>CAJNDS010002301.1:655691-1015691 GCA_905221605.1 Symbiodinium natans
TTCAGCACTTGATTTAGAGGGTTTAGGGTTCGGGACTTGAGGTTTGGGGTTTAGGGTTTCGGCTTCGCTGTATCCAGACAACCCCATACTAAGACGGGTTGTTGCGGGTGCCACATGCCGAAATTGCACTATATGTGTTCCCCCTAAGACCCTCAGCCCACCACCCCAAACCCCAAACCCTAAACCGTAATACGCCCCAAACCCTGAACCCGAAACCCCAAACCCCTTGCACCCTAAACCCTGGGCCCCTAAACCCTAAACCTCTAAACCCTACAAACCCTCCAAACCCCAAACCACCCGCCCAGCCACACCCCCGCGGCCTTGCCTGTACAGGACAGGCGCCTCCGTTGTTTTGGCATCAAACGCCACCGCCTCGCGAGGTCTTTGAGGCTGAGGCTCAGGGTTCAGGGATGAATTGGGGGGCGGGGTTGGATTTAGGGGTTCTAGCGTTTTGGGGCTGAGGGTTTAAGGGTGTTAGCATGTGGTTTAGAGCTTACGGTTTCGGATTTCGCACTTTACTGTTCAGGGTTTGGGGGTGAGGGACTTCTGGGCTCAGGGGTTTAAGGGTTTGGGGCTTTAGGGGGTGTAGGGTCTTTACGGTTTTGCTTTGGGGCTTTTAGGTTGGTTTTAGGTGGTACGGTGGGGAAATGTTGGAGTTTTGGTGTTGCCTTGAGGAACTGAGGGTTTATGGGGAGGGTTCAGGGCTACTCGAAGAGACCCTACTAACGTTAGGGGCTTGAAGAAAAGTGCAAGGGCTAAACCCTAAAGCCCTACAGCCCTAAACCCTAAGAAGCCCTGAACCCTAACCAGCCCTAAAGCCCTAAAGCCCTAAACCCTAAGAAGCCCTAAAGCCTAAGAAGCCCTGAAGGGGAGAGCCTCCAGCCCTGGTGGAGCCGAGCGCCAGCTGCCGGGGTCTGTGGCTGAGCCTTGCGCCCGTGGTTTAGGGTGTAGGGTTTAGGGCTTGGGGTTTAGGGTTTTGAGGTTTAGGGTTTGGGGTGTAGGGTTTATGGCTCAGGGTTTGGGGTTAAGGGTTTCGGCATTTCGGGTTCACAAACCCCAAGCCTAAAATCGGGCGCATGGGTCACACCTTGAGATGTCTTGTGCAGCTGCCAGGAGAAGACCAGGAAGGGATCCGACCTCAGCAGCTCTGTCGACTCGAAACCTAGGAGCCAACAAGCGAATCAGATTCAGGGGGTTTAGGGTTTAGGGTTTAGGATTTAGGGTTTAGGGTTCAGGGTTCAGGGTTTAGGTTTGAAGTTTAGGGTTAGTTTAGGCTTTGGGGTTTCAGGGTTCAGGGTTGGTGACAGAAAACCCCTGCATCATCTCTAGGCAAATGACCTAAACCCTAAACCCTAAACCCTAAACCCTAAACCCTAAACCCTAAACCCTAAACCCTAAACCCTAAACCCTAAACCCTAAACCCTAAACCCTAAACCCTAAACCCTAAACCCTAAACCCTAAACCCAAACCTGCACCAACCCCACGTGAGCTCCCATAAGTGCATCAGGGATATCGGGGGGAGCTTCCTGGGGCCCTGGCAAGGCATCCGGATCATACGTCCTTGGCATGGCTTTCAGCGATATTTCGGGTCCCTCAACAAAAAAAGCCATCCGAGAGGACAGCACAGGCAGCGGACTGAAGGAGTGGAGTCTGTAAGGTCTGTTTCGTATCACCTAGGCCCCACATCGCCCCGGGCTGAGGGTTTGAGGTTTAGGGTTTAGGGTTGTGCATGATCGATATATTTCTAGGGATTCCCGCAGATTTCCCCGACTAGGCTAACAGGACAGTTTGCCCAGCTCGGGTTCGAAATAGACCTTCTCCAGCAGCAACAGATCCACAGAGCAACGCCCCCTAGCTAGACCCTATAAGGCCCATAAACCATGGAGTTTCTGCAAGCCCTACGCGCCCTAAACCTCTTCAAACCCCTGAAGCCCTAATACGTCCATGCCGGCGGCAAGAAGTCAGCGCAACTTTCTCACCTCCGGCTGCGCGTTATCTCACCCCGAAGCCCTGCAGGCCAACGCTTAGGGGCTCTTCTGGTTCTTAAAGTTTTTGGGTTTTAGGGCTACAGGATGTGAGGTTGTAGGGTTTGCATGGCTTAGGGGGTGTTCGGGTTGTAGGGTTTTCGGATTGTTGGATGTCAGGGCTTGGGCTTGAGGTTTCAAGCCCTTCAGGGCTTCAGGGTTTAGAGTCTCCAAGACCTCGCTGGTCTAACGCGTGCTCTGCGCTGCGCTGCCGCCATGATACTTCAGTTCGGTGATCTTTCGGCGCAAATCTTCTGGGCTTCAAGGGTTTTAGGGTTCGGGGTTGAGGGGTTTAGGATTAGAGAAAGGGGGATTGAGCAGCGTGTGATCGAAATGATGTCTGCTGAAACGTCAAATAGCTGGTCTGCTGTAACTTTCCCAGACTGTGAGCCCTTTGTGGCCCACTGACACAGCATGGCCCTGTATTGTACATGTAGGGACCCAAGAAAACAGCCCAAGTGAAAGAGCTGTCCATGCAAGAGTAACTAGTAGTCTATGTGCCTTTGAAGGAGGGGGGGGGGGTTATATAGCTTGAGTAGTTTAAGGTCTGTACACGGCTTCAAGTTTTTGGGTTGAAGGCATCTGCCACAACCCTAAACCCTGTAAACCCTAAACCCTAAACCCTAAACCCTGTAAACCCCAAACCCTAAACCCTAGACCCCATACCCCCTGAACTTCAATCTCGTTCGGGGGTGGCGGCAGCGCCGTTGCGCTCAGCAATGGATCGCTGCAGCGACTCGTTCTCCGCAACAAGGTCACGGATCCTGTTGCGAAAGGGGATCCGAAGTATGGGCCCTGAATTGGGGCCCCTTGTTCTATAACCCTTACATACCCGATATATACATATGCATAATAACGGACCATTCTTCGGATCCCTAGAAACAAGGGTAAGGGGCCACACTAAGGGCCCTTGGATCCGACCTTAGAGATAATCCCTGCCACCCTCCCTCGCTCTCTTTATACATACACAATAAACCTCTCTTTAAGATCTGTCCCTCAAATATGAGGATCTGAAGTATTTCAGGAATCCAAGAAAATATATTATAGAGAACCGGCCCAGATGCTGAACACCAAGGTATGTGATGCCCTTCAGCTAGCGGGATGCGTAAGGGACTCTACCCTTGAAACCTCAATCCTCAACCAGTGCTTTCGGGTTTCTGAGGACGGTTAAGAATCCCAAACCACTTTACCTTTTACAGGTGGGAACTTGTAGGGCCTGCAACACAAAGTTACTGAAGGTCCTGGGTGTAGGTTTCAGAGCTTGGGGCTTTGACTGGGATCCCCAGCAGCCTTGTTTAGGGTTTAGGGTTTAGGGTTTAGGGTTTGGGGTTTAGGGTTTAGGGTTTAGGTCGGGTTCAGGGTACCCCCCAAAAGGGAAAAGGCCCACATGACACGGGAGATCTAGTCGAGCAATGTCAACCTTTCTCCCCAGCAAATGCCGCTTGGCTGCTGGATGCGGCAAATCTTTACCTGGACAGATGGGGGTTTCCGAAAATAGGGGTGCCTTAATTGGGGGTCCTTCCTATAAGGGAATCGTGCTATTTGGTGTGTATATTCGGGGTCCTTTTTCTGGCAAACTCCCAGATTGAGTTTTGGGGGTTTCCGGGTTGCCTGCGCTCATCCTCCTAAACTTTGGGGCCTCGATGGAGCTCCTGGCAATTCCTCCTACTTGGCCCCCGTCTCTACTTTCTTTCCCCACACCCCAAAAATTGGGTTACGATTTAGGGCCCTTAGCACCTCCCAAACCCTAAACCCTAAACCCTAAACCCCAAACCCTAAACCCTAACTCCTTCCCACCATCAAACCAACTCTCACAATCCTTCCCCAAAGGGCTAAATAACTAAGACTCAAAGTAGCAGGGAATATGTTCGGGTACCCTTGATGGGAGGTTTCTGAGCCCTCAAAAAACCCTAGAACCTAAACCTTGAGCCCTAAACCCTAAACCCTAAACCCTGAGCCCTAAACCCTAAACCCTAAACTGGCCCTAAACCCTAAACCCTAAACCCTGAGCCCTAAACCTTAAACCCTGAGCCCTGAACCCTAAATGGAGCCTGCTCTTCGAGAAGCTCAGCCTCGCTAAGGGAGCCTCCTGTGCGAGCCAGCTGTGCTAGTTCGACACATCTGGGGTTGCAGTTAGTTTGGGTCTTAGGGTTTAGGGTTTAGGGTTTAGGGTTTAGGGTTTAGGGTTTAGGGCTTAGGGTTTAGGGCTTAGGGCTTGGGGTTTAGGGTTTAGGGTTTAGGGTTTAGGGTTTAGGGTTTAGGGTTTAGGGTTTAGGGTTCAAAATCACCATGACATGGACATATCGTGCACGTAGCCACTTAAGTAAGCTTATCAGTTCCTGGCAGCAGTCGCCCAGTCCTTGGGCTTTCGGGGCTTGGTTTGGAGTTCGAGGTTTGTTGTTTTTGTTTTTTTTTTCGGCTGTGAGGTTTCGGGTCTAAGAGCCGAAATCCCTACAGGGTCCCGAAAGCAGTGGACCCCTAACCCCCTTAGCCCCACCCCCCCGAAGCCCGATAAGCGGACCCTCTTAGGGTTGCTGTAGCGTTGAGGGTTAAGGTTGGGCCATAAAAAACTGAGCTGAGCAATGAAAATTAGCAACTTTGGCCGCTGATGAATGTCCATCCTGAATCTAAACCCCAAATCCCCAGCCCGAAGCCCCGAAACCCGGAAATTCCACAGTGTTTCTCTAGTAGCCCTAAACCCTAAACCCTAAACCCTCAACCCTAAACCCTAACCCTACAGCCCACTGTTGCGGCCTCCGATGGCTGCCTGTAGAAGCGCGGGCTGAGTTCGTCTCTCGGCCCACTCCTGGCGCTGAAGTCCGGATTTAGGGTTTAGGGTTTAGGGTTTAGGGTGTGTAGGGTTTAGGGTGGAAGGAAGGAAGGTTTTGGGGTTTAGGGTTTAGCGTTTTCGGCTTTAGGGCTTAGGGTTAGGGTTTGGAGGTTTAGGTTTAGAGATTTAGCCGTTCAGTTTTGAGGCTTTAGGGGTTTTGGGCTCACCACGGATCAAGGGCGCTTAGGGTCTTTACTGCAGGACTTAAGGTTTGGCGTTGTCCTGCCGAGTTGATCTGAAATTCCATTTTGATCCCCAGGGGGCGAAGCATGTCCCTACCTAGTCGGTAGGGCTTAGGGTGCTTCAGGGATTTGATCCTACAGGGGTTAGAGCAATGATTTAGAGTAGCTGATCAGACGCCCAATAGCCGCCTGGCGATATCGCGCGATCTCAGCGCTGAGACCACTGTTCTTTGTCACCTGCTCCTGCGTGGGCTGTGGGTGTCGCGGGTTCAGGTCTAGAATTCAGTCCTTGAAGCACCCCCTCAACCCATAACCTCTGTACTGACACAGATACATCCTAAAATGCTTGAAGCCGTAATCCACGTCACCTGCTCAATGTTACTGCTGCTAGGGTTCAGAACCCCCTTAAACTCTGCACACAAAGCCCCTAAACCCTAAACCCTAAACCCTAAACCCTAAACCCTAAACCCTAAACCCTAAACCCTAAACCCTAAACCCTAAACCCTAAACCCCAAACCCTACCACATGCTACCAAGACTGCCATCGAGGGTTGGCTCAGTCCTGCCAGCGCTGTCGGACCAGGTCAAGGTCAGCCTGTAGCCTTCAAGCCAGGGATGCGGCTTAGGGTTTAGGGTTTAGGGTTTGGGGTTTGGGGTTTGGGGTTTGGGGTTTGGGGTTTGGGGTTTGGGGTTTGGGGTTTGGGGTTTGGGGATGTGGGGTTTGGGGTTTAGGATTTGGGGAGTCTAAGAAAGGCTCGGTGTCAGGACTGAGAAGGCTCCAAAAAACTTTGCAGTCTTCTCTCTGAGGAACAGTCTGCGGCTATGGCCTCAGCCCCCCAAAACATCATCAGCCCCATATGGGGTACCTTATGGGGGTCCCTACTATAAGGGAATCCTACCCTTTGGTGGGCCATATTGTGGTTCCCCTTTGTTCTCAAAAAAAGGAATCCCCCCTTACCCAGAACGTGCAATTGCAAGCCTCCTCCGAAAGCGGGCAGCGGGAAAGCAACTCACAGTCAACCCTAAACCCTAAACCCTAAACCCTAAACTACTAAACCCTAAACCCTAAACCCTGAACCCTAAACCCTAAACCCTAAGCCCTAAACCCTAAACCTTAAACCCTAGAAGCCCTAAACCAAAACAGATTGTCAGGCTACCAGCCGCCAAGATCACCAGCCACCAGAAGCTCAGGCTAACTCTGAACCCAGGATTTGGGGAGCTGGTGCTCAGGCAACTTCAAGCTCCCTACATGCTCCAACCGTATACCATCCTAAATCCAATCAAACCCTAAACTGAAGACCGGCCCCCTTTCCAGCGATAGGGGCCGGTCGTTAGCAGGCCACCGGCAGGGGCCTGCGGACCCGTAGGCGAAGGCCGAAAGGCGAGCCGTAGGGTCCTGGACCTTAGGTCCACGCGGCGCTCGAATAGGCCGCTTCTGTCAGCCTATATAATAATAACCCTAAACCCAGCGCCAAACGACCGGGCAGGCTTGAAAACCTCCTAAGGCCCGGAAGCTTAAATCAAGAGTTTGG
The DNA here is from genome assembly GCA_905221605.1 of Symbiodinium natans. Classification (NCBI taxonomy): domain Eukaryota; class Dinophyceae; order Suessiales; family Symbiodiniaceae; genus Symbiodinium; species Symbiodinium natans. Next base: position 662,259 of record CAJNDS010002301.1, read on the forward strand.
GAGCCTCAAATTAAGGCCCGGAGGCTTAAATTAAGGGTTTGGGAACCTAAAATTAAGGCCCGGGGGCTTCAATTCAGGGTTTGGGAGCCCACCTTTAAGCCCTACCTTCAAGGCCCGAAAAGGCTTTAAATTAAGGGTTTGGGAACCGAAAATTAAGGCTTGGAGGCTTAAATTAAGGGTTTGGGAACCTAAAATTAAGGCCCGGAGGCTTAAATTAAGGGTTTGGGAACTTAAAATTAAGGCCCGGAGGCTTAAATTAAGGGTTTGGGAACCTAAAATTAAGGCCCGGAGGCTGAAATTAAGGATTTGGGAACCTAGAATGAAGGCCCAGCGGCTTAAATTACGGGCTTGGGAACTTAAAATTAAGGCCCGGAGGCTTAAATTAAGCCAGGAGGCCTAATTTGTGGATTTGGGAACCTACCTTTTTAAGCTCGGAGACTTAAATTATGGGTTTGGGAACCTAAAATTAACGCCCGGAAGCTTAAATTAAGGGTTTTGGATTAAGGGTTAGGAACCTAGAATTAAAGCCCGGAGGCTGAAATTGCGAGTTTGGGAATCTAAAATTAAGGCCCGGAGGCTTGAATTAAGGGTTTTGGAACTTAAAATGAAGGGTCGGAGGCTTAAATTCAGGGTTTGGGAACCCACGTTTAAGGCCCGGAGGCTTAAATAAAAGGTTTGGGAACCTGAGAAAATTAGGCCTGGAGGCCTAAAATAAGGGGTTTGGGAACCTAAAATTAGGGCCCGGAGGCTTAAATTAAGGGTTTGGGACCTTAAAATAAAGGTCCGGAGGCTTAAATTAAGGGTTTGGGAACTTAAAAGTCAGGCCCGGAAGCTTAAATTCAGGGTTTGGGAATTTAAAATTAAGGCCCGGAATTTAAAATTAAGGCCCGGAGGCTTTTTTCAAGGGCTTGGGAACCTAAATGGAGGGTCGGAAGCTTAAATTAAGGGTTTGGGAACCCACGTTTAAGGCCCGGATGCTTAAATTAAGGGCTTGAGATCCTAAAACCATCTCAAGGGTTGGGGAACCTCAAATTAAGGCCCGGAGGCTTAAATTAAGGGTTTGGGACTTTAGAAACACAGGCCCGGAGGCTTAACTTAAGGGTTTGAACATGCTTTGAAAGTTTGCTAAGACCACGGAGTGGAATCGAGTCGAGCCTGCTGCTTTTGCCGTCGCCAATCCTGAAGGGCTTGAAAGTCTTCCAGGGACCACGGAGTGGAATCGAGTCGAGCCTGCCGCTTTTGCCGCAGCCAATCCTGAAAGGGCTAAACGTCCAGCCTTGAAAAGGTTTCGAAGAGCTGCCGAGTGGAAACGAGTCGAGACTGCTGACGGTTGCTCATTTTGGGGGTTCTGCTCTACCAAACCATATATCCCCCCTTGATAGGGGGGTAGGGGGGTAGACAACCCTAAACCCGTCCAAGGTTTGTATTTTGGGTGGGAGGGCGGGCGTTGCAGCTCATGCGCCGACCCCCAACCACTTCATGGAGGGGGTCGAAGCGCACTCGCAGCGAAAACCCTAAACCCTAAACCCTAACCCTAAACCCTAAACCCTAAACCCTAAACTACTAAACCCTAAACCCTAAACCCTGAACCCTAAACCCTAAACGATGAACCCTAAACCCTAAACCCTAAACCCAACACTCTCCAACCCTATAGCCCCATCACTCAGGATGCTGCTCGGCGCTCTCTCTGTGGAGATTGTCGAGGCTCTGCTGCTGTCGATCAAGCCCTGGCGGGTCTCTTGCGGGTTTCGGGGGTTGGGGTTCAGGCTCGAAAGCACTAAACCCTAAACCGTAAATCCTAAACCCTACCCTATAGATAGACCTTCAACGTTTAGGGTGCAGACAGGTATACGAGCTACCAACGCTCAAGGCAAGCCTTCTGTGGACCCTTTGGGCCAAGAACCCAGCAGGGCGACTCGTTGCGGTTCGTTGGGTGGAAAAAAAAGGGGTCCTAACCCCTGCGCAAAGGAACAAGGCTACTACTGGGCACTCTAGAGTAGAGCAGGCGCAAGCTCACCTTCCGGCACCTGAGTGCGAACACTGAACACGCTGAGCGGATGTAGGTACCCTTTGCAGTCCTTGCTCCAGCGCATGCAGCGAGCGTCGATCGACATTGAGTTCCTCCACAGAACTCACGTTGATGCAGCATAGGGGCTCGCAGTTAGACTGGGTACTTTGGGTACAGCGGGCATAAGTCTGGTGCATCGAAACGGACCAGGAGTGATTTGTACACACCCAAATTCCGAATCGAAGGTAACACGAGAGCGATTTGATGGTCTGTATAGCTATTCACCATGTTAGAATGGGTCCTTTGGGTGGTGCGGCGAAAGCCTAGCGACGCCAAGAAATGAAGAAGATGTCATCATAAACACACAGGGTGTTGTGTGGGATTAAAATTGGCAAGTATTTCGGCTCCTGTAGAACGCGAACCTTCGTTGAAACAAGCCTGCCTTGGACCCTTAACGGATACCTGCTGCTGCATGGGAATCATTGCAGAGGACCGTCGAAAGGCAAAATAGTATCTACGACTAAACCCTAAACCCTCTAAACCCGAACCGAAACCCGAAACCCTAAACCCTAAACTGAAGGTGTGGATGGCTTCGGCTTGGGGCTTTTCGGCGGGAGGGTATAGGGTCTTTAGGGGGCAACACACAGAAACATCAGGTCCAGGCTAGGGTTTAGGGTTGATACTGTATAAGCCGTAAACCCTAGGCCCATTCAAACCCTAAACCCTAAACCCTAAACCCTGCAGGAGGATCTCCTGGTAGCCTTGATCCACACGGCGCTGCAGCTCAGTCACCTGCTCCGTCTTCTGAGCCACAGCCTGGCAGAGCAGCGGCCAAAGACAGCTCTGGGACTCCCGAGAAGCCGAAATGTCCCTAGGGTTTAGGGTTTAGGGTTTAGGATTCAGGGTTTAGGGTCAAGGTTTAGGGTTTAGGGTTCAGGGTTTAGCGAGAGGAGGGAGACCCTTGAACCCGAAAAAGACACCCCCTCCGGCCTGAAGACCCCAAACCCTAAGTAGGCTGCTCATCTACATCTCACTCGAGAACCTGCACGGAGGGCGGAGGGGGGAAGAGCAGTCCATAGGATCCCCCTGGCGGAGGTCAGACATCCCAAGAGCCTACCTAGGCAATATCGCCCCTAGCCCATGAATATGAGTCGGCTCCGAAAGGATTTGGGGCTTTGCTTTTCTGGCTTCAAGACTGGGGCCCCCTATTGGAGCATCTTAGAACCCGAAAACCTGAAGGCTTCCTTTGCTAGGATGCCCCTAAAAACCCTCAGAAACATATAGATTCCTACAGATTCCTACATAGGAGCCTCATAAACCCAACAAAGGGTAAATATAAGAAACATCCCCAGGGCCTACCTAGCTTGATGCTATTTTATCGGTGACCGATGCGGAAGCCTTGATCCCCCTCCCCCCCCAACTCCAAAAGACAAAACTTGCACAAAGAAAGCGAGGTGCCACGGGCCCCTCTGCGCCTTTTCTGCCCGAGCCAGAAAGCGATGGCCATGCCAGTAATTGGCAAGCAGCCGCAAAACAGAACATCTACACCTGCTTCTTGTGCGGCTAACCATAACTGTACCAGATTTCAGGGGGGAACCCCAACTTCCGATGTCAAGTGTTTGCTGTCTGCACTGAAAGCACTGCAGCTCAGGAGAAGAAGAAGGACTTGACACAGTACCTCGTCCATACTCTCTCATCGGCAAGGAACCCCAAGACAAATACATCCTTCAATGCCAGAAAAAGTTGACCAAACCCCAACCCACCTAAACCCTAAACCCATATCCCCAAAGCCCCAAACTTTAATCCCTAAACAACAGCCCAGTTACAAGCCATAGTTGATCAGGATGATGGCAGTGATCAGCACCGCCTCGGAATTTCAGAGCTCGGCGTCGAAAGTTGGGATTTGAGCAGGGGTGCCCCAAAACCCTATAGAAACCCACACCTCGAAACCCCAAACCCAATAAACGCCGAACCCCGTAAACCCTATAAACCCTAAACCCGCCCGAAACCCCAAACCCATAAAAGCCCTAAACCAAAAACCCTAAACCCTATGAACCCCAAACGCCTGCTTTGGGTCACTGAGTGCCCTCTCGTCGAGAAAAACAGCCTGGAAATCCATCGCCACATGATGCCACGCAGTTTAGGGTCCAGGGCCACCCTGACCCTTGCAGGGTTTAGGGTTTAGGGTTTAGGGTCTAGGGTTCAGGGTTTAGGGTTTAGGGTTTAGGCGACCTTAAACCCAAGCCGAAAAGTCCTCCAACCGTCCTGCGAGATTTTCAGGCTTTGGGTGAAGGAGCCAAAGTCCTCGCCTGCTCAAGAAGAGTCAGTGGTTCAGGGGTGCAGGTCTGGGGGCTGCCCTGCTATTCCATGAAAAAAAACATGTCAAGCTTGACCGTATGCTACACGCTGGAAAGTCGCCCTGCCTGCACCGTGATAAACTTCGACCATTTCGCAACATCGGTGCCAAAAGCCTCGACGTCAGGTCTGTTTCGGCTGTCTCCAACGGGATGTAGATTTGCGGTTTCCGGGCCCGGGTTTGGGATATGTAGGCAACTAGGACTGGCACTAGCGAACAGCTTGTGCGATTGCGGACGGGTTTGCGGGGCTTGGGGTTTAGGGTGGTTCACATCGTGTTGGGGCTTGCTCAGCGCATCGTCATGGCTTCAGGTTTACTTACCTTCCCCGCGAATTTGAACCCTCCATCATACTAACAACCGGCCACCTCAGCCATGAACTCAGCCCGAAACCTCAAGTCCCAGCCCCAAACACCTAGCGCGAAGATTCTTGTCACAACGGAGGCTTGGGTTCGATTCTATAGCTATACTCTTTTTTGAGTTGAGAGTGCCAAAGATGGACCATAATTGAGACGACCGCCCCTTCACAACATCTTAACTTATCCGTCTGAGTCACGTCCATGAACGCATACGGCCACTTTCCCGTCAGCTGGTAGTTGCCAAAGAAGACGGCGACGTACACCACAACTCGGCATCCACAAACTGACGCAATTGCACCGGCCCCCGGCCCTTGCGTCACCCGATGCAAGGGACCCTCAAAGCCGCAGAAACGCAGTACGCAATCAGCCAAGAGGCACGACTTACTCCCTCAGTTTCAGAGCCGAGACAGTTCAACATTCGACATTGCAACAACCAAAATCCCCAACGTCATCAAACATGTTTAAGCTTTAAGGTTCCTCCCGAGAAGACAAAAGTGCCATGTTGGAGACCCCGGTAAGGAGGCGCCCTCCTTACCAATTACGGCTGGGATCGGCTGGGAAACGTGTGGCACCAGCCGTATAGGCTTTAGCGCGTGCAGGGTTGGGACTTAGGGTTGTTTAACCCTAAACCCTAAACCCTAAACCCTAAACCCTAAGCCCTAAGCCCTAAACCCTAAACGCTGTGAAGCTAGCGTTAGGGGCTTCTTGTCGGAAGCCTGGTTGTGCCTGAGGATCCATGTGGGCTCAGCGCCGGACCGTAGAAAGCCTCCGGGAGAACAAGGGCTTCAAGGGTTTAGGGTTTAGGGCTTAGGGTTTCGGGTTTAGGGTGAGTTGAAGGCAACAAAAGGACACATAAGTTTAGGGCTTTAGGGCTTCAAGGGTCTTTCATGTGCTTGAGGGGTGTTAAGGGTTTGGAGTTTGGGGTCAGGGTTTGGGCGTTCGGGATGACGATAAGGAGGCTGGGTGCTGAGGGCTTCTGGGACTCATGAGGCTTAGTATGACAAGTGTACTGACGTTTCGGATTCTGAGGTGTCAAGGGGAAATCCCTAAAACCTTCCATCCGGAAACATTCCTAGCCGGTATTGAACCCTAAAGCCCGAAAAAGCTGTAAACCCCCAAACCCCAAAACCCTAAAACCCTAAACCCTCTGTCGCCTAACCCCCAAACTCTAAAAACTCTAAAACCCTAAACCCTTCTAACCCCTAAACCCTAAGCCTTAAAAACCCGAAACCCACCAAACCCCCTAAACCCTAAACCCTAAACCCTAAACCCCAAAACCGCCCAGTTTGCTGCCCCCGCGGCCCCGAAGCGCAAGCACGAGAAGACGTTCAGCGAGCGCGCCAGCAGCGCAGAAGGACGAAGGAAAAGGTCCTCCATTAAAAGGGTTTTTTGGGCTTTCGGGGCTTAGGGTGTAGGGGCTGAGGGTTTTAGGGGTTTATGGAATCTAGGGGCTTAGGGTTAAGGAATTTAGGGATGCAGCGCTTTCGGGTCTGTTCCGGTTTGGGGGGTTGAGGTTGGGATGTTCACCTTCATACTAGCACTATGATAATCCCTATTAAGGACTGTTAGCATAGGGGGGTTGAGGGGTTGAGGGGTTGAAGGTACGGCTTCCGCGCTGCTGCGGCCCTTGACCCCCGAAAACCTTACCAGCTCTTACTCGTGAAATCGGGGAATTCGCACCTTAAACACCCCTATATGTAACCCTGTATACCCTAAACCCTAACCCCTATGCAACCCTGTAAACCCCAAACCCCAAACCCAAACCCCAAACCCAAACCCCAAACCCCAAACCCCGAACCCCAAACCTAAACCCCAAACCCCAAACCCTAAACACTAAACCCAAATCATTACGCTAACCCGAAGACCCATACAGCCCCCATCTCAACGCCGATTCCGTGGCCCAGGGTCCAGGGCCCCGATGAAGAAGGGCGGGATGTGAAGAGCCTCGGGTTCGGGTTCCTAAACCCTAAACTCAAAAACCCGAAACCCTTACGAAGAACCTCGAGCTTGCTGACTCTTGGGGCACCCAGAATGAAAAAAATCGCAATAAGGCTGTTGATTCCTACCTAAACCACAAACCCGAAAACCCGAAACGTGCAACGCGGCGCTTGACACCAACATTTCGGGCCGCAGGTTTTTTTCCAGAGCTAGAAGCCCCAAGGCTCAGCAAAAAGCCTCCCCCAACCCCCGCCCCCCCGAGGCAAAGGTTCAGCTTTGAAGGTTTCAGGGTTTAAGTGTGCGCGGAAGTTAAGGGCTTGAGGGTTTAAGCGTTTAGGTTTTAGGGTTCGCCAATTCCATGTCGGCCCAAGCGCATGCTGGACTGGCCCGAAAGCAACGCCACGCCTTGGTTGTCAGAGAGGTCACCGTGGTCATTGACAGGCTTGAAGCTTCAAGGGCGAGGCCTTAAAGGTAAGGCTTTGATGGAGGTTCTGAAGGGCTTAGGGGTGGACCTTCTGTCAGACTTGTATCCAATAACCTGGAAGTCTTGAGGTCCCATGAAAAGATGAAAAGCCTCAACTCCGAACCCGAAACCCCAAAAACCCCAATTCAGCCCCAAATGCCCCCCACCCCCCCCCCCCCCCCCCCCCCCCCAAACAAAAAAAAAAGAGGAAAAACGTAAAGCGCAAATTCTCCCTGCCGCCATGGTTCTCGGCCCACTTCTTGCACTCCTCCTTGAAGCCTTGCGTGGCGATATACGGGAGATGGGAATAGTACCAGCTATGGGATACCCGAGAGAACCCTATTTAGTTGGGCTTTGGACACCCATTATAGCAGCGGAACCTCTATGAGTTGCAGGCTTGTGTGGTTTAGAGTGGTGGCAGCATAGTCCTGTTCGCAAACAAAAACCTCGGCCTGGGTGGGTGGCCGAGGCAAAGCAGAGAGTAGCCCTTGAAGAGCTTGAATGGGAGCCACAGATCCGGCAGCAGCATAGCTTTACTCAGTTTTCCCAGGCTTCCACGTACTCATCTACCCTTGACTGCGGCGGAGTTCGGGCCCCGGTAGAAACTTCAAGCCCTTGGCCAAACTTTATGTTGTTGGGGGCGCGTTGCCTGCCTGTAACTCCTACGTGCCTACAGTTTAGAAATCAACCCTTGCTTTCGTAACGAAAACCGAGGAATGGTAGGTAAGTAGAGGCCCTGGGTTTCAGGGTCGAGATTACAGCCGCTTCGCTGGTGCAGCTGGGGGGCGTTTGGGGGTTCGAGGTTTCCAAGCCCAAAGGAGGTTGTAACGGGCATCGGGGTGCTCAACACCAAACCCTAAACCCTAAACCCTAAAGCCTAAACCCTAAACCCTAAACCCTAAAGCTTTAGCCAAGATGCCGTCCGCAGGAACGACCAGGGAGAAATACTGCATGGTCACGAACCTGAGGCTCGTCCCGTGCTGCACTGATTCGGGGGGTTTAGGGTTTAGGGTGTAGGGTGTAGGGTTTAGGGTTATTTAGGGTTTAGGGATGGGGTTAAGTAGAACAAAGGTCCTGGCAGTTTCTATCTGTATAAGACTGCAGATCTCAAGGCCGTGATGGAACTGGGCCCAAAACCCCCTGAACTTCTGAACCCTATACTCGACAAGCTCTGCGCATCTCTGCGCCTATGCCTGGGCATCCAAGCCAGCCTCCGCACACCCCAAAGACACAGAATCCTTGCAATTCCTGTCAACCCACAATCATCCAACAAGTAGGGACCTTGTATATTTCGAATTCCGGGAGGGTGGTCTGGTAAATCTATGGGGTTTGAGAAGGAAGTTAGGACTTATAGGGCCTAGGCAAACAGGAACAAACCCTAAAACCTACACCCTAAATCCTCAACCCCGACAAAAGGGCCGCTCACATAGAGAACTCAAGCTCTCAGGCCAAGCCGCCAGCCAAGCCCGCCTACGCTGATGCAAAGGCCGTTCCTGGGCCCAGGAGGCGGATGCATTGTTTGGCCATCTTGGAACTTAGGTTTAGGGTTTATAGGGTTTAGGGTTTAGGGTTTAGGGTTTAGGGTTTAGGGTTTAGGGTTTAGGGTTTAGGGTTTGGGCTTAGGGCTTAGGGCTTAGGGCTTAGGGCTTAGGGCTTAGGGCTTAGGGCTTAGGGCTTAGGGCTTAGGGCTTAGGGCTTAGGGCTCAGGGCTTAGGGCTTAGGGTTTGGGACTCTCGGATGGTTCCAAGGATCGTCGCAGCACCCAGCATGGGCGAGAACCTCAAGAGGAGTGCTGTTTATGGCGCAGACGAGGGGTCCAACATAGTGCGAAGAATCTTTCGAGCTTCTGACCTATTCAAGACGAAGGCACATATGCCTAAAGCCTGCAACACAAAGCCTCTGCAAGCCCTAAGGCATGGTGAACCCGAAATCCTCAAATGACTGACCGGCTGATTTATGGTTGAGCATTCGCAGGCCTAGCGGGCCGTTCCATGGTTCAACGTTGCATAAGGATTTGATGAAGAAGCAATGGACTAGACTCCTCAAGATCACCACTCCTTCCCTGCCCCAACAACAAGGAAAAACAATACCCTCCGTCCTGCTTGGGATGTACTGGCTTTGATATGGAGAAGAAGCCAAAGTCTTGCAGAGCCCCAGCGAGGGTGGTGGGATTTCCTCACACTTCTGTTCAGTTCCTCTTTTCGATTGGCCCTGCACCGTTCGGACACGTTCCTAACTTTAACTCATACAGCCAGGGAAAGTTCAACGTATCCCAAGTGTCCTACCTAGTTAGCAGAAATCCGGCTTTGGGGAAGCAACGGCGCAAGGAGCGTCAGCACCTGATGCCAAGCCTGCATGGAGCCACTCCGTTTTCCCCGGCTTTTGGGGCTTGGGACCGCTGAACCCTAAACCCTAAACCCTAAACCCTAAGCCCTAAACCCTAAACGAGAGGATGCCAGGGGTTCAGGGTTTAGGGTTTGAAGGTTTAGGCTTTAGGGTGTTCGGGCTCTTGTGCGCTAGGTCGTTCTCTGTGGCAAGAAACGTCCTCAAGTACCAGGGTTTGGGTTTCGTAAGGAAGCCAAGTCGTCTTTGAGCCTTTAGGGTTTAGGGTTTAGGGTTTAGGGTTTAGGGTTTAGGGTTTAGGGTTTAGGGTTTAGGGTTTACGGTTTCATATGCTTTGAAATCCGAAGTCGGTTCGCTGAGGTGGATCGACAGTTGGGCGTCAGCGTTGCTTGTGCCAGCCGAAAGGACGAGAGTAGAAGTGGCTTCGCGTGAGGGGTTTCGGCGTTTAGCCACACGTGTTGCGGGCTCCTCGCGAGTAAGTATCTGGGGACTGTTCGGACTTCGGGTCCTCTCCTGCACCACCCCAAGTACCCAGGATACCTGAATTGAGGTATTTGGGCATCAAGAAAGAGGGTATTCTGTCGGGGGGGGGGGGGGGGGGGGGGGGCTAGAAGTACAGCAGATGGTCCCTACTACATACAGCCTCTGCACCTGCAGGTGGCAAAGCAAACATTTTCGAAACCGTAAACCCCAAGCAACGGCTTCGCTGTGTTTGTTCTCAAAAAAAGTAAACCCTAAACCCTAAACCCTAAACCTCAAACTCCAAACCTTGAACCCTAAACCCTAAACCCAGAGTCAACCCTTTTTTCTTCTGAAACTGTCACACCCTGCCTGGAAGGCGATGCAGTGTCGTGTTAGGTAGACCCTGGGATGGTTGTGCAATCGCAAAGTTTTGGGTCTGAATGGTTCCTTGAGTTTCTGGTTTAGGGTTTAGGGTTTTAGGGTTTAGGGCTTAGGGTTTAGGGTTTAAGGTTTAGGGTTTGCTGTAATAAGGCGCAGAAGCTGTGAAGGTTGGGATGCAGACGAGCTTCGCAAGCCTAACCTACTTTCTGTTAGGGTTCAGGGCTTAGTGTTCAGACTGCTTCCAAAATACTTCCTCCGTTCAGGGGCTGAGGGGGTCTCGAGCGGGGTTCCAAGAGAGGAGGTCCAGGGCAGAGACAACAACAACCCTAAACCCCTGAATCCTTAACCCCCTAAACCCCTGAACCCCTGAACCCCTAAACCCCTAAACCCCCAAACCCCAAAACCCCAAAACCCCTAAACCCCTAAACCCTGAACCCTCCCCATAGCAAACTTTTCATCCTGAACCAATCCAAGACTCCAGTACCCCAGCTTCCGCTGCACATGGAAGGCATCAGCTTCCTTCCAGACATGCAGGGGTTCAGGGTTTAGGGGTTGAGGGTTGGGGTTAGGATTTAGGGTTTGGGGCTGAGGGTCTGGGAGGTTCAGGAAAGGTTCAAGGTTAGGCTAGGCTAGGGTCTAGGGTTTAGGCGCGTAAGGGTTCAGGGTCCAGGGTTTACGTTTGCGCTTGGGGTTCAGGATTTCTAGGGTCTGCGGCAACGGGTAAGGTTTAAGATCTACTTGCGATGCACATGCTGAACTGGCTTCACATGCGGAGCAAGTGCGATGCTGTGTCTACAAAGCCCCGGATGATGTAATACCCGTGGACAACAGCTTGGGGATTCGTGATTTCGGGTATACAACAGGGCTTGCCCCGAGGCAAGTGGGTTTAGGGCTTCAGGTTTGAGGAGGTTTCCCAAACATCCCAAAAGAATTCAAGCCCCAAGTCGTGAACCCTAACCTCTAAACCCTGAGCCCGAAAAGACAGAGAGGCAACCTCAAAACGAGCATCTGGACTTGGGATGTTCCCCCTTATACTAACAGTCTTTAATGGGGATTACAGTCGGGGTACTCTAATCCCCATTGAGGACTGTTCGTGTAGGGGGAACATCCCAAATCAGGAGTGTGCAGTGTCCTTCGTGGGCTTCGGCACAGCCTTCGATGGTTGGGCGGAGGGGCGTGTTGGGAGAGGTACGAATGCCTGGGTTTCGGGGGACCTCCTCAAGTACAGCATCAGGAGGTTTTTGCTGTAGGCGGTTTAGGGTTTAGGGTTTAGGGTTTAGGGTTTAGGGTTTAGGGTTTAGGGTTTAGGGTTTAGGGTTTAGAAGTTATAGAGGGGGATTCAGATATCAGGTGTTCTTTGTGGAAGCCCCCTACGTCCACCTTAGGCTGTCTTCGGACCCCTGTCGCTTCATTGATAGGAGAACCTATCTTGCAACTTAGGGCTTTGGGAAGAGTACCCAAAACACGCCCTAAACCGCGAACCCCAAACCCCAAACCCTAAACCCTGGACCCTAAACCCTAAACCCTAAACCCTAAACCCCAAACCCTACACCCTAAACCCTAACCCTGCCTGGGAGTGGAGTAACAACACCAGAACGGCCGCCAGCGCGAGAACCAGCCGCAGCACAGTGCACAGAGCATCTGGAGCAACCTGGTTACAACGTGCCCACAAACACCTCGACTCTATACGTCCATTCCCTTTGAAATCCCAAAAGAACCACCTAAACCCTAAACCCCAAACCCTAAATCACCTTACAGGTTGATGAACCTGAGGATCCCCAAAAGGGCTCATGAAACCGAAGCTGAAAAAAACCCAGGAGCCTTGGCCTGAAGCCAAATCCCTATACGCCCTGAGCTTCCACAAATTTCATTTAGAACAACACCCAAAAGATCCCTGAGCTTGAGCCCTTTTTGGACTCTGAACCCTACAACCCTCAACTCCTTTTACCCCTTCAACTATGCCCTTATAACCCTAAACCCTAAACCATGAGAGTCCAGAATCAGCCCAGTGAGCCCGAAACTAAAATGGGTACATACGCCATGGTCATTGGAGGGTTCAGCAGCAAGAAGCTCATTTACTATCTTTTTGTCGGCCTCCTAGTGGTTCTTGGGGACTTCTCTTGGGTTCAGCGTTCGGGGCGCAGTGGGCCTTGAAACCGAACCCTGACTCTGACGCTCTTGCGGAAAGGTGGCCTCATACAGCGCATCCTCCTGCGAAAACCTTGGGGTTCGTGCGCGCTTCTTCATGAAAAGTCTGGGGTCAAGCAGTGTCAAGCAGGTTTGCTCCTTTGGAGGATGGAGTGTTGGCCCCCAAATCACGAAAATCAAGCCCTGAACTTTGATGAGGTTGTTGGCGGCGACGCGCGGTTGGAGGTGAATTCGAGAACTATACGTCTGCCAAAAGCAAGGTGCCTCGAAGTCCTGACGCGTGTGTCAGCTTGGCCAGTTCACTCTCGAGTACCCCATAGAAACATCTCCCGCCGGTTTAGGTTTAGGGTGTAGGGTTTAGGGTGATCAGCGTTTGGGGTTCCTTCGCCGTCAAAGGAGATGCAAAACCCATTCAGAGCTCAATTGCGTTGATCTTGGTACTGTTGACAAATCTTCGAAACATGCAGCGCTGTGGCAGGCACAAATCGAATTGCTTGAAAGAGAAAGGGAGGTCCAGAGGTTTGAAGACGAGCTTGAGACGCGAGACGCCAGATGTCTAGCAGAACACGGTGCGTAACTGAACAGGAGGTTGTGGCAGCCTGCATCCGCAAAGTCCCGAAAGCTCACAACCAATCCCTCAACGAACGCTCACCCTAAACCCTACGCCCTAAGCCCTAAACCCTAAACCCCATAATGCTACCCGGGCGGCAGCTTGCCAAGGAAGAGGTACCACGGGCAGAAAAGGGGGATGCCTCAGGCATTATGTAGTCCCCCCCTAGAAGGGTCATATGCAAGGGCTCATGCAGGGCTCCGAAAAAACTACTATGGGCAAAAAACGGTCTTTGGTGGGGGAGTCGGCAAAGCATGGGCCGATGTTGACAAAGGCAACAGTACCACAAACTACGTTTCGCGTTTCTTTGGGGAACTCAAATGCTAAGCTTTGGCGGGGGCGGGGTGGGGGAGGGCGATTATAAACTACTCTGCCAGTAGAGGCGAGTTAGGTGCCCTAAGCCATTCCTTCATGGGTAAGATAGGGGAATATACGGCACCTAACTGCGCAATTCCCTCCCAGAACAGCCATGTGTAGCTGGGCATCCAAACAGATTTGCAGATTGGGTCTCAAGTTTGAGCAGGATGCCGATCACATCCAGCACACGGAGGTTGGCGGCGTGCTGCCTCTCCTCTGCAGAATAGCCTCGCGGACGAACACTATAGGATTTTTAGGGTCGTTGAGGGTTTTAGGGCTTGGGTTTCCGAAGAGTCCGTAACAAGCACGCAAGACATCAAGTAGCCGACCGTGTCTCTGCTCGTTAAGCTTCTTGGTCTTGTTGCTGCACGCATGACGACAAAACTCTACAGAAGCCACTGCTGAAATTCTGCAGAACTTCTACGAGGGGCCGTCCCAGGCCGTTCCGAAGAGCTCCATGGCTCCAATAATCGGAAGGAACCCCTGAAATTCCAGAATCTCATCTCGCGCTCCTATTCTCGGGTCGTCTTGGGGGGGGGGGGGGGGTTTGGTAAAGATTCCGAAAGCAGATCCGGCTGAACCGGGACAAGGGTCTAGGGTTTCTGTAGGCTTTCGGCCCCTCGTAAACCCTCCTAGAACCCAAGACTTGAAAAGAAGGCTAGCATATCCCAAGAGCCGACCGAAATCTACCTGGTGAAGGAGTCTTTGGTTCATCCCAGGCGACTCTACACTGGTGCATTTCGCTGCATGAGCCTCTGATGGCTGCAGGTGCAGGCGACTTGCCATGAATTTCGAGTCCCCGAACCTTATAGGGTTTAGGGTTGAAAGGATTTATAGGGTTTACAGGGTGTACAGGGTTTGTAGGGTTTACAGGGTTTATAGGGTTTATAGGGTTTAGGCCTTGTACAGCCCCCTAAAAGCGCACCTCCCCACATGCCTCCTTTGGGACCCCCAAGTGGTTTATAGGGTGGGGCGGGCTAAGGGCCCAATCCTCTAAACCCTCGGAGCCAAGAACAAGCTTTAAACTTATTCTACTTGCTGCTTTAGGTCTTAGGATGGCTTCACGTTTAGTATTTCCGGCGGGGGGCCGGGGGGGGGGGGGGGGGGGGGGGTTGGAAAAAAAACTTAAGGGTTCCGCAAGGGTTTAACTTTCAGAAGCATAAGAAGCGGCGCCCTAAAAAAACGCAACATCCGCCTCTTCCTCCGCCACGGCGGCCTTGATCTTCATTTCTTCCTTGCGGGTGGATGTCTTGTAACACTTCTGAGCGGTTCTGCTAAGCCGGCCTTATGAGGGGGTTACGGCTATCCTGGAGCTAAACACGAAACCCTGAACACTGGAACCCTTGTGTTTCCAGGGTTTCAGGACACTGTGACATGTAGCTAGAGCTTCAGTCGCGACGATGTCTCCAGCCTGCGGAAGCATGTATATAGAGGTTTGCAGAGTTTGCGGTGCTTGTACGCAAGCGCAACTGGTGATGATGCTGCTGATGAAGATGATGATGCGCATGTCGGGCTCAATGTTTAGGGTTTACACGTTAAAGGCTGAGGGCCCAGCTGAAAGAAATAGCGGCCAAGAGTCTATCTCTTCATCTGACGGCTTAAGAAGAAACGGCCGCCACGCCTTCGCAGGAGTCGAGTGTGACCCTTGTCCACCCTACAGTCGCAACAATCCTGGTTCAGGACTTGGGGTTTCTTTAGGGTTTAGGGATTAGGGTTTAGGAATCTCTGCGTGGCGGGTTCAGGGTTTAGAGTTTAGGGTTTCCCTTGTTGGCCCAACAAGCCTTCTGCACATGTGAAAGACCTTTCCTGAAGCGCGGAAAACTTCCCAGACCCGCAGCTGTTGAAAGAAGTAACTCTCTGGCCGCCTCACGCAGGAACCGCAGCGAGTTGACGACGTCGGCCGGGGGTGCCTTGTAGGGCTGAGAGGGGCTTCTGGAATTTATAAGGCTTCTGGGAAATGTAGGGCTCAATGGGTTTACAGGGTTTAGGGTTTCGGGGGGACTAGGAGGGGTCAAGAAAACACAGGGTGTTTTTGAGGGCTCTTGTATGCCTCAGAAGTATGTACGGTTGGGCCCCCCAGAGCCACGATCGAGTAACTACACCCAAGCTATGAGGCCGTGCTCAGGGGTCTACTGAGCTACCAGGCTTTGGATGGATATGGGAGCCCTCCTTTTTGCACATGAGTTCCTACGCGTTTCCACTTTGGGTACAGGTTATAGGCCTTTGGGGGAGGTTTTTCATGTCAAACAAACCAACCCTAAACCCCTAAACCCCTAAACCCCTATACCCCTAAACACCTAAACCCCAATACCCCAACAACCCCAGAACACCTCTAAGCCCCTGAACCCGTAAACACCTAAACCCCTAAACCGCTAAACACCTAAACCCCTAAACCCCTAAACCCCTAAACCCCTAAACCGCTAAACCCCTAAACCCCTAAACCCCTAAACCCCTAAACCCCTAAACCCCTAAACCCCTAAACCCCTAAACCCTAAACTCTAGGATCCCTGAAGCCCTGCACACACCCAGTGCCAAACCCTGCCTCTGGCAGGTCGCTCCCGTCCGCCACCGGCTCCATGGTTAGGGGAGGCGAGAGGCAGCCGATTTTTTTTGTGTCTTACTATCTTGATACTCTTGTTGTTAGTATATATAATATTATCTATATATATATATATATATATATATATAGGTAGAGGGGTTGGGGTCGGGGGGGGGGGGGTTGGGGTTTTGGGGTCTGGGGGTTCTGGGATTTTGGGGTCCTGGCGCTTGGGGGTTTCGGGGTTTTGGGGGTTTCGGGGTGTAGGCTTGAGGGCGATGCCGCCATGGTTACTTCTTGCGTTCTCTGGACCTATAGGTAACATCGTCTTTGCCTTTTTTTTGTGGACGTGGGGGGGGAGGGTCAAGTTTAAGGTTGAGGGTTTAGGGCTCAGGGGAGGAGGACGGGGGGAGACACATGCACAGGCTGCACCAGCTCGCAAGTGAGTTTTATGTTTGCGGTTTCGGTTTGGAGGTTTAGGATTTTCAGGCTTAGCCAACCTCTCAGTGTGACATGGGCTTGACAGTCTATTGACTTTCCAGTCGTAATCAGCAGATGTTGCGATGTGATGGTCGCTCGCTGTCTAGTAGGGCACCGAGTCCATGTTCTAGAACTGAGACACCTAGTCGGTGCGCCAGGAGACGCATGACTAGAGAAGACCATTGGGCTTTAGGAGTCGAGGTTCAGAAAGCCTAAACCCTAAAGCCTAAATACCCTAACAATGCTGAAGTCCCTCGGAGCAACTGAGCGGTGTGCCAGTTAACGTGGTCCAGCACGCACGGGTTCAGACCTTACTCGCGTCTGCAGAAACTCAAGACCCCAAAGCTTATTTTGCTGGAGGGTTTAGAGGGTTTAGAGGGTTTAGAGGGTTTAGAGGGTTTAGAGGGTTTAGAGGGTTTCGAGGGTTTAGGGTTCAGAGGTTAGGCTGCTGAAAACAGTCAACCCTCATATAGGACTCTCCTGAGGTACGAGTACCGTAGGGAAGAAGGAGGTTTGGACCCCCCAAAATCCGAAGCCACAGGATCGAAGGACTTAGTAGCTGAACCATGGGTCCGGAAGTCCCTACCTGGGACACTTTTTACCTACAGTTTTCTGGGTTCTGCCTACTAACGAAAGGGGTAGTTGCTACGTACTGAACTGTAGGCAAATAGACCCCAAACCCTAAACCCTAAACCCTGAAACGCCGAAACTCAGAAGACTCTGCGGAGCAGTGAACACTTGAGGCACGCACGCCACTCCTGCGGATGACAGGGTTTAGAGTTTAGGGTTTAGGGTTTAGGGTTTAGGGTTTAAGGTTTCGGGTTTAGGGTTCAGGGTATAGGGTTGAGGGTTTAGGGTTTAGGGTTTAGGGCCATAATTTCGGGCTCTTCGTAGACAATGTGGAAGTGTCTGAGTGAGTACGATTAGGTGCCCCAGATCATCCCGCAAAGATTGCACAGGCGGATTTGAGGTGCCTAGTTCTCTGACTCCCTACTTAGACTACGTAGTAGCAACTGGTGTGAGAGCTTGGAGGGTGTTAGGATTTCGGAAGGACAGGAGTTCGAAGCTTGAAGGTGCTAATTCGTAAACCCTACCCACTTGCCCCTTGTATTAATCCCGTCCCCCGATCATTCAAGGGGCGGCCCCACGCCCTCCCCCCTAGGTTTTTGTCCTCATGCCATCTTTTGGGATAGGGTTTAGACTGGCTTGGAGGTTTGTGAGGCCCTCACCCCCGCCTCCCCCCTCCAATTCGGAATAGGGATAAACAGGCGGGATCCGTTTCAACAGGATTTTCCGGAAAGTGTTTTGATTATTGCACAAGGGGGAAGCGATTAAACGCCCGCCCCCCTGATATAGAGAGCCTCAACACAATGCAAGCCAATCTAAACCCTATCCCAAAAGATGGCACATGGATAAATGCATCCCCCTGATACTAAAAACCCATTTCGAGTCTCTATTTGGGGAGGTGGGGGGGGGGGGGGGGCGGGGGCCGCCCGATTAATAATAGGGGGAAGGGATTTAAACCCCAAACAACTTGCAACAAGCCCATTTGAGGCATCATGGCCTGGGCTTTTAGGGCTTCAGGGTCCAGCCTGTTGGCTACACAGAGGTGCCTTGGTGCAGTGTGACTAGGGTGTAGGGTTTTTGTGGTTTAGGTTTTAGGGTTTAGGGTTTCGGGTGTAGGGCAAGTTTTCTACAAGTACCGGGCGCCTGGGCCAGTCGAATCTCGTCCAGCATGCTCCTCCAGACCTGGGTCGAGGGCCTAAACTCACCCCTGTAGGCTTGTTAAACACTGAAATCTCGAGGGTTTAGGGTTTAGGGTTTAGGGTTTAGGGTTTAGGGTTTAGGGTTTAGGGTTTAGGGTTTAGGGTTTAGGGTTTAGGAAGCCCTACACTTAGACCACTTAGACCCTAATAACCCTATAAATCTACGAGCCCTAGCCCAGCGAGGCGGAGAAGCCAGCGCTTGCAGGTCTCAGGTTTCTGCAGACCAGGGGCAATGGAGATTCTCTGACAGATGGAGGCCAACCGACCCTTGCAAACCAACCCTAAACCCTAAACCCTGAAACCCCTGAAGCCTTGTGATTAAGCCCTACAACCCCTTGAGCCGCAGAGTTACCAGCCCTGACATCCTATCCTTACAGAACAACCCTTCCAAAACCCCAAACCTTAAACCTAAACCCTAAACCCTAAACCTTAAACCTTAAACCTTAAACCTAAACCCTAAACCCTAAACCCTAAACTCACAAGACCTACGAAAACCCGAGCTCAGAGCCCCGGAAGCCACGCCCCATCTGGTGTCGTGCCGGGCGCCCCGCAGAGGAGGCATTGTCGCCCAGGTTCGGGTCCTCCTCTGAAGGGGAAACAGGGTTTGGGATCTTCGGCAGCTGGGATGTAGGCTTAGGGTTTAGGGTTTAGGGTGTAGGCAGCCAGGATTTAGGGTTTAGGGTTTAGGGCTTGTAGGGTTTAGGGTAACCATTCAAGAGTTGAACAAGGCTCCCCTCGTTGTGAGCCTCACTTTGTTGGAGCTCTGCTGGCCTGCTCATGATGCGAACCTTCAAGCCAAGAATCCTGTTTGCTTTCCGTGATTAGGCACAGTGCTGCTGAGGTCATAGGTGGTCTGAGACATGAGGGGCCTCTGGGCCATTCAAGTCTTGCCTACAGACCTAAACCTTCTAGATACCTGAAGTCCTATTCACCGGCCTTCGCAAACCAGGCTCTGAACACAGAGCTTAGGGTGTGGGTTGAAAAATATCATCAAAGCTTGCCTCCTTGTGTTTAGGATCAAGCTTTGGGTATGGTTTACCTCGACCACCTCCACAACTAGCCAAAAAAATCGCGGCCTACATAGACCCTGCATTGTGACCTCAAACCTCGAACCCTAAGAACCCCAAGAACCTCAAGAACCCCAAGAACCCTAAGAACCCTAAGAACCCCAACAGCCCTAAGAACCCTAAGAACCCTAAGAACCCTAAGAACCCTAAGAACCCTGAAACCCTGAACCTGATGAGCATCTCTACAGTCTGGGAGACAAACCCTACGGGTTCAACCCTAAGGGTTCAACCCTAAGGGTTCAACCCGAAGCGCAGCACCCTTAACCCTCGCAGCACCCTTAACCCTAAAACCCTTAGCTCGAAGCCCTAACAAAAACCTTTTGGCGCAGTGGGTGTAGGGCCTGGCCTACAAAAAACAAGTTCTCATTAAGGGTTGTGAGTTTTCTCCTGAACCCTAAACCCTAAACCCCCTCAAGAAATGCAGGGTTATTTGCAGCCCAAGCTCCACATTATCCACGGTACCCTCCGACTCCTACGCGGACGGGTGGGTACGGAGCTTGGTGTGGCGCGTCGGGTTGAGGGTTTAGGGTTTGGGGTTTGGGGTTTGGGTATCGGGGTTTGGGGTTTGGGGTTTGGGGATTGGGGTTTGGGGTTTGGGGATTGGGGTTTGGGGTTTAGGTGTAGAATTTACCCGAAGGTGTATAGGTAGTCAGAACAGGCACCCCCCTCCAAATCCTCCCCCCAAGCCCAAAGCCGTTTTCGGACCCCTTTTTTTGCCTCAAATGGGTACCCCCCCTAGGTGAGCAGGGTCCGCAAGCGGATGGTTCGCCAGGACCAGAGGCAGTTGCAGCCCTTCCCAGCAGGGCCCCCCCCCTTTTTCACCCCCTTCAACCCCCCACCCCCCCCCCAACACCCCCCCACATCCACCCACCCCCCCCCCCCCCCCCACCCCCCCACCCCTACCCCCCCCCCTCCCACCCCCAACCCCCCCACCCCCCCCCCACCTCCCCTACCCCCCCCCCTATCCCCCCCCCTTTGGCGCTTGCTCACATAAGGTGTTTGTGAAAGGCGGAGTTTTCCTGCTCCGACGCGCTGGCTTGAGGGCCGGAAGCTCAACTGGTGTGAGCACGGCCGCAAATCCGCCGAGGCCTCGGGCCGGAGGTGTATAGGTTGTCAGAACAGGCACCCCCCTCCAAATCCTCCCCCCACACCCAAAGCCCTTTTTCGGACCCCTTTTTTTGGCCTCAAATGGGTACCTCCCCTGGGAAACCGCGGTCCGCAAGCGGACGGTTCGCCAGGACCAGAGGCAGTTGAAGCCCCCAAAACCCTCAACCCCAAAGCGTGAACCTTGAGCCCTAAACGAACCCTCAACCCCAAACCCCAAACCATAAACCATAAACCCGGAACCCTCAACCCTCAACCCTCAACCCAACCCTTATTGCTTGGGGTCCAGCGACTTGGGCGCTGCGGAATCACCATGCTCACGCGGATGCGCTGGGCCGGGCCGAGGCGGGTCGCGTAGCGTTAAAATTAGATGCCCTAAATGCCGAAACAAAACTCCTGTCTTGGGCTGCCCATGTGTTCTGGGAATGAAACACCACGACAATCACCACAACCCACAACAACCATGAAGTTACAACGAAAAAGTATGCACTCAATGCCGCATGTGTGAATGAACAACCAAAATTCTCCTCTTCCTACAACAACTACTACGACTCCTGCCCATAATTAGACACCCTAAACCCCTAAACCCTTAAACCCCTAACCCCTAAACCCCTAAACCCCTAAACCCTTTATAAACCCCTAAACCCCTAAACCCCTAAACCCCTAAACCCCTAAATCCCTAAGCCCCTAAACCCCCAAACCCCTAAACCCCTAAACCCCTAAACCCCTGAACCCCTGAACCCCTAAACCCCTAAACCCCTAAACCACTAAACCCCTAAACCTCTAAACCCCTAAACCCCTAATCCCTAAACCCTAAACCCTAAACCCTAAACCCCTAAACCCTAAACCCTAAACCCTAAACCCTAAACCCTAAACCCTAAAATGTGCTTTGCTTTCTGCCTCGACGGGCCAGGCCGCATCCCGATGGCCAATAGGCATAGCGTCCTCGCTAGCACACGGGCTTGGGATCTTCGGGTGGATTGCGGTTAGGGTTTAGGGTTTAGGGTTTAGGGTTTGGGGTTTAGGGTTTAGGGTTTAGGGTTTATAGGGTTTAGGGTTTAGGGCTTAGGGTTTAGGGTTTAGGGCTTAGGGCTTAGGGTTTGGGGTTTGGGGTTTAGGGTTTAGGGTTTCGGATTTAGGGTTCAGGGATTAGCGTCCATAAGGGTTTACAGGGGCTTGTCCTGCCCCCACCGCGCAACCCGGCGCCTGGGACGCCTGGAACCTCACACCAAGCCCAGAAACCTGAAGCCTGTATATCCCTGAGCCCCTAAACAAACGATGAACAGGAAGCCCGCAAACCTGAGTCGCACCCTAAGTCTTATAAGCCCCAAACAAGACCTAAAACAGTAAAGCTGAAATCAAGTGCCTAAACCTTCTAAATCCTCAAAACCTCGAACCCCAAACTTTGGGGAGTGCTATACAAGGGAGGTTTAGAGAAGGGGGGTTAGTCGCGGAGGGAATACGTCTCAAGATGTTATAGATAAATACTGGGCAGAAACACATGTCCTAGACACCTTGCCTTGCCGTTGTTGGTAAGGTTTAGGCGGTTTAGGGCTCAACTTGTTGAAGGTTCAAGTGCAGGGCTTGAGGTTGGAGAGTTTGGTCTGTGTTTTAGTAGGCAAAAACAAGCCAGGAAAGCATTTTTGGACACCCAACCGCCCTAAGTTTTCAGGTGTTTGGAGTGTACGGTTGTTAGGGCTCAAGCTTTAGCCTAAACGCTAGGCTCGAAAAGCCGTAAACTCCAAATCCAAAACCCCAAACTTCCCGAATAAAGCGCTCGGTATAATTGCGACTAGTTTCCTCGCCCCCGCCCACCCCCCCCCCGCCCCCCACCCCCAGACCCTCTTCTAATAGTTAAGACCCGGGCCCCTAAACCCTAAACCCTAAACCCTGAACCCTAAACCCTAAACCCTAAACCCTAAACCCTAAACCCTGAACCCTAAACCCTGAACCCTGAACCCTAAACCCTAAACCCTAAACCCGAATAAGCTGCGGTCTTTCGGTCCTCCCCTTGCCCGGCCGCCGGGAAGTGGCCAGTGAGGGCCCATAAGCGCCGTTGGGAGAGCTGCGCCTCTGAATGCGGTTTAGGGTTTAGGGTTTAGGGTTTAGGGTTTAGGGTTTAGGGTTTAGGGAGTGTAGGTCTTCAGGGACTTAAAGCTTTGGGGTGTAGGGACTAAATGTTTTATGGTTTGGGGCTTTAGGGTTGAGGGTTTTGGGGGTTTTGGCGGTTTTGGGTTTTGGAAATTTGGGGATTTGGGGTTTTAGGGTTTAGGGAGTGTAGGGCTTGGGGTTCTAGGGCTTACGGACGCAGAGGGCTTTGGCGGGGCTGGGTTCCCAAGTTAAGGCCACGAAGCCCTTCAGAGCTAACACTAAAACCAGGGGCCTTTCTTCTTCTAGCCCGAGAGAGAGAGACAGAGGGGGAGAGAGAGCTCTCAAACCTGTCAAGTGAAGATGGTCAAAAATAACCCCCCTTAACTTGCGGCTCCCTCATACTACGTAGCTACAGACGTTTATGTTTATTCTAGTGACTGCAGACCCTCTCCGCCAAGAAAGGAAGAACACTCGAGGGGTCGAGGGAAGTGGACGTAGAACATCTGGCAGCCACGTAAAAAGTCTGAATCACTGCCTCCTGATGCCTCTCTTTAGGGGCTTCTAAATTCTCATCAGCCCGAACCCTTCGTGCCAGA
Organism: Symbiodinium natans; assembly: GCA_905221605.1. Taxonomy (NCBI): domain Eukaryota; class Dinophyceae; order Suessiales; family Symbiodiniaceae; genus Symbiodinium; species Symbiodinium natans. Next base: position 685,322 of record CAJNDS010002301.1, read on the forward strand.
AGTGCATTTGGGTGCCCCCGCCAATGTAACCTCGAGACTTTGAGGACTTATGGGTTGGGGGCTCCCCCTAAACCCTAAACCCTAAACCCTAACCCCTAAACTCCAAACCCTGAACCCTAAACCCTAAACCCTAAACCCTAAGCCTAAACCCTACACCCTAAACCCAAACCCCCCCTCGAGCCAGACTCGCAGCCTGGAGCATGGCCCTTCCTGTCGGATGCCTCAACAGCAACTTGTGGATTCAGCCCAAAGGCATTTCTTCTAGGGTTTAGGGCTTATTAGGGTTTAGGGTTTAGGGTCTTGTAACAACCCTCAATGTGACCACCCCTCCAACTTCCTCCAGACCGCCAGGTTCAGCGGTGTGTTGAGGGCGTTACTGTCCGGAGACTTGCCCGCAACCTAGTCGGACTCCATACTCTACGCCTGTGGCTTCCGGCACAACGCCCACACAATTCTGAACCTTGAGGCTTGGAGAAATCATCGGTGGCTGTCCCGGCATCGGGGTGTGGAGCTGGGCTGGCTCACTATCCATTCATCTGGTCTTCCCTGCATATTTATGGAGTTACAATAAGAAAATGTAAAGTGTAGAAAAACACAAACAAGCGTACATTGACATTGGCGCAAAAGTAAGCAAACACACCAAATGCTGACACTCAGCTTTGTAATCCACCAAGGATCTTACACAGCGGCGCGTTTATACGTCCCTAGCTGGTCCTCCTGAAGAACAAAGGTTCTGGTCTAAGTCCGCTGCAGTGCTGCGAAGGTCGTGGCAGCGCGCTGACCAAGCAGATGGGTACGAGCAGCGCGGTGAACCTTTATGCCGGTCATGGGATTGGGGGGAGGTGGGGAGGAAAACCTAAACCCCAAACCCTAAGCCCTAAACCCTAAGGGGGGGGGGGGGGGGGGGGGGAGGAGGGGTTGGAGAGAGATTCAGGATTTCCGAGCTAAGGATATAAGGTTTCAGGGATCGAGTTCTTCATCTTGACGTCCATGAGCAGCGAGACCCCCTAACACTTTACACACCACATCCGGCAACATTCCTGGAGTTCGTACGACCATGCTGTGAAAACGGTCGTGGTTGCACTTAGCCAAGCAGCAAGGACTTCGACTGCTCAGCCCCTAGACCTTAAGCCTATAGGACCCTAAGCCCACAATCCTAGATTCCTAGATTCCAAGTCAACAAACTCTCCTGCAAACCCTTAAGACCCCCCAAAAACTCAAAAGCCGCGAAAGGCCCCAAAAGGCATAAAAACACCCCAAAAGCCCTAAACGGTTTAAAGACCCTAAACCCTAAACAAACCCTTGTTTCTGGGTTGGGTGCTCTAGGGTGAGGAGAAGAGTTCCGGGCGAGGAGAAGTTTAAAATCGAACAACTCCACGCCGAGTGTGGGGAAAAAGGAATTTGGAAGTCGAGGTTTGGCGATGCGCATTAAAAGTCCTCCGCCAGCCCAATTTCCGGTGGGTCTCAGTGTCCAAAAGAAGAGAATTTACAATGCAAAGAATCGAAACTACTCGACGAATGAAATTTATTACGATTCATTATGAAAAGAAACGCCTTGAGTCCTGATGGTGCAAGAGATTTATGCTTTAGTCAGAGGGTCAGAGGGGTTTTCAGTTTACCCTAAACCCTGAATGTCTCGGTTGCGGCATGTGTAGAGACTACTCGGCGATTTCAAGACAAAAAATAAATCGAATAATTCCGAAATTTTCGGGAATTTTCGGCTCCGGGTATTTCCTAAATTTTCTAAGAATATTCGGAGAAAAGCATCGGTTATTTTCGAGAACTCCCCATGGTATTCCCATCCATCGATTTAAATATCGTCATGGCAGGTCCGCGAATATCTTAGCTGAGCCTAACCCTCAATCCTAGGGGTTTCCCAAGCTCGGTGAGGTCAAGAAGCCTTGGACCTAAGACCCCCAAATCCTCAACCGTATGCAACACCTTTTTGACTCCTCTGTTAGACTTTAAGGTTCAAGGTTGAGGGTTCAGGGTTTGGGGTTTAAGGGGCTTAGTAAAGAAACCTTCCGTAAACCCCAAACATCCCAGATGGCCTCTTCCACGTCCACTCTCTGTGCCGGCAGCGTGTCATAGTCGGGCGCCTTTGCGGAAACATTCGCTTGTGTTCAACTATCGCGCAGCGTATCCTCCTACACCTCAAAGTGCTCATAGTGATATGGCCTCTGTACCTCTAAACCCCAAATCCTAAACCCTCAAAAGGTAGATGGAACCTAAACCCTTGCGGTGAGGTTGATGCGGCTCAATACTTCTCGCCTTCGTTTCGGTTTGCTGTTTGTTACGTGCAGTCGAGCACTGCAGTTTGTAGCTGCAGAAGCCACCACCCTAGCCCTATAGGCCCTAAACCATCATTGTGGCTTCGGTCTTGAAGAGGCTTTTGGTTGATGACTTTGGGGTTGGAGGGGAGGGGGAAACACAGGAGGACCTGGACTCTCGCGCCAGGCAGTGAACCCCAATGTCCCAACACCACATCCCAGGGTCCGCCCCCGAAACCCAGGCCTCTGATTCTTCGTCCATCGTCCGCGGGAAGTCGGCAAACGCCTCCGGAGGGTTCGCACACACACGGGCAGGATTACCGATACAGCCTTCTCTGGCGACCATGTCCCACTTCATGACATCTCCACCACAAACACCGAGAACTTTATCTTGCCAAGGTACGCAGGAGCCACATGGCTCGCCAAGGCTAAATCATCACCCTACATGGTGTGTTTCTCGAGGGGACACTACCAAGTTACCCAAGTTGCCCTCGACCAAAGATGCCCAAAGCTTATGGTTTCAGATGGTGATGGTCCCTTCTCAGTCACCTGTCTACGGTTTTCGTTACAAAGCTTAGGTAAAACCCTCAAAATTCCTGCAGAAACCCTTAACCATTGACACCCTCAAAACCCCCAAAAGAGCCCACCCCAGCAGCTGAATCCGCGCCTCAGCTGTCTCCGTCCGAAAGCGCCAGCGCGTCTCGGTTCAGGGTTCAGGGCTTAGGGCGGCTTAGGGTTTAAGTCCCAAAACGTTCCAAGAGGTACTCTGTTAGAGGAGGCTGGGGGCCTCGCTTTTTGGGTTCAAGTGCCTTAAACCCTATGCGTGACATCAACCCTGAATGCACCCTACACCCCCTTTTGACCCCCAACCCTTTTGGGATACACACTGTTTGGGAGTTTCTTTGTCTCTGAACCCGATGGGCGGCAGTGTCTCAGAGAGCGATCTGCAAGATTGAAGAGATGTCAACCATCTCCCAGCCAGTCGAGACGTCTAAATGGTCAGTTGCCCTATGGGAGTTGCTATTCCTTTCTTGTTTTTCCTTACGGGCCCGTGTATCTAGGGCACCCGAAAAAAGTCCAGGATATACGGAACAAAAAAGATACCAAGATACACGAAACTGATCAACTGCACCACTTTTCAGCGCTTTCTTGCCTTGTTGAGGATTTAGGGTTTAGGGTCTAGGGTTTAGGGTTTAGGTGTTTGGGGGCTTTTGGGGTTTGGGTCGCAGGGCCACGGTGTCGGGCTGTGCCTGAAGCCTTGGAGGGGCGCCTTCCGGGTTGAGGGTTGAAGGCTTGGGGGTATTACCCCTTAATACTAACAGTCCTTGATAGGGATTGTAGTACCCCCAACTAACATCCCTATTATGAAGGACTGCTCGTATACGCGGGAACATCCCGAGTTGAGGTCTTGGGGGTTCAGGGGTTCATTCAAAAAAGTGTGGGTTGCCGAGGGCTGACCAGGCTTTCAACGCCCATTGCAACCCGCACAGGTCACCAACAAAGCGCTCTCTAGATGAACGACAAAATGCCCTAAGCCCTAAACCCTAAACCTATGAACCCTTAACCTTCGGGAACTCCCGTGGCTCCTCGTAGCTCTCAGTGAAGCGGCGCAGCTCCTGGCGATAAAGATCCGAAAGTTGCCCACCTAGTTAGAAGAGTCATTTGGGTTTTGGGTTTAGTGTTTAGGCAGCTTGTAACCATCATTCTGTAGGGATTTGGGTTTTGGGTTTGGGCTTTAAGTACCCCAAAGGCCCTAACCCTAAACCCTATAAGCCGTACAATTGTCTTGGGATTTCAAGCGCATTGCGCTTGTATTGGAAATTACGTTCTGAAGCTCCTGTACTCGTCCGCTTCAGGCTGCGAAGGTTCGGCTCACTTGGGGTTGAGGGTTTAGGGTTGAGGGTTTATAGTGTTTAGGGTTCCAGGGGGTCAGGGTTCCGTACATTGAGGCTCTGGAGGGGTTTGGTGCATTCGGGGGCTTGAAGGGTTCGGGGTCGTGGGGTGTGTAAAAGGATGGTGAGGGTGTGGGGTAGTAGTCTATTTACCTTGGGGCGATTGGTCTTCCGAAGTTGCCGCCAGCAACTCCTAAACCCTAATCCCCAATCCCTAAACCCTAAACCCTAAACCCTAAACCCGAAACCAACGGCTGCGGAGTGGGAGCTTCGGGCTCGAGGGCTTCTGGACTTCGGATGTTGCGCTTGCTCGGGGGCCCATCTGGAATTTTTAGAGTCCTTCCTAGCATGGCCCTCACAACTCTGATGCTCAAATCCTAAGCCCTAAACCCGATACCCTAAGCCCGAAACCCTGCTAAAGCACATCTTCATGAACATGGAGATCCCCGTCCCTAAGCCCTAAGCCCTAAACCCTAAACCGTAAGCCCTAAGCCCTAAACCCTAAACCCCATACCCTAAACCCTAAACTCCTAAACCTTCCCCCGGCCCACAGTCCGTAGGCATCCGTGTTGGTGTCTCGGGACGTGACAGGGACTCCTCCGGCTGGGGCACAGCACCCTAAAGCCTGAAGCCCTGGAGTTTCTCAGGTGCTAAACCCTAAACCCTAAACCCTAAACGCTAAACGCTAAACCCCAAACCCCAAACCCCAAACCCCAAACCCCAAACCCTAAACCTTAAGCCTTCAAGTTTGCAGGATTCCCGGTGTTAGGGCTCCATCCTCGGCATGTCGGGGTGGGGGTCTCCTGAAGGGTTTAGGGTCTAGGGCTTGGGGTTTAAACCCTAAACCCTAAATCCTAAACCCTAAACCCTACACCCGAAGCCTTTTGAAACTCTGCCACCCGCTTACACCTGTGGAACCGTCCTCCCCACTCGCGACAGAGAGCCAGCCCAGCCACACCTGTTTAGGGTTTAGGGTTTAAGGGCTTAAGGGCTTAAGGGTTTAGGGTTTAGGGTTTAGGGTTTAGGGTTTAGGGTTTAGGGTTTAGGGTTTAGGGTTTAGGGTTTAGCTGCGTTTAGGGTTTTAGGGTTTTAGGGTTTTGGGGTTGTAGGGTTTAGGGTTTAGGGTTTAGGGTTCAGGAGCTTTCGGCAGCAGGTTGCTTGCTGGAGCACCAAAAGCCGGGTGAGGCTCCAAGAATGCCCGAAACCCTAAACCCTAAACCCTAAACCCTAAACCCTAAACCCTAAACCCTAAACCCTAAACCCTAAACCCTAAACCTGAGGCTCCCATGCCCACACGCTGCAGCACCCGAATCCCCGACAGGGGCCTGCTGGAGCTGGAACAGGAGATGCGAGGTACTACCCAGCTCGTCGAAGCCTGGCAAAGATGTTTCACCATCGAACCCGATGAGGGGCTAAAGTTGGAGTCACCCTTGCAAGGAACTCTTTGGAGGCTACATGGGGGATATTTGCGGGCTACTTCGGTATAGACAAACAAAAATAAAATGTATATATATATAGAGAGAGAGGATTTAAGGTCTGTATGGGGTTATATGGAGTGGTAGGATCAAGGGTTCCCTTTCTCACCTCAACGCTTCACACAGCTCAGCCTAAGCGAACTCCACAACGCGTGCGTAAGATTGATATGGCACATGGATTACCCATTCTAAAAATGTCTAAACTGCCCAGTACTAGGATGGCCCGTCAAACCCTCTGAAAAGAAGATTCCAGAATATGATCCTCCTAAACACAGCAGAGGAACATATGACATGTCCCAAGGGCCTACCTATAGAGTAGTGGTCTAGGGTTTAGGGCCCTACCCTACCACAATTCCTCTTAAGGTATATGAACCATCAGCCCTTGTAGCGACTCAGTTGGTCCCATCCCTAAACCCTAAACCCTAAACCCCAAGCCCTCAACCTAAATCCTAAACCCTATATTAGACAAAACGGAACAGGTCTCTTTGCCAGAGAACCATCGGACGGCATCTCCGGGCATGGCCAACCCTAAACCCTAAACCCTATACCCTAAACCAACCCTAAACCCTAAACCCTAAACCCTAACCCTAAACCCTAATCCCTGAAGCCCTAAACCCCAAACCCTAAAGCCTTCCTCACCGTGAGATGCCGGTGCGCCGTGGTCAGCCTCCTGGCAAGCCGAGCATGCCCAGAGGGTGGGGCGCTCTGTTGGGAAATACTTGGACCTCCCTTCCATAAACCCTAAACCCTAAACCCTAAACCCTAAACCCCTGTAAACCCTCAAGGTGCCTAGTTTCTGACGAGATGGGTACGTCGACAGAGACCCTTTGAAAAAGCTCGAGACTGCTGAAACCCAACGGAAAAACCCTCCAAACACCATGCCGAGCAAGGACGATGGGCTGTTTTCAGAGTTTTGTATGTCAACACCGGCCATCCACATTTTACACTAAAACTTGAGAACGCTGAAATCAGCCCCCAACCGGTATGCTTGCAGGGAATGAGTGGGCTTTCCATTACGGGTTGAAACGCCGATACAAGGGTCGGACGAATGACGAATCATATTCCTTATGGTCCCTTTGTAATTTTACAATAATTACCCGCAAGACCGCATTCTAATTATTCACGCCCCTAAACCCTAAACCCTAAAACCTTAAGATCGCATTTTTGCACAAGGTAGACGACGCGGAATGAAAATGCCGTATTGGCTAGAAGTCACAACAAAAAGGTTGTACCCGCAGTATTGGGATCCTGACCACACCGCCCGCACCCGTACCCTAGGGCCCCTCTTTAAGTACTTGGAGATGGCCAGGGTCACTCGGGAGTCAGACAGCCAAGGGAGGGCGCCAAAGCGCGCAACAAAACAGCGCGCACGGCCCTGGCAAAAAAAAAACCTAAACCCTAAACCAGTAAGCTATTACTTAGTTCTGACAGCCTCGAGGTTGTTCATCACGCTTTCGGCGTGGTAGTCGTGGAAACCTGCATGGACGGCTGAGTTTGCTGTGAACCACCCCCACTCGTCAGCTACTCACTCCCCTCCGACGTTCAACAAACTGCCTGGTTTGAGTCTTCTAACCCCTAGACCCTAAGCGATAACCCTAAACCCTATAACCCTGAAACCTGAACCTTGACGCCGACAAACCTTAGGTGCATGGCATGCCATTGCTCTTGGCCTACCCAGCAGATTCTGGGGAGGCCCTTACGCCAGGCTATGTGCTCTCGGGATACACCGAAGACGTGTTTCATCATGAATCATAAAGGTTTGACGGCTTGACCTTCTAACCACGAGCCTGTAACAACAAAAACCCAAGCCGCGAACTCCAAAAATCACCTAAACTCCAAAGTTTGTAAACGCAAACGCCTGCCTGAACCACTCAATTAACCCAGAAACTCGGTAAATGTTCACATCCCATTAGCCTCAACAATGGAAGTCGCTTCCTCCTGGCAGTTCGTTTTGGTGCAGCATGCGTGTATACAAGCGCCGGCCCGTAAAACGCAGCAGGCTCATAACTGTGTGCTGGGGACACTGAGCCACCTGTGTGCTCGACAGCTGACGCCAAACCCTAAACCCCAAAGCCCTAATCCGAACCGCCAAGCCCTCCACCGCCCAAACCTGATACTCAAAGTCTCACGAGATGAGAAATGGAGCCGCTCGCGATTTGAGCTTCATCCCTAGGCCCCCGGTCCACCCAACCAAACCGTTATGTTTGAAGGAAGATCTAACCAATCTAACCCTTAACCTTGAACAAGTCACTGCGGCGCCTGAATACAGGTCCCAAAAAAAAAGCCCGGGCTTCAGTGTCGCATAGGTTTCACAGCGAATCAGGGTGCTAACTGCAGTTCCGTGGCTGTCAGCCTCACATTTGAAACCCTTGAGCCATCGAATGTCTCAATCCCAGGACCCACGTCCGAAATCCGAAGTCACCAAGAAAAGTCCGACACCAAGGGTTTAGGATTTAAGTAGGGCTTAGGTGCTTATGGTTTAGGGTCACTAAGCCCCCACAAGTGTAGTTTGTTTGCTTCAGGGAGGGCGGGGTACCCAATGACCTAATGGCCCATTTCTACTACCAGTACCAGTACCACCGTAAGGTGTTCAGAGAATGAAGTCCCCCCCCCCCCCTCCCCGCCTCAACCCTAAACCCTCAAACAAACCAAAAAAGCTACAACCCGGGGTCCAGCTTGCCTGGGTCTCAGGACGAAGGGCTTAGATGGCTCCTGCTGCTAAACTCCTGCTTTGCCCGCTTCCTTTGAGAAAACGCAAGGTCATCCTGTTTAGGGTTTTTGTGGCTTAGGGTTTAGGGGGTCAGACTTTGGATTTGGGTTATGCTATCCTATGCTATCCCCAAACATCCCTAAGCCCTAAACCCCAAACACTAAACCCTAAACCCCAAACATCCCTAAACCCTAAACCCCAAACACTAAACCCTAAACCCTATACCCTAAACCCCAAACCCCAAACCCTAAACCGTGGTTAAGCGCTACAAGATCTGCGATCCAGCCTTCTTGCGAGTTGGTAGGTTGGTGCGTCGCCGTGGACTGCAGAAGAGGTGGATTGGGTGGTTTAGGGTTTAGGGTTTAGGGTTTATGGTTCCAGGGGAGGGTTCTGCTCTACCTCGGAGCCTCATACTTATAGGGTACGATAGGGGCCTTAAGAATTGGAATAGGGTTTTGCGGGTGATTATAGTATACTTACAAAGGGACTAATCCCTTCACCTTTTATTAAAGACCCCCCTAATACTAAAAACACTTTCCGGAAAATCCTGCCGAAACCGACCCCGCCTTCTAAACCCTATTCCGAATTAGGGGGGGGGGGGGTTCAGGGCACCCAAAACCCGCCAGCCAACCAACATCCTAAAGCTTCCTCCCTCTCTCCCCAGCCTAGACCCTAAACCCTTTGGACCCCAAACATGGCATCTGGATAAAAACCTCCCCCTAATAATAAAAACACATTTCGAATTTCTATTGGGGGGGGGGGGGGGACCCCGTTTAATATTAGGGGGAAGGGATTATAAGGGAATACTATTACTATGAGTGCTTATTCCGACCCCTACTATGTTACGACCAAAAGGTGGAATCAATTAGAGAATGCCCAGGTGGAGTTCGCATCACGGCTATTTGGCTTACATCGTTGAGCTTCAAGACTTGAGGACGAAGTAGGGGTTGGGTTTCAGGGTTCAGGGGAAGGCGGGGAAGGGGTCTGCATTAGGAAGCGGTCCGCATCTTCATCTGTGTTCCGGCTCTCTCCAGAGTCTTCAACAATGCTTAAGTTCGGGCTCTTCCCCCATCCAAAGCATCGGATGAAGGGTCAGCCCAAGCCCGAATGGCTCTTTCCCACCCCATAACAGGATTCGGGTTTGGGGTTTAGGGTTTTAGGGTGTTTTAGGGTTCATGGTACGGCTGGAAGGGACTTTGTTGCTGGTGCTGGTACAGGATCCCTTAGGGGATATCTTGTGAAGGACCTGCATCCCGGAAAACCAGCCGGGAGTTGATCTTCAGATCCCCAAGCTGCTGCAGGCCAAATTGACCCGTCCCGGCTGTAGGGTTTAGGGTATAGGGTTTAGGGTTTAGGGTTTGGGGTTTAGGGTTTAGGGTTTAGGGTTTAGGTTTAGGGCAATCCGTTGCATCCTCCAGTCAGCACCGACGCCTCAAACCAAACCCTGCCAAACCCACGTGCAAACCCACGTTCAAACCAACACCCAAAGTACTAAACCCGATTTGCATCTTCGATTAACCCTCACCCTAAACCTTAAACCCCAGATCCAGAACCTGAAGCCCAAGTTACACCTTCAATCAACCCGGACACCCTAGAGACCCTAAACTCTAAGCCCCAAACCTGGGCCTAGACCCTAAACCCTGACCCTAAACCCTAAGCCCTAAACCCCAAACCCTAAACCCTAAACCCTAAACCCTAAACCTCCAGGACGCCTTGCTCTTCTGCGCCAGGGGCAGGGTGGACTTGCGGTCGTCGTCCAGCTCCAGCCAGGGAAAGGTGCGAGTCATGGAGCCTGCTCAAAGGGAACTTTTCGAGGGTTGTTTAGGGTTTAGGGTTTAGGGTTTAGGGTTTGGGGTTTGGGGTTTGGGGTTTGGGGTTTGGGGTTTGGGGTTTGGGGTTTAGGGTTTAGGGTTCGGTCAGGGTTTAAGGCTTGGGATTTAGGAGGTTTAGGGTCAGGGTTTGGGGTTCCGGGATCAGCGTTCATAAACGGGAGTCGCTGTATGATCGGGGGATGTATAGGCGGGTGGGGTGGGGGTATCAGGGATCAGGACATGCGCGTTGAACTAGGTTTTTCAAGGGGATGGAGGGCTGTAGGTGTTAGGGTACAGAGGGTGATGGGGCTTTAGGGATGTAGGGGGTCCAGTGTTCAGAGGCTGTCCGTGTGGCGACCACGAAATGTCTGAGGATTACTTCGACATCTTTGCATTGAGCCCTGACAAAAGGGCTTGGCCCTGTTGATCATGGTACAATGTAACGAAGATCTATCCTTCACTTGACTCACTTGAGCAAGGTAAGAAATCTCAGAGGTAGCCCCGTCATCTAAAGACGAGAAGCAACAGGGCGAAGTCCTAAAACTCAACCAAACAAGAGCCCTAAACCCTAAACCCCAAACCCCAAACCAGGAGGCTCTTCGGCCCTTCGGCCTATGTCCGTGGCCGCGAGCACCAGCAAGCAAAGCAGCCGATCCACCTGTCACACTTATGCTGTTTCGCTTCTCCTGAGACTAAAATAGCACGCATGTCCCACATCTCTCAAACCCTATAAACCCTAAAGTCCCACGTCTCTCAAATTCTAACCCCGAAACCCTAAACCCGAAAACCCTAAACCCTAAACCCCAAGACCGGAGAACGCCCTATGAAGCCGGTCTGGGTTGAGTCTAAACCCAAGGGGGCATTTCCCAAGATAGGGGTGCTATCTCATTCCTCATATACCCCCCTTTTCTCATACTACAATCCCTATAAACCCTAAATCCTAAACCCTAAACCCCAAACCCTAAAACCCTACTTTCGGAAACCTTCAAGTGTCCCGAGGACCACCGACTGCGTCGAGCCGACCTCCTCCCGCTGCTTCAGCGTCAGCGCCCGACAGAAGAGCACAGAGACCAGCAAGGAGCACAGGAAGCCTGAAAGGCAGGCTTAGGGTTTAGGGTTTAGGGTTTAGGGTTTGGGGTTTAGGGTTTAGGGCTAAGGTTCTAGGGTGCAGTGGGATTGGCCAAGGAGATTGCTTAAGCAAGAGGTGAATTAAGTCGGCAGGTAGAATCGAAGTGGGGGGCATTGGAGGACTTGGTCCAGGGAACGCCCGCGCTTGTTCGCCGCATCCGGGTAGGATTGCTGCGCCACCTGCGCAGGTTGCGAAGACCATGCGGATTTGGGGAGAGCTCCGGAACCTGCTGAAAACCTGTAAACCCTGTACCCTGGAACTCCTGAGGGGTGGATACCATCTCAGCTGCAAAAGGCCTCGAGGATTCAGCGTGCGCAGAGCCGATGGACGGGCATTCTCAGGGTTTGGCCGGGGTTTTAGGGTTTGAAGGTTTAGCGTCTAGGGCAACTCTAAGCCTTAAATCCTATTAAAGCTCAAAACGCTTCATGCATCGACTGAAAGCTTTGTCAAGCGATGAAGTCTCAGATAGCTGGGGTCTTTTTTCGGGTTTAGGGTCTTAGGGTTTTAGGCAGGGGTGGGGCGGTGGGCTTGTAGGGAACTCTAAAGGTTTCAGAGGGCTTTGAGGTGGCAGTGAAGTGAAGCAAGTGGTCGCCTGCTCGCCCATCTGCTTCATGATCATAAAGCCTGAGAGGGTGTGGGAGATTCTTCCCTGCACCGGTTAATTCTGCACTCTAAGCCGTACCAACAAGGGGCTCTTCATCTGTGGAGAGCGGGGCTTACATGTCGTAAACTCCATCCTTTTCGGGTGTGACCATTTTCGGAAAAATGAAGCTAACTTCTTCTTGTCCCACCAGTCACCACAACCCTACCCCTGAAGGTTAGTTACCGATTCTCCACAACTGCTCCTCCTGACCTGCTTCGCTGGTGATTGCGGCTGGGTGGCACAGTAGGGCTTGTCCGAGCCGTGCGATGTCATTGGTGTGGAGGTGAATGTGCACGGGCTTCGGCCTTTCAATGTGATGGAAGCCCTGGAGCTCAAAACGCCCCCTAAAGCATATATACTCTAAGCTACTGTGGGGTTATGAGGTACCTCATTGCCTAATCCCGGACAAAAAACGACTTAAGGTGATGCTGGGGCCTTTCGTTAATGGGGATTGAACGTAACGCAGGGAGGGCACGGGCGCCAAAGCATTTCCCATTCTTTGTAATATCAAGGGTTCTTAACTAGCATGCGAGGTGACGAACTCTGCACATGTGCCGCAGTTCCACGAGCGAAGCCACTCTCTCTCTCTCTCTGTCTCTCTCGCTCTCCCTCTCTTGATATCTATAGACATCTTCTCCCTTATGCTAACAGTCCTTAATTTGGGTTATGATACCCCCTGTGATAGTCCCTATTCAGGACTACTATTCAGGGGGAACATAATCTATAGACATTGATCCTTGCCTTTGTCTTCATAGCACCTCGACCCACCTCGCCCACACCCAAGGAGTGAAGAGCGGAGGCGGCCGGCAGAGGCCTCTAACCACAGAATCCTGGGTTGGCCTTTAAACCCTAAAACAAATACTAGTATTTAGGGTTTCTTATAAACCCAAATAAGGAAAAAATAGGGTTTAGGGTTTAGGGTTTAGGGTACCTAGCATCGTACTACACCCGATCCCCATCGCGCTCCCCATTGCGATCTCTCTTCTGTCTGGGGTCGCCCAAGTCTTCTGAACCGCCAAACTTCAACCCCTAAACCCTAAACCCTAAACCCGAAACCCTAAGCCCTAAACCCTAAACCTCTCATCCCAGCTCGGCCTGTACTTCCAGTGGAGGCACTCCGCGTTCAGGTGCGCGAAGGACGTGGAGCGCGCGGCGAGGTTGGAGAGAGTGGCCATGATGTCGAGGACCTGGCGCTTTAAACACCTTTTTCACAACATCTGCCGGTTTAGGGTTTGGGGCCAGGAGCCAGCCTTTCCTCGTATAAGGGGCGCTGCTTCGGGACCCGCTTAAATGTCCTGGCCCCCTGCCCGGGGTTCTGGATTTCGATATTCCGCCCTCTTGGGTTAGGGCCAAGCCCTTGAAACCTTAAGCCCTGTGGGCTTGGGATTCTAAAACCCTTGCCCTCTTAGGGTTTAGGGTTTAGGGTTTAGACCGACATCCCTTCCAAGCCGGGGGTTCCCCAAACCTTCAGCCAACCCGCGATGCAAATACCGTTGAAAAAGAGTGCAACAACCAGCTTCGATTGTTCAGGCAGGTAGAACATCGAACCCTTCAACTGCGCCTGGAACAACGAGCCCTATGGAGGCCTCGCATCCCAAACACCAAGTCCCGAAGTTACAAGATCTTAGGGGATTAGGGGGCATACCAAAGGGGATTAGGGGCTTCAGGGACTGGGATTTGGGGGGATTAGGCAGTGAGGGTGTGCTATGATGCCCGAGCTACGGTGCGCGAGCCCAGGAAAAGCAGCTCCAGCGGACGGTGGCTCCTAGGGACATGTATGTTTCCCTAAACCCTAAACCCAAGACCCTAAACCCTAAACCCCAAACCCTAAACCCCAAACCCTAAACCTAGTGTTGAGGGTTTGGTGTTTCTAGAGCAATAGGTGCCGGGGGGGGGAAGGGGGGAAGATGGCTCTACATTCAGAGTCGCTACACCCTCGTCCCTCTAAACCCTAGACTAAACCCTAAACCCTACGAAAGGGAGGGGGGTGCGGTGGGGGGGGAGGGGCTGTCTCGAGAACTTTCAGAGATGAGATCCCTTACAAAGAACATGGAGGGAGGTTGCTTTAAGGGCTTCCAGTCTTCGGGGATCAACTCGTCAGGATTCGGGATTCTGTGCCTTCAGGGTGGCAGGTCTTCTGAAGGGCTCTGTAGGGTTTAGGGTCTGGGGGCTTGTGCTTTGGGTGTAGCGACTCGGGCATCAGACCTTTTGGGTTGTAGGACGACGGCCCACTGATCTATACTTGTTTCTCGAAGATGGGCCAAGTAGACATTGAATGGCTGTTCTTATGATCTGAAGCGCCCTAATTAACCCTAAACCACAAAGCCTAAACCCAAAACCCTCAACCCCACACCCTAAACCTTAAACCCTAAGCCCTGCACCCTCAACCCTAAACCCTAAACCCTAAACCCTAAACCCTAAACCCTAAACCCTAAACCCTAAACCCTAAACCCTAAACCCTAAACCCTAAACCCTAAACCCTGCCCAGTGGCTGTGACGACCCCGTCGTGGGCATGCGGCTGAAGAGCGCAAGATCAGGGATGCCGGCCGTCAGATCCTTGAAGAATCAGCTCTGGTGTAGTTTAGGGTTTAGGGTTTATAGGGTTTAGGGTTTATAGGGTTATAGGGTTATAGGCTTTAGGGTTTAGGGTTTAGGGTCCAGCCTAGACAGTACATCCTACAATCCCACCATGCATACAAACATTACTGGCATTGGGGTCTAAAGTGCATAGGCAAACAGCGTTCAGGTTCTGGGATGTTGGCTTCAGACATGGAGCAATCGGGCAGATGCTCGAGCCTTAAGCACGCAAACGCCCCAAAATCCCCTAAACCCCAAAGCGAACATTTCAACCCGAGCACAACCGAGCCACCGCCCCCTTATAAGCCACTAAAACCCTAAAACCCTCAAACCGTGAACCCTAAACCCTAAACCGTAAAACCCAAAATGCCCAAAAAAAAAAACCTAAACCCTCAAACCCTAAAACCCTAAACCCTAAACCCTAAAGCGCTGATGTGCCAGGGCGCCATTGGCCAAGGAACGGAGTAGCTGTCGTGAGGCTGTCGACCCGCACCTTCGTCCAGAGGGACGAAGGACTTTAGGGTTTAGGGTTTAGGGTTTAGGGCTCAGGGCTCAGTAATTTAGGGTTTAGTTATTTAGGGGTTTGGGGGTTTAGGGCATCTTGCGGCGGATGGCTTGGAGGATGTGAAGGCAACTTGAGGTTGAGGCTTTTCTGTCTGCGTAGCTGCAAAGTGTCCTGAAGACCTGCAAGGCCCTTCGCGGCAAATGGGCAATGGCCCCAAAAATCCCAAACCGACTCCCAAACCGCCTGAGCCCGAAAGCATCGGACTTGCTCTATATTGTCACAAAGAAGCTTGAACTTCAGAAAGCAAGACTCTAAGACTCCTCCGTGGCGGACTGGGTGACAGATATGGCGAGGGTGGTCAGTCGAAGGGATGTTCAGAACGAGCGGCTGACCACCACCACTTCCCCGGCCCAAACCTCCAAGTCCATGTTGGATGTCATCGTTGGGAGATGCATGAATAAGATTGGCCAAGTGCCAGCCCAATCCTGCCTCCTGGGCCTTGCAGTACGGCCGGGGCTCCACAGCACGAGCGAGCGTCCTGCAGGATGCAGGTTACTGGGCGACAATGGCCTGTACCTTGAAGCCCGGCGGGACATTGCACTCGCCGTGGAAATTCCAACCGAAGCAAACCAGCTCGCCGCTCACCTTCACGGCGCAAGTGTGCTGATATGCTGCAGCCACCGCAACCACCGGACCAAGGTCGGGGGGGCACATCGCACTGGCCGACGGAGCCATGCAGCTGACCTCCATCACTGATGACGAATGTCTTGCCAGGTTTTGTTGCAACCGGACAGTCGGACTCGGAGCGAAACTTCACCGCCAAGAAGGGCAGCACCACCTCTCGGGCCGCGGATGCGAACGCCGTTTGCTTGACAGAGCCCTTGCTCTTGCGCAGGTCGACCAGGAGCCAGCACAGGTGGTGGAGGTCGCGGGTCAGCACATGCAGGCCATACGAATGCAGGGTGCTTAATGGCCATGGCTGTCAACGTGAGGTTCCCTCTACTGACTGCTGGTCCTGGAAGCAAGGTAGCCCCAGCAACTGCCGTGGTCATGGGCTCAGCCCTAACCCGAAACTCTAAACCCTCAACCAAAAAATCCTGACCCCTAAGCCCTAAACCTATAAACCCTAAACCCTCAGTCCGAGCCCCTGATGACTAGGGCCCAGGCCCACGTGGGACACCACGGGCGCGTCTAAGAACCTTGGCTGCGGAGCATGGTTTTAGGGCTTGGGCATAAAAATCCTGTCATGCAAAAAGATCCCGTAGTGCAAAGATATATATATATATATACATATACGCATATGCATCGGCGGTTTGGTTCTGAGGTGATTGTTCGTATGAATGACTTGGGAAGCTAAGATAAAGCTGCTTTCTACACTTTAAGAGAAGGGGGGAGGCCCCAGCCGCCATTTTCGGCCTGCTGACTTATGTTGAAAAGTGCTACCCTCCTGGCTTTGCAAGCTACATAGCCCAGGGTTTAGGGTTTAGGGTATAGCGGAGCAGCAGAGCGAAGAAAATCAGCCATATACACAGAAGTCAGCAGCTAACGCGAGGCACGTTTGCCATGCTGACTTGCGCTAGCAGCAGCACTCGTGAAGAGTGGCGAGTGAGGATGGGGAGTTTCTCACAAGCCTGAAACCACATAAAGCAAAAGCCGTTTACGTACCCAAAATCTTAAACCTTTAGCCCTATACCCTCAATAGGGTTAGCTGTGAGATTTGGGCGTGGATGGGTTCAGAGGGATCGAAGATCGTTTGGAGGATGGGGATCCGACACTTCAGTTGTTGTAAGACTTTGTCTATTGACATTAAGGATCCCTGCGGCGTTCAAGCGCATTCTGGGGTTTAGGCGGCTTAGGGGGGTTGGGGCCTGGGTTTAGGATTTCGTGTGTGGTGTGTTCGTTTTAAAGGAATGTTGGACCTGTTTGTTTATCGATGTTTATCGGTTGTGCGGTGTCACAAGACCCGCAAAGCACAGAGGCCACCCACCTGGTGCAAAATAAAAGTCCCGAGGCGCCACGACTCCTGCATCAAAACAAGAACCTCGTAGAGCACTAAGGCTTCACTAAGGCCCAAACCCTAAGTCCTCCAGCCCATATACACCCCAAAGCACAAAGCCTGTAACCCTAAAACCCCCGCTGCAAACCCTACAACCCCCAACAAAACCCTGTAAGCCATATAAAGCCTATGAACGCCTGCTACACCCTAAACCCTAAATTACCCTATAGCCCTAAACCCTAAACCCTAAACCACTAAACCCCCAGAAAGCTCAAACAGGAACCCATTGGTCGCCCGGAGTTGGACCAAGAGGCTCGGCGGCGCTCCTTCGTGCGCTCCGTGTGACCTGCGGTTTAGGGTTTAGGGTTTAAGGGTTAAGGGTTTAGGGCTTAGGGTTTAAGGTTTAGTGTTTAGGGTTTAGGTTTAGTGTTTAGGGTTTAGGGTTTGGGAATTTAGGGTTTGGGGTTTGGGGTTTCGGGTTTCGGGTTTCGGGTTTAGGGTGGTTCGTGCATTCCGCGAGATGCTCTGATTTTTTGGTCTAGGTAGACCACCCTAAACCGCACGCTAAACCCCAAAGCCCCATAAACGCCAAAGCCCGAAAACCCTATACACCAACCCTAAACCTTAACCCCCGAACCCTAAACCCTCAGCCTAAAGCGTTCGGTAAGTTGTGGGTCAGTCTGGATGGGCTTGAGAAGATAAAGAGTTGAGGGTACGGGAGGCTGCAGATGCGAGGCTCCGGGTGTTGGGCTGGATGTCTTTGATTCATGCCCTGGAGTGTGCAAAACTGGGCAGAAACCCTAGACCACACAGGCTTGTAAGGGTTTAGGGTTATAAGGCTCCCTAAAGCCTATGACCTAAACAAGAACCAAACAATCAGAAGGGACATCTGGAAGCAAACTGGGGTTAAGGACGGAAGGGCTGGGGTTAGGGGCGTGGGTTTGTTGGGTTTGGGGTTTTATGCAAGGAGCCGGCCATCTCGGTCCGCATTCTGGGCCATCTCGGGCCACAAGAACTTAGTTCTCACCTAGCCCAAGCATGGCCTGCAAACCCTAAACTTTACACCCGATTCTTCTCCACACCACCCTAAACCCTAAACCCTAAACCCTAAACCTTAAACCCTAAACCCTAAACCCCAGCTCACCTCAAGCCGTTGGAGGAGGTGCCGTGCTGCGGACGAGGTTGCAAGGCCAGTCCTGCTGATGGGGGGGGGGGGGGCGGGGGGCTTAGGGTTTAGGGTTTAGGGTTTGGGGTTTGGGGTTGGGGCTTAGGGTTTAGGGTTTAGTGTTAAAAAGTCCTCAGATCCCTAAACTCCTGACCAAAAGGGTTTAGGGTCTCGGGATGCGCTCTAGCGGCTAGAGCCCTAAATCTCCCCATCCTTGATGCTCCGAGTCTAGATGCTTGGGGTTTAGGGAGCCCTGAATCCTTACAGGCCTTTCAAAAAGTCTTGCGCGCTTTCGAGTGTACTCAAAAACTTGTTCGTAGAGGCTCTGTAGTATGAAGAAAGAACTTGTACGGTCCCCGATAAAGCGAACCCCAAATAAATAAGTATCCGAACTAAATCTAAAAAACTTATTTTTTGTATTCTGAACTTGAAACAAAACCCTAACCCCTAAACCCCACTGTACGCTCAAACCCTGAAACCCTGAAACCCTGAAACCCTGAAATCCTGAAACCCTGACACCCTCAAACCCTCAGAGCCTCAAAGCCCTCAAACGCCCAAGAGTCGCTCGAACCTCTAAGCCCCCGCCCCCCTTCGCTTCTGTAACATAGGGTCGGGGATATAGACCCTCTGAATAAGGTCCCTCTTCAAAAACCTTCAAGAGGGTCAAGAAGGGTCCCCTTTTGAGGGTCCCCCTTACCCTACCTAGGGTAACGGACTTGTGCCTGGCCTGTCGTCATCATACCGGAAGGAGAGCTCCAGACTCACCTCGAAAACATTGCGGGACGTTGCGAGGCTCCTTTGGGTTCGGGGTTTAGGGTTTAGGGTTTGGGGTGTAGGGTTTAGGTTTAGGGTCAGGATTAGGGTTGTAGGGCTTTCAGGTTGCAGGGTTTTAGGTTGCGGGGTTTCAGGGGCTTATGGGTTCTTTTTGGGTTTTAAGGGTGTAGGTTTTGACGATCAGGGCGTCAAGGTGTTTGGGTTTGGGTGGTTTTCGAAAATGTTGATACCATTTTGCATCAAGAATTATGTGTCGTGGTACCTTGGGGTACAAATCGCAAATGCCCACTTAGCGCTGTTTGGCCACGAGGCCATCGCGGCACAAGGATTTACGCGGGCTGATCTGGGTTATAGGCCCGTTTTGGCACTTTCAACTAAAGGCACACCAGAATCCATGTAGGTGTGCCCGAAACCCCAACTCCTCAACCTGTGAAAACCTCAAGCCCTAAACCTTGAACCCAGGGTTTAGGGTTTAGGGTTTAAAGCGTCGGCCTCAGTGCTGTCCACCAGAGCATGGAAGGTCCGATCTTCCAGGAGGGCGCCCTGCAGCCTCGGAGGGTTTAGGGTTTAGGGTTTAGGGTTTCGGGTTTAGGGTTTAGGGTTTAGGGTTTAGGGTCAGGTCTTAGTTGGGACTTTTGGGGCTGAGGACTTTTGAATTTTGGGGGCTCAGAACACATAAGGCTGCTGATTGAGGGCCGGTGACTTCGGGCTTCGGATGTAGGGTGTGGGATGACCCCAAAGGATGTTCATGACAGACTGCTGAACCCCAAACCCGAAACCCTAAATGCTAAACCCAAAAAGCTTAAGGCCTAAACCTAAAGCTTAAAGGGTTCACGGGCTAAAAAGGGCCAAAGGGTTAAGTTAGGGCTTAGGGTTTAGGGTTGAGTGGCCTCAGCAAAGGTCAACGGAATCTGAGTGTTCAAGTCGGGGCCTCGAACTTGCGCTTAGGGCTTTGGAGTTGTTGGCCCTCGGTGTGCCATTAAGATCCTCTTAAACCCTAAAGCCCTAAACCCTAAACCTTGTAAACGTATTCCGAATAATCATCTTAAACCCCATGAGAGAAACTTCAGCATATCCCAAAGGCTTACCCCGGGGCTTCTTCTAGGATCATGGCAGGCTGGGATAAGGGTTTGGGGTTTACGGTTTGTAGGGTTTGTAGGCTTTATTATAGGGTTTATTATAGGGTTTGTAGGGTTTATAGGGTTTAGGGTTAACCTGGTTTCTAGGGTTTATAGGGATTAGTGTACAGGCTGAGACACGCATTCCGCTGTTCCAGCTCCGTCAGGAAACACTCGGCCAACCTTGGGTGGGAAAGAGAGAGCGTCCTTGGGTGGGAAAGAGAGAGCGTGTAGACCCCATAGCTTGGGCTGTTCCCCCTTGTACTAAGAGTCCTTGATTGGGACTATTCTTATATCCCTATTAAGGACTGACTGTTAGTATAAGGGGGACCATCCCAACCTCTAGCTCCACTTGGCCCTGCGAGAGTGTCAACAGCCTGTGGACAAGGATTAGGTTTTCGGGTTGGGATGTTCTCCCTTATACTACCTATCCTAAATTGGGATTATAGTACCCTATTATGATGCCGATTAAGGACTGTTCGGAAAAGGGGGAACATCCCAAGTTTCGGGTTTACGGTTTACGGTTTAGGGATTAGGGTTGAGGGAGTGGGGGGCAACTTCACAGGCGACACGAGTCCCACCGAAACCAGAATGGTGTGAAGGGCTCCATTAGTTTATGCATTAGCACATGGGCTGACTCGAAACACCCCCCCCCCCCCCACCTCCTCCCCAAAAAACAACAAAACGGCCTTCACAACCACATTGACTGAAGTCATTGAAGCCCAGATCCTAGCCCGGAAGCCCACAAGGCCTTAGCGAAACCCTTGAGACAGAGCAAGGTGCCTGAATTCTTGGGCTGATTCAAGCCTAGCGGCTTCACCACATGGTGAATTCTCGAGTTTAGGGGTTTCGGGTGTCCAGACTTATTGTATGTAGGGTTTATAGGTGTCACTCCACAGGGCTCGACCCGCGGACCCGAACTTTGCTTCTCCAAGTAGCCGCCAGTAGGCCCTCGAGTGGTTCTCCGCGTGGAACCCGCGCTGTGAAGACCAGACCAGGTACACCTCTAGGTTTAGGGTTTAGGGTTTAGGGTTTAGGGTTTAGAGTTTAGGGTCTAGGTTTAGGGTTTAGGGTTTAGGGTTTAGGGTTTAGGGTTTAGGGTTTAGGGTTTAGGGTTTAGGGTTTAGGGTTTAGGGTTTAGGGTTTAGGGTTTAGGGTTAGGGTTTAGGGCTTAGGGCTTGAAGGCTGGGCGCTCAACATCTCCTCACATTCCTGATGTACGTTTGTCCTCAACTCAAGCTGCACAGGCTCAAAAGCCTAAGCCTTAAAATCCCTAGCCGGCCTAGACCCTAAACCCTAAACCCTAAAACCTTAAACCCTAAACCTAAAACCTAAACCCTAAACCCGAAACCCAAAACCCTAAACCCTAAACCCTGAACCCTAACCCCGAAACCCTAAACCTAAACCCTATACCCTAAACCCTCCATTCCCGCAAGCCTTGAGGTATTCCTGGGCTTCGCGGCGCCGGCTCTGACGAAGTCGGCAGCCCCCTCGGGCCAGGAACCTCCACTTCGGGTTTAGGGTTTGGGTTTTGGGGTTTGGGGTTTGGGGTTTGGGGTTTGGGGTTTGGGATTTGGGGTTTGGGGTTTGGGGTTTGGGGTTTAGGGTTTAGGGTTTGGGGCTTAGGGTTTAGGGGTTTAGGGTTTAGGGCTTAGGGGCCTTTATTTTCCTTACCCCCATGGAATCCCAAAAGGCCACGCTGGCGGGCTGTTTAAGTGGGGCCTGTAGGTGGGCTCCGTCTTGCGTGGCTTCGTGTGTTTCGAGTGGGAGGCCGACTTCAGAGCAATGGAGGGAGCAAAGCCAGGCTTCCAAAAAGAATTCAGGGTCCTAGGGCTTAGGGTTTAGGGTTTAGGGTCCTCGCTTAGGCCGCATACCCCGATCGTTAGTTGCCCAGGGATGAGAAAAGGCGCCCCTTTGCTGTTTGATGCGGTTGATAGGAAACCTGACTCAAGAATAGTACTCACAAACAAGATATTACCGACAACCCTCAGTTTTTTTCAGGACAAACGCCTTTGAAAAAATACGTATGCACCACTGTAAAACCTCGACCCCGCGCCCCATATGCACCCCAAGCCAGAATCCCCGCATACATAGACAGCCGAGACTTCACAAGCTTCCTAGACCCCAGATGGGGTTTCCTCAAAACAGGGTGGCCCTTTATAGGCGTTTTTTTTTCATAAGGACTATGACCTGGATGGGGTATATTACCCAGAGGGTCCATTTGTAGTACTACTATGGGATTCGGTACCCAAAAACCAGACTAAATAGGGTTTTGGGGTACCTAATTCCATAGCAGTACAACAAATGGACCCTCTGGGTTAAGGGGGAGGGGGGGGGGACCTCTACTTGTGGAAACCCTGACACCGGGTACAAACCCTAAAACACGAAACAAACCACGACGGATCCGAGGCGCGGTTCCGGAAGTGTGGGATCCAAGGCTATGGCCTGGCAAATGGGACAATTCTTTTACGAAGTGGGGGCCTTTAGACTAGCCACACACCTGGAGAACATGATGTTTCGGGAGACGGGGTCTGTCGTGTAGATGTGTTGCCCTGGGCTTCCTTTTAGGGTTTAAGGGGGTATCTAGACCCGGGAGTAACCTAGGAACAAAAAGGGTACCCTTGTTGGTGTAAGGGGATTGTGAGGGAAACCCAACCCTACAAAAATGAACAACAAAAAATGGAAGAAGGGCCTACTCTCGGTCCTAGGTATAGAGTGGCTCAGCCACGACACGAGCCGGCAGGAGCCGAAGTAACCCATATTCATCCACACGACATCCGGAACCCAGGAACAAACCCTAAGCCCACCTTGCACCCTAAACCCTAAACCCTAAACCCTAAACCCTAAGCCCTAAACCCTAAACCCTAAACCCTAAACCCTAAACCCTAAACCCTAAACCCTAAACCCTAAACCCTAAACCCTAAACCCTAACCCTAAACCCCAACCTAAGCCGTAAAATCCCGAGCCAGCCTAGACCCTAAACCCTAAACCCTAAACCCTAAATCCTAAACCCTACACCCTACACCCGAAACCACCCTGGACGTGGTACTGGACCATATTAAGGGCCCATGAAACTACTCTCAGAAAGAAGGAGTCGCCATAAACCCCCATGCCGCCCCAAAACCGCCCTTGTTCAAGGCCTGCCCACACGCCAAGTCTAAGCCTGCAGGGCTGGGTTGGGGGATTGGAGTTTAGGGTTGAGGGTTTGGGGTCAGGGGTTTCGAGTCTGGTTGCTTGGGCGGTTAGGCTTGTGGCTTGGGGCGTTGAGACTTGGCCTGTCGTGTTAATAAGGGCACCCCGGGGGCCCCTTCTGACCTTAAATGAGATGTTGTGAAAAGAATCCGTGCCTGGGCGTGGGCCCAGGGATGTCTGTTGGAGTTTCAGGTTCTTTTTGCGGGGGGGAGGGGACTGAGGCTTGTGTTGGTGGGTCAGGAACAGGGATTTTGGGATACAAGTTTGCAGACACAGGGCAGTGGGAGTCCAGGTGATTTCAGAATCCAACCTGTCCTCTCAGAACCCTACCAGCTCGCCCTAAAGTTCAACATCGGAGGTAGGGGCTGTGAATCGGGCTTTGGGGATCCTGCATATTTTTCGGGGGGTCAAGGAAGCCTAGCTTCTCCTCTTGGGAAGCCCCAGATCATCTTGGCTCCGAGATCTCTGCACCCCAAACCTCTAGCCCGCAACCCAGACGAGAGTTTACGACATCAGGGGCAACCCTTTTGGGGTCCTTTTAGAAGGGATCCTACTATTTGGGGTTTGGGGTCCCTTGTGATCGTAAACCCCAGACAAGCGGCCTGCCAGATCACCCACCTCCTCACACCGCTTCCTGAGCTCGAAGTGGCGTTCGGGGTAGACAGAATTGGAAGGCTCAGGGCACGGCAGGCTACGTGGTTCACGTAAAGGGTGCTTCGGACATGGGTTTTCTTGCACCTGAACGAGTTAAGACGTACACAGAAAAGGGGCTCGGCAAGTTAGCGAGTACATACTTCTATATATATATATGTATACTTGCTTTTTTCAATTGGTTTATTCATTCATTCATTTGCAAATTTATATTCACATACTTTAGTATACTTAGTATGCTTAAGAGAACACCCCGCCCTCAAATTGCCCTAAACCTCACTGAAGTTGCCAGTCCAGGAGGCACCGCCGCCAAGGCTTTCGCGACCCGCTGCCCGCGCCCAGCGCAGGTCTCCATGCATGCGTCGAAGAGGCCTCCGGAACTATCAAAAGACGCCTTTGCTCCTCAAACCCAACCCCCTGTGATACTGTACCAGACCTTGAATTGAAGGTACCTACCCACCCCCCCCCCCCCCCCCCGCCCTCGTTTTTTTCGAGCTTCCTTCGAAGGCCCTGAAGAACAAAGCCCGCTGACATGCGCTGGCCCTCTCGACTATCAGACTGGGCGCTGCGTGCCCCAAGCCCTAAACCCTAAACCCTAAAACCCTAAACTGTACGAAGAGGCTTGAAAGGGAAGGGGATGAGAACATGCCGAAGACCTGAAACCGGAAGCTTTAACCTGTATGAGCCCGGGTGTCAAGCTGAGGGATGATCTGCAGCCGAGCCGCCGTACTCACTCGGGGGAAGGTCGAGATTGACGCCTGAGTCTTGTCACTTTGATTGTTCCTTGAGGGGAATAGGCCGATGATAGATAAGGGTGTTGGGATCAGCCTGTTGTTGAGCTTCATGTTGCAGATGGACTTTTCTGAGATTTCAAGTGCGAGGAACCCAAAAACACTGTTAAGTGCATGAACGCTGCCCGTGTAGAGTAGCGGCGTCCCGATGCGAAACTCTTAAGGGGTCACCGGCCACAGTTAAAAAAATAATTTACTTCGAACATCCTCACCCTCTCTTGATAGAGATACTCTAGGGTTGGGCACTCCGGGGACACTCTGGGGTTGGGCACTCCAGGGAGCTCCAATGAGACTCTGGGGTTGGGCACTCCAGGGAGACTCTGGGGCTGGGCACTCCAGGGAGATTGGGCACCAGGGAGACTCTGGGGTGGGCACTCCGGGGAAACTCTGGGGTTGGGCAATCCAGGGATGAGCGGGCGAGGAGAAGAGTTCCGGGCGAGGAGAAGAGTTCTGGGCGAGGAGAAGAGTTGAGTTTAAAATCTAACAACCCCACACTGAGGGTGGGGAAAAAGGGGCCTGAATAATTAGCATAGGGTTTTGGGGGGGGGAATTTCTTGTATCATAGTACAAAGGGACCATAAGGGAATATTCCTCGTAACTATTCCGACCCCTATAGTATGCGGAAGTCCAAGTATAGGCAACCGGCAGGGCGCCGCTACCTTCGGAACGTGCACGCACAGAGACCTTGAACCTAGCAGCTGCTACAGCCGAACTGCAGCAAGCTCTGAGCCCTGCCTGTCAACTCCTAAACCCTAAGCCTAAACCCAAAACATCTAACCAGCTACCAAGAAGGAAAGAAGCCTTCATGAAGCCCTGTCGGCCATGTACACGGCTTCAGAGTCTGTAGGGTCATCAACAGTCTAAACCCTCACAATTGACCTAGGTCACAACCCCTATCATCCTTGCCAGGACTTTATTCTGCGGGTTTGCGTGTTGCACCCTCATCGCTGTCAATGGGGTTTTACGAAATAGGGAACCCGGAAATACTACGATCCCCTTATAATTCGGACCAAAATAAGGTATCCCGAATATCGTAAACCCCCAAATAAATGGCTTTGAGTTCCCGCCGAACCTTATCCCTAAGCCCATGAGCCATCCCGCCTGAGTCCTAAACCCTGGGAGAAAAAAGCGCAAAACTCTGATCATCCTGAACTCAAATTAAGGTGGCACTCCTATAAACCCCGCCCGAAACCTGAAACTTGTACCTCCCGGGAGCTTTGAAGAGCTCCACATCACCCTAAGCCCAAGGAGCGCGAGCTGCAAAGACCGCACAAGGCGCCTTGGGGCAATTTCTCGAGAGTTCTATGTTGTATAGTCTGTTCCTTGCCAAACAAAGGCCCATGTTTCTCTGAGTGCCCTGATCCTAAACCCTGGGCCCTAAACTCTAAACCCTCAACACCACGCACTACATTCTACACCCTAAATAAGCACTACATTCGAAACCCCAATATACACTGCATTCGAAACCCCAAATATACACTACATTCTAAACCTTACATATACACTACGTTCGAAACCCTAAATAAGCGCCTTCGGGCGTAGGGTTCTACGGTTGTATCGGAGACCGTGGGGTCAGTTTAGGAACAACCTGCAAGCTGCCAGCGCAAGTTAATGTGCTCTCTGAGGTCCGGTCAAATTTTTGTAAGGAGGGTTTAGGGTGTAGGGTTTAGGGACTTTGGGTAGGAAGGATATACTGTCTGTCTGCACGGACCAGGCCTTCGGACATCAAAGCAGAAACAGAAAGAAGAGAGGGTCAGCCCTCTGAAATAACCCAAGATCTAAGGGTCCGAACTATACCTAAAAGGCACCAGAGAACTAAGCTAGGATGGCCCTTACAACCCTCTGAAACATATTCCTGAACATGATCTTCTTAAACCCAATAAGGGAAAATATGAAATATTCCAAGGGCCTACCTAGTTTAGTAAACCCTAAACCCTAAACCCTAAACCCTAAAGCCTAAACCCTAAAACCCTAAACCCTAAAACCCTAAAACCCTAAAACCCTAAAACCCTAAAACCCTAAAACCCTAAAACCCTAAAACCCTAAGCCCGACTGGTACATCATTGCATCCTGGATGCAGGTGAACTTGGCATAGGCCGTCCGGAGGGTGGGCATGGAGAGCAGAGCGGGACCTTTCACAAACGGGGCTGTCTCTGCAACAAGCCTGTGATTATACCTGTAAGCTGCAAACAAAATATTTGGGGGGTGTACGGTCTTAGGGGTACCTTATTGGAGTCCGAATTTTCAGGGGATCCTACTACTTGGGGTCTATTTTAGGGGTCCCCGCCTATTTTCGTCAACTCCCATATTCTGCATACATGTCAGAGCTGCGGGAGGGATCACAGTGTTGAAGTGTGTGCGAGTGGGTGCTTTTTTTTGGTAGGCTACCGAAGAACCTTGATGTTGTGAGGGGCTTTTGCCAGGAAGATCCTACCAAAAGCGTAGGTTTAGGGCTCCCTAGGATTGGCCCCGCGTAAAAGCCTCTGGAAAATATTCCTAAATATGATCCTCGTCTAAACCCAACAAGGGAAAATTTTAAAATGGCGCCAGGGTCTACCGAGTAGTTCTTAAAGCAAGGATAGCTTGCTAAACCCTAAAACCTAAACCCTAAACCCTAAACCCTGAACCCTGAACCCTAAACCCTAAACCCTAAACCCTAAACCCTAAACCCTAAACCCTAAACCCTAAACCCTACTTAAACCCCAAACCGTAGGATGGTTCTACAGGTCGGGTGCAAAAGCCAGGGCACTTCCGTCTCGCATCATCTCCGCAATCTTGGGATGCATGTCTCCAAGGGTCTCTACACCGGGCACCTCACCGAACAAAACAAACAAGGCTTTAGGGTTTAGGGTTTAGGGTTTAGGGTTTAGGGTTTAGGGTTTAGGGTTTAGGGTAATTGGTTGAGGCTACAGGCCAAATGGGCTCAAGGGTCTGCATGGAGCTTTAGGGTGTAGGCTGATTCTGAGCCCGGCTCCCATCTACAAACCCACACCCAAGCTCTTCCGTCCCGACTCAGAGAGCCCTTATAACGCCCGAACACAGAGCTGAAAGCCCCAACAGGCCTGAAAGAAGTCCTGAACAACAGATGCTCTTAACGCAAACTGGCTGGCTCTTAGTAGGGAAGTTGGGAATTTGCTAGGTTGTGTAGGGGTATGATGACAGGGTACCTAATTCCCTAGTTCCCTTTCAAGAGCTGCTTGGTTCATGCTTTAATCCCAAGCCCTAAACCCGAAACCATGAAACCCAAAACCCTAAACCCCAACCGTAAACCCTAAACCTTAAACCCTAAACCCTAAACCCTAAGAAGGACGACTAACCTCCAAGGAAAAGGAGGGACCTGCTGTCCGCCGCGCGTACGGCTGCTGAGTTCGGAGAGCCTGGGGAAGCTGGGGGATGAAGGGAGGGGGTTCAGGGTTTAGGGTTTAGGGTTTAGGGTTAGGGCTTAGGGCTGAGGGGTTTTGGTTAGTTAGGTTTTGTAGGCTCACTCTCGCAACTGAGGGTTGCGGCGCCACGGCGAGCCCACCCCCCCCTCCCCCCCACCACCATAACCCAAAGCCTACAATCCAAATCACTAAGCAACGTCCCTAAACCCTAAACCCTAAGCCCTAAACCCTAAACCCTAAGCCCTCAACATGGCCTCGTTGAATCCCAACGGGAAGCAACAGCTCGAAGGAGCAGCCAAGAAGCAAAGTGGTGGCTCCAGGAGCATCCACAAGCAGCTCCTGCAACCACCAAAGGGGGGTCTCAGAGAGAGGTTTAGGGTTTGGGGTTTGGGGTTTGGGGTTTGGGGTTTGGGGTTTGGGGTTTGGGGTTTGGGGTTTAACCACCAAAGGTGGTCTAAGAAAGAGGGCATAGGGCCGTTTTTCTTTTTTTTTATGGGTGAGGGCCCAGGGTTTGTGAGCTTGGACTTAGGGCCCTAAGGTCTTTGGGTTTAGGGCTTAGGGCTCAGTGATTCGGGAACAGGACTTCTAGGGCTTAAGGGCAAGCTACTACTTTCAGGGGGGCCCAACACATCCCAAAGAAGACCAACAGCTTGTACAGAGTTTGCCATGCAATTAATTTCGGTAACATGGTGGGGTATGAACATGGAAAGTCTGGAGTGGGACTTGCGGCACGGAGTCTCTGATTTTGCGTCCGGGGCTCCGTGAGAATGGATCGGAAGGACTGGCAGGCCCCTGACAACCTATGAGAAAGATTCGTACGCAAGATCCTCTTGAAGCCCAAAATGAAAAATGCCCCAAGGGTCCACCTAGCACGTTGCATACCAAATGTTGCAAGTCTGTGGGGAAGGGTTTTTGTTGAGGTACAGCTTACAGGTGCCTTAGTACTTAGAATAGGGTTTTGGGGGTTACTAGAGTTTAGCTACAATCGGACCATAAAGGAGTACCACCAGCAACTATTAGACCCCTATACTACATGCGGGTCTTCTTGGCTACGAAATGTCCTCCATGACGTTCGTCCACCGGATCGCTGACACTGCCAAGGCCACATCCACATCTGCAAGGGCGACTGGGGGCACCCTTAATACAGCCTATAATCCCCCCTAAATCCTAAACCCAAAATTCTGCGATCCTACTAAACCTTGAACCCTAAACCCTAAACCCTAAAACCCTAAACCCTGTAAACCCTAAATGCTGTGGTTCGGCTCATCCCAAGGCTCGAAACACTATAACATAGGGGCCTTCAGAACTAGAATAGGGTTTGGGCGGCCCCATTATAGTAGAGTTCTAAAGAAACCGTAAGGGGATACCATAAGTAATTATTCCGACCCCTATAGTAAGCGGATACTTTATAGAAGCCCTTAGACCCTCTGCAAAAAAAATATTCCCGAAGATGATCCTCTTCAACTCCCAGGGGCCTGCCTCGTTAGGAAACACCCCACATGACAAAAGCAATGCCTGCCACATCCTGGACAGCGGCATCTGCATCTCGCCATTGGAGCTCGTTCTGGTCCTGACATGTGCGGGCGGTTTCGGGTTTAGGGTCTAGGGTTTAGGGTTGAGGATTTGTCCTACGCGAGCCCCTAAAAACTGACGCCTGGAGGCGTCATGGTTAAGGCGCAGATCTTGGGGTGGGGGTATCGTGTCAGCTGCAGAATGATAGGCATGTTGTCCTGGTGATGCCTTGCCGACACGCCACCAACATCAATAAGAACTCCTCCTAGGATAAACGGCATCTTCCTCTCTGTACTGGAACATCCACCCGACATGTATGTGGGCGGCTGCTGGCTGGTTTAGGTTTAATTAGGGGGCATTCCAGACCCAAAGTTTTTCAATTAGGACAGGGCAGCAGGAGAAAGAGACTGTCCTCCATGACTGCAACCCTCATCATGGTCATCGTGCTGAATCACACGCTCCCAACCCCCCAAAACCCCACTGCATCCCCACAATCCTAAACACCCCATGACCCCCCCTTGTGAAAAAACCTAAAGCTTCTCACCCCAACACCCTGTTCAAACTTGGCAGCGCACCGTGCAATGCGGCTTCCTGTCGCACCAGGCAGGTTAGGGTGTTCTTCTAGGATGGCCCTTAAAACCCTCTGACAAAAATATTCCGAAATATGATCCTCTTAAACCCAATAAGGGAAGCTAATTTAAAGGATGTCCCAAGGGCCCACCCAGTATAGGGTTTCATCAGCTCATTCATCTCAGGGCGAGGCAGGACAATCAAGCCAACAGGATATTCAAAGGTTCAAGACGCAAACCCCTTCACGCCCGAACATCCCCGCAATAGGGGCCTCAAGAATTAGAGCAGAGTTTTGGGAGTTACAACAGAAAAAATTAGTAATAATTCCGACCCCAAAATTAAGTCCATGTTCGTGGAGCGAAAAAAGATGAGGGACCTCAAGTTCTGGTGATCAATGGTTGCCTGGTTGCAGGCGGTCCGCTGGTCCTGAGCCTCATCGAGCCCTAAGTCCTACGTACCCAAGCACCTAGCCCTAAACCCTAAACCCTATGAACCCTAAAACCCTAAACCCTAAACCTACACAACGCCATAGGACCACAGGAACGGACCCCTCAATTGCCTCGTCGCTGGGCTTGGCCATACCAGCAGGGCATCGACTAGCAACAGCCGCCTGAACCTTGGGCCGCTGTGGTCCGATGGGTGGCTTTTGTGGTTTAGGGTTTAGGGCTAGGGTTTAGGGTTGGCGGTTTAGGGGTTAGGGGTTTAGGGTTACGGGTTTAGGGTTCCAGGAATCATCCGGAGCCTAATGGAGAACCGGCGCAGAAGCCCCGATGTAAGTCGTGGTCCTCGTTGGAATCAGGATAGAGGGCAGCTTTGAAGGTAGCATGGGTGATTTGATAAGGAATCCCCTCCTCCCCTAGTGCTAACTGGGCACCTTCTTCGGTCCTTGCTATTGCTATGATAATGGTTATGCCTGTATATATATATATATATGTGTATAGTTGTTTATTTATTTAGTACTGAATATGTATTCATTTATTCTTTTGTTCATTTATGTACATACACACACACATATATATATATATACAGATGTGTGTATACATATGTTGATAGTTGTTTTTGTTTTTTGGTTGGGGGGTAGGGGGGGCTGGGCACCTTCTGCTTAGGGGGAAAACGCAATTTGCTCCAGTCCAAGCAGCTCCGGCGGGAGGAGGTCCCAGCATTCCTCGGGCGCAAGGCACAGGCTCACGAGGGGCCCGTGCAGTAGGCCTAATCCCTAAACCCTAAAACCTAAAACCTAAACCTTAAACCTAAACCCTACACCCTGCACCCTAAACCCTAAACCCAATTTTAAGATTTCTGAGCTTGTAAGTCCACACGGCCTTGAACCCTCGATCCCCCTGTGGACACCTTAGCCCCTTTCTGAGCCTAACCCCAAGCCCCTAAACCCTAAACCCTAAACCCTAAAACCTAACCCTAAACCCTAAACCCCTAAAACCGTAAACCCCTTAAACCTATCAACCTGAGAAACCCCTACAATCCCTCAGGGCAGGCCAAGCGTCTGCTGGAACGATCGACTGGGGCGGCTCATCTGCGTCGCCAGCCATCGTGGCCGTTCCATGGTGCCCAGGCGGCTGAAGGACTCTAGTTAGGGTTTAGGGTTTAGGGTTTAGGGTTTAGGGTTTGGGATTTAGGGTTTGGGGTTTGGGGGTTGGGGTTTAGGGTTTAGGGTTTGGGGTTTAAGTACATGAAGCCGTGGGCTGCGGTTTGGGCACGGCCAGGTTGTGCAGAACTTGGGGTTTATGGTTTTGGGCTTGGGGTTTGGGTTTACGGCTTAGGGCTTGAGGTTTGGGGTTTAGGGTTTAGGGGGGGTTGAAGGTGGAGCTTAGGATTGAGGCATGAAACGGAGGGAGCGCAGCCCTGAACCCTATTACAATAGGGGCCTTCATGACTAGAACAGGGTTTGGGGTTTAGGGTTTAGGGTTTAGGGTGGTGAATAGGGTTTTGGGGTCATTATAGTCTATTTGCCTAGGGACCCTAATTAGGGCGGATTAGTAATTCTTCCCTCCCCTATATTAACCCGAACTGAACCTGCGAGAAAAGCTGAAAAGCCTGGGCCTCTAACCTGATTAGGATTGTGCATTAACCCTGCACCCTGTATCCCGACTACACTGGCAATTTCATTTCTTCCTGCGTACGACCGCTGGCAAGCGCCCTGCAGCAAGGTCAGAAGAGGCTCATCACCTGCCCAGAGAAGCTTCGGGCCAATTTCGGGATCTGAAATCCCAACCCTAAAGCCCTGGCCTTAACCCGACAAAAGCTAGCTTCAAAACCCCAAACCCCACCGCCGAAAGATGGGTACTGCGAGTTGGAAGCCCTTAAAGGTGACAGGCTGCACACGAAGCCAAGCCCCAAACCCTAAACGCTGAGGCTCTGCAGTCGAAGTCTACCCCTTGTACTAACAGTCCTTAATAGGGATTGCAATTAGGGGGTACTATAATCCCTATGAAGGACTGTTAGTATGTTAGTATAAGGGCGAACATCCCAATGTATGCACCCAGATCCGAGGCTTGAAACCCAAAGCTCCAGAGACTGAGCGCATCTTCCAATTGCATGCATGACAGATGCTTCTGCTCCGGCATCAATGAAACGCGATGCTGCAACCATCTACGAGTAGCATGACACCCGGCAATCCCCCCGCCCCCCCCCCACACCTGAACCCCAAAAGGCCCGAATTAGGCTGCAGTCCGAAACCCTGAAAACCTGAAAGCCTGAAAACCTGAAAGCCTGAAAACCTGAAACCCTGAAACCCTGAAACCCTGAACCCCGAAACCTAAAGCCCTCGACCAAGACCAAGAGAAACCACGAGCCCAACCTGCTCGTAGACGCAGAAAATCAATGCAGAGCCCGGGCCAAGGCGTGCTACCTAGGGTTTTCGGGTTCAAGGTTTTAGGGGATTCGGGTTTAGGGTTTCAGGGATTAGGGTGCGCGGTTTAGGGTTTAGGAGGGGTCTTGGGGGGCTTAGGGGTTAATGAGGGTTTGGGGCTTAGGGATGTGTGGGGATTGCAAAATTCTTGCGAGTCTCGGGCTGTCCTGAAGGCAAAATCGTGTTCTCCTACAGGGCCAGCAGGCACCAAGGGTTTTGGGCACCTTCAGCCAAAACAACTCCCAGCAAGCACCCAACCACATGCGAGAGTGATCTCACACATGGGCTTTGCGTACCCGAGGAATAGACTGTATCATGTACAGACCCCAGAATGGGCGCATAAGCATCAAATCGAAACCCGAAACCCTGAACCCGAATGACCAAGGACCATGCGAAAATGAAGACCTCAATCAAGCCTAAAGGTGTTGAACGCCCCCACCTTGGCCACGTAGCCCTTGTAGAGGCCCAAGAGCCTGGCGACCAAGGCTACAGAAACCCCGAGAAACCAGAAGGTTTAGGGCTGAGGGCTTAGGATTTGGGCAATTCCCAGGGGTACCCCTTTATACCCCAAATAGAATTTGAATAGAAGCCTCTTCAAGGGACCCCCTAAAGCGTGAGCCCCTCTTTTCACCAAAACGCTTTCAATTGGGCAGTTATATCACGCTTGTATGCGGAACTTGGGGATCCCTCACTGCACAAAAACAAACATAATTATAAGGAGTATTCTAGAGAATCTCCAACACCCTTGGGCGCTTGCAAGGGGATTCTTGGCGGGAGGTGCCTAAAACCCAAAACCCAAAAACCCAGAATACGGAACCCTAACCCTAAACACTAAACCCTAAACCCTGAACCCTAAACCCTAAGCCCTAAACCCATAGCCCATAACCCTTATATCAACCCTAAATCCGCAGCAGGGTCGCTGAGTGCCCTGCCCATCCCGCCGAACCAGTTCGGAGAGAACAGCCGGCAGGGAGGTGGGCCCAGCCGCAAATTCCTACAAACACTAGGGGGCTTAGGGTTTAGGGTTTATAGGGTTTAAGGTTTAGGGTTTAAGGGCCAATGACAAGATTTATTGAGGTTTAGTACTCGGGGTATAGGAGGCAGGGGATTTAGGGGCTAGGACGCGCAGGATCGAGTGCTTTGGGTTTGCAGCTTGAGGCTAATTTGGGGGGCTAAAAATTGTTAGAATAGGGTCTTGGGTGAGTATAGTATATATATCTATATATATATATAGGGACCATAAGGGAATGCTATTCGTAATTCTTCCGACCCCTACATATTACATGCAGGTCTGACATCGCCGAGTAGGATAGCCCTATGGGCTCTTCTCCGCAAACGCTCTTCGTGAAATGTTGCTCCTGGAAAAAAGAACATGAAAGGGACCATGACTCCGAATCACCCAGCCCCCTCCTCCCCCTTCAACCACTGTGTCTGAAGCCATGTGCATGCGTTGGGTTCTGGGCCTTGCCGGCAGCATGGCTGGATAAGGCGCTGGCGGCAACCACCTACCAAGCGCTGAGCACTGGATGGCCCAAGCCAGCCGAAGATTAGAAAGGGGGTGCGCTCTAAACCCTAAACCCTAAACCCTAAACCCTAAACCCTAAACCCTAAACCCTAAACCCTAAACCCTAAACTTTCTGTTTAAGTGCTTAACTGGGCAGCCTAGAGTCCTAGGGTGAATCAGTAGGGGAGGGAGGGTGGTGTAGGATTAGTTGGGCGAAATGAAAAAATCGAGGATCTACAAGAGTCACAAGAGTTCTGGGGGGCTGCTGTAGCCTACTTTCTTGATCCACGCTATTCTTGCGCATGCATGCGCGGAACCTAAACCCGCAACCCTAAACCGTAAAACCTAAACCCTAAACCCTGAACCGTAAACCCTAAACCCTAAACCCTAAACCCTAACCCAAAAACTCTAAAATCTAGAGTCAGCAGCTTGCCTGCGAATGCGGGCAGCCTGGGATTCGAAACGCCCCAAACCCAGCAAGCGCAGCCCTAGGCACCCAAGGTACCTGTTGTCGAGTTTTGACCACATCAAACGGATTGTTTGCGGTTGCAGCTGCACCTGGGCACAAGGAAGCATCAGCAACTCCGATGAATCCACTGCACCCCTAAACCCAAGAGTCTAAACCCTAAACTTGAGATGTTGCCCCTTCTACTAGCAGTCCTTAACAGGGGGTACTATAATCCCTTCAGGACTGTTAGTATATGGGGGAACATCCCAAGTTTCAAAACGTCAGTTAGTCTTTTTTGTTTATCTCCACCCCTGCTTGTATTTGACCCCCACCCCCCCACCCACCCACCCAACAAACAACATTCCGCGGAATATTATTCTATTCAGTTACTGGAATTATCTATGATTACAAAAGGTTGGGGCAGCTAGGTATCAGGGCAGGGGATTAGACAGGGGTGATTTTGGTTTTTGTTTGTATTCCTTTCTTATTTATCAGGTAAAGCCGCAGAGTCTCCCCTTTCCGGTTTAGGGCTGTCTTCGAAAGCTGGGAATTTACTATGAATTGCTTAAGAACCCCCCCATAAAAGAAAACTATTCCTCCTCAGAAGGGCAATATAGGGATTATTAGTATATATATATATATATGTATTTTCTTGAGGGGGGGACGTTCTGAAGCAAATAGGATTCTAGCAAACCCTAAGAACACTTGCTCGAAAACAACTCCATGCTGAGGTCGCTGCAGCCAGCGACGAAGCCAGACAGCAAATCCTCGGTTTAGCATTGGTGTCAAACCTGCATATCCAGTAAACCCTTTCCAAGCAGCTAAACAAGCCGAGACGATGAAGCCCCTAAACCCTAAACCCTAAACCCTGAACCCCAAACCCCAAATCCTAAAGCCTAAACGCTGAACCTGGCATGGGTCCCGTGAGGCTGCACGCATCTTTCCCTGTGTCTGCGAGAGGGCGCTCTGTCTTCAGAGAATAGTTGAATAGCCTCCTTTACCTTACATGACGCCGATCTTCGT
The DNA here is from genome assembly GCA_905221605.1 of Symbiodinium natans. NCBI lineage: Eukaryota > Dinophyceae > Suessiales > Symbiodiniaceae > Symbiodinium > Symbiodinium natans. The sequence continues at coordinate 721,328 of CAJNDS010002301.1, forward strand.
GGTTAACTCTGCCCCATGACGTCACTCCAAAGCGATCTCTTGAACCCGTGTGGCTACTTTGGGTTTAGGGTTTAGGGTTTATGGTTGGACTCAACTGATTGGCCATGATACGTGACGAATATCCAACGGAACGAAAAGCCACAGGGACAGCCGCAGCATTCCTAAGAAGGCAACCCAGCAAACTGCCGATCAGAAAGGTGGCAACTTTAGTCGTGTTCATGAGCGCCACAAAGACAAGTTGAAGCCATTCGGGGCCATCCCAGAAGGCGATCTTGAATAGAACAGCTTGCATTATGCTGATGCTTCGCTTCTTCTTGAGGAAATCCAAAGACCAGCGGATAGTAAGCAGCGCAGTCCGCTCTACGCTCATCCTTGCATCGTCTGCAAGCATGCTAAAGGGGCTATGGCGATTAGCTATCTTCTTGTTGTAGCCAGATTTAAGCAGCAAAGAAGAGAAAGCCGAACAAGCTCTTGGCACAACATCTGGTCGCTGGCTATGCCTGGGGCTTCCGAGCTTTGTGAGAAGACTGTGGACATGTAAGCCCTGTTCATCAAGATATTAAAAAAAAAACACAGTGCATCAAATGTTGAACGAAGTCAAGCGTTTTGGCGGCACGCCGAAACACAGTCGCCCATCTTCAGGATGTGTCAAAGGTCGGAAGGCGTTAGAGACATGCCTGGCCCCCGTAAGCCCGAAAAGCAAGCCCGAAGAACACATCACCTTGAACCGGAATCCCTAAACCCTCTAAACCTCACCCTCTAGACCTCAGAATGCCGATAAAACCTCCCCCCCCCCCCCCCCCCCCCAAGCCGAACATTGCAGCCAAGGCTCCCAGGCTATTCGCTGTAGCCGGTCTTGGCCCTGGCAATGATAGCTCGGTTTAGGGTTTAGGGTTTAGGCTTTAGGGTTTAGGGTTCAGGATTTAGGGTTTAGGGTTTAGGGTTGGGAAAACGACTCATCGCACGAGAAGTGGTAGCTGGTGACGGAGTGCTATCCCGCATTCTCAGCATCCCTGTATCTCCAGGTTACGACCCCAACCCCCACACAACCCCACCCCCCCCACCCCCCCTCCCCGGTTTCTTGCTGATCTTTCACAGCAACCCTAAACCCTAAACCCTAAACCCCAAACCCTAAACCCTAAACCCTAAACCCTAGAGAGAGAGAGAGAGAGAGAGAGAGAGAGCGAGGGCGGGCCTGAGGGGCAAACTTCTTCGTCTCGTGGAAGGCGGCGAAGTAAAAGCCTTCGGCGACGAAAGCTGCGGCTTTAGGGTTCAGGGTTAAGGGTTTAGGGTTTAGGGTTTAGGGTTTAGGGCACCCAACGCCCATTGCTGAGCTGCTAAGGCTTAGCCTGCGCGGGGCTCAGTTTTGAGAGCTTGAAGGCTTGTTTGTTGTAAGGCTTGGGGGCTTATTGCCCAAATTTTTTTCTCCAGGAATTGGGGTTCAAAGAGCTTACAGGGCTTGGAGGTTGATAGGGTTGAGGGATTCAGCCCTCTGCTGCTTGATCCGACATCCTCGACCATCGCGAGGTTTGATTCAGTATCCTTGAACCCTAAACCCTAAACCCTACACCCTAAACACTAAACACTATAAGCCCGTAAAAGTCCTAAACCCTAAACCGCCTCAAACCGTAAACCCCGACCCCTCTAGGACCCGGGCAGGAGTGGGCAGTGTGCTTTGCCACAGTAGCCCCAAGGCCGGCGTACCTCAGCTTCCATAGTTTAGCGTTTAGGGTTTAGTAAAGTTTAGGGCTTCGGGTTTGGGGTTTGGGGTTTAGGGTTTGGGGCTCAGGGTTTAGGTGTTGAGCTGCGAAAGTCAGGGCACTTTTCTTTTCTCCAGATCGCGGAAGGACTCAACACCCGCCCTAAACCCTAAACCCTAAGCCCTAAACCTCGGCCCCCAAAGCCGTCGTCTGTGCTTGTGGAATGCCATCAGAAGTCTATCACGGGCTTAGGGTTTAGGGTTCGTGAGATTTGCCGGGTTAGTACTGTAAAAGGGTGAGTCGGGATGGCACCGTTGATTGTGGGGCATGTGGCGTATTGACTCACGAAGCGGCATGCGGGATCTCAACTACCTGGCAGTCCACTACAGTACCAGCTCCAAAGAAAGATCGGCATTCCGTGACCTAAATATCAAGGAAACAAAGTCTTCGAAAGGCCCCATCCATGAGTGCTGATGCTGGTAAACGGCCCTCACCCTTGCCTGACGAACCGCTGGCAGTTCGATCAACATGACTCCTACACTCATCGACTCCCAGCTTCCTTGCAAACTTTCACAGGTCCCATGGCTTCAATGGAGACCCGCACCTTCTTGCTGTAGCGTGGCACCGGACGGCACAGCTTTATCGAGCCTTTCCCTGCACCTTTCATGCCCAGCCCGGGTCCGGTGTCCAATCTCACTGTATCGTCCAAAACCACACCAATGGGCGCCCCGCTGTATCCAAAGTCACCATCCTCACCACACAGTTCGTCAAAACTGAGTGTCACCTTATGCGAAGCTGCATGAACAACAGTCTCTGGCAACTTCAGCTTTTTGAAGAAGTCTGGCTGATTTGTGTAACCTGACAAGTACATGCCCGCAGCATATGGATATTCGTCATCAGTCCACCACCATGCATCTTCCGATTCTTCGAAGTTCGTGTTGCCTACCTGCCATACCCAACGAAACTCAGGTGTTTCGCGGGCAGACAGGCCATGGAATCTCATGCTCACTTCCTGGTGCTGGCCGGGCACCAACTCTTCGCAAGATATCTGGCAGGAGAATTCCCATTGATCTCCCGACGCCTGAAATGCCATGGTGCTTGGCACGTGTGGAGTGCCATGCCAAGTCTGGACAGCTTGCAGCCAGCTACGGGAGGAAGATACCAGACAGGAAATGGCTCGCCAGCAACAGAGGTCCAATATCTTCATTCTCACCTCCCAACTACGCAATAGCTCCACACGCCTCTCCATCAGGCCCGTGCAGCCTGGGTTGCTCTGAGTGGCGCAGCGTCTTACGGATTGAATGTTCAACATTTACACAGTTTGGTTCTATGATGTTCCATCCAAGAACAGCCATCTCGTCTGGAGGAACCGCATGTGATAGTCACGATGAAGCCGACAGGAATCCTACAATGTATGCGTGTGAAGATGGTCTGACCAGTACTGCCATGTGCTGCAGAACCACATCTAACGCAAAACAAAATGATTCTGATACTAAGTTCGTATAGAGAGAGAGAGAAGGAGAGAGAAAGGCGAGAGAGAGAGAGAGAAAGGGAGAGAGAAAGAGAGAGAGAGAGAGAAGGAGTCTCACTAGTTACGTGCGGCACCATGTCTCATGATCTTGTCTGCTTGAAGATCGCCCGAGGTCTCCAACAGGGCGCTGGACATCGGTGGCCCGGAGACGCCCCAAACGGAATGAAGCACCATACCCAAGACCCTACAACCAAGCCATGAAACCCTAAGAGCCCCTAAAACGCCCCAAATTCAAAAGAACCCTAAGAACCCTGAAGCCCTAAAACTCCTCAAACCCTAAAGGCCCCTCCGCCCCCTAACCCCCCCACCCAAAAAAATCGCAAAAAACAAATGAAGCAACAAGCCCTGAGAGTGTCGGCTGAGGTGCAGGGATTGGATACCACCGTTTCGAACCATAGCCTGGCTTTGGCTGGATGAGTCTTCTAGTTACAGGGCTTGTAGGGTATAGGCTTGTAAAGGGGTTCATAGGGTCTATAGGGTTTTTAGGGTTTAAAGGGTCAAAAAGGGTTTTACGGGGTTTATTAGGGGGGAGGTTTTAGGGATGGTTTCGGGATTTTCGAGGTTTTGGGCTGACGCCTTCGAGGGTTGGGTGTCCGATCTCGAGGAAACCCTCCGTCCCAACTTAGGCAAGAGCATGCGTTCTGAGTGAAATGAAACACTCAGGATGCCATGGGGTAGAGGGCTTCCCCTCACAAACTAGGCCTAAATTTGAACCCGAACCATCCCACCCCCACCCCCACCTTCACAGCACCAGAAGCGCATCCCTGCTGGAATCTCCAATCCTTCCAAGCCCCTCGCCTGCGCGAAGGCCACAGTACCAGTGGCCGCCTTTCCGGCTGCCTCGCATGGCATGGCAATTGCTTCGATACCCCCCGAGGTGTGGATCACCAGCCCAAACCCAGAACCCTAACTCCCTGAGCCATGAAGCACTTTGGGGCATGTGCTCCCCAAACCCTAAAGTCCTAAACCCCGAATCTACCACCCTTTAAACCTTAAACTCTAAACCCTAAACCCTAGCACTTTGGGACTGAAAGCTCCTTTTGGGAGAGAGGGGGGGCCTTCTCGCTCTGCATGCCGATCTTGATGCACTCCAGCGGCGTGATGATGCATGCCTGACTCCGGCGAAGCCAATGACATAGGAGTCCCAACAAAGTGAACTCACATCCTGCTCTTCTATAACCCATAGCTGTGTGTCATAGCAATCTTTCCCTTACAGGCCCTAGATAGTGGCAGAAACAACTTCATCTAGCTGGGTTCATGATTTATAGGGCTCAGGGTGTCCTTCCTGCTTTGGTGTTTGTGAGAGATCCAAGAAGGCCCCGCAAGGAAGGCGAGGCGATGGGTTCAAGGGCGTTAGAGGTTTATCGTGTTCTGGGCTTGGAGAGGGAGAACCGAAAATCAGGATATTGAGGGTTTAGGGTTTAGTAGCTTCTAGGTCTTAACCTTTAAGCAATCAAGGCTGAAGGCTGCAGCCTCTCCATCTCAAGAATACGTCGCCCTAAACCCTAAACCCTAAACCGTAAACCGTAAACCCTAAACCCTAAACCCTAAACTTTAAACCCTAAACCCGAAACCCTCCCACTCTTGTGCAGCCGGCGCCTCGGCAGCACCGGCCATGCCTCCCGCCCCAAGGCTGTGCACAAAGGGCGCCTTTGGTCCATGGAGGGTTTAGGGTTTAGGGTTTAGGGTTTAGGGTTTAGGGTTTAAGGTTTAAGGTTTGGGGTTGCTGGGTGTTGGTGCGCTTACATGTCCTGCATGCTCCTGGAGGCTGCGCCTCCTTATGGAAGCCTGCATCCTGATCTTGATCCTCCTCGCTAGATGTCCCGACCCAGCGCACGCAACCAGCACCAAATATGGCAGCAACACCAGGCTCCCAAAAGGCATGACAAATCCAAACAGCTACTCTCTCAACCCTCAACTCACAACCCTAAACCCCAAAACCGTTGACTCCTTTGCGCCCTTCGAACCAGGAGTTGCTGTACTCGCACACCGATCCCGAGATGGATCCCCGCGACCAGACTTCTCAGCGCCTTCGACTTCTCTCCCTTCCACAGGCAAGAGATGAAGGCGTCGTAGAAAACCTCGGCTGCGCTCTCTACTGTAAGCGCTTCCTTTTGTAATCGTCTCCTCCTTACCCAAGGTTTCAGCTATTTTTGAGGGGTCAAATCTTATGAGGATTCCGAGGAGAAAACGTGGGCTTAGAACTACGTTCCCAGCTGTGTCTTGGGGGAGGGGGTGAGGGTTTAGCTTAAACTTTGAGAGGCTGAAGGGCAAAGGCTTCGATTCTCAACTCGACCTTTCGAAATTCCTGCTCTTCAGCCTCCTTCACATCGGTAAAGGCTTCAGCGAGCCCATCGAGCAGTTCAGAAGACTACCCAAAGCCAGACCCTCCTCTCTCTGCCAGAGGTGTGCTCATCAAGCTCCGAGCACGCGGCAAACTTGAACCCTCTGCGGGGGATCACCTGAGTGAGACATAGCAAAAGGGAAACATGGCAAGTGATGAGCCTGAAGGCCACAAATCCGTGTTCGAAGTTGCGATGCCTTTGGCGGATCCTCCGCACAGGGGTTCTGTGTCGCTTGCAGCTGCAAACATTACCTACACGAGCTCTGCAGACTCAGTCTATAGTAGAACAGTTTCCATAAACCCTAAACCCTAAACCCTGAACCCTAAACCCTGAACCCTGAACCCTGAACCCTAAACCCATCCCCAGTAACGGCCAAGCCTTGCTGGGCACCCCCGCGACGCAGAGGCCGGGCACAAAACCGCGCCAGAGCCCCAGAAGGCCTTTCAAGAAAGACACCAGAACGAAGAGAGAGGTTTAGGGTGCAGGGTTTAGGGTTTAGGGCAAGTATAGTACTCCAAAGCCCAGTTCAACAAGGGACTCTATGCAAGGGCCCATACTCCGGATGCTTTACTTAGGGCTTCCCCACATGGCCGTAAGACTCACAGTAGCATCCCAGAGGTGTTCAGTTCTAGAACCTTGCAACCCTAAACCCTAGCCCTAAACCCTAAACCCTAAACCCTAAACCCTAAAATACACCCTAAACCCTAAACCCTAACCCCCCAACAAAAACAGTGAACCCAAGCTTTCAAGCACATGTCGCGGCCTTCAGCTCGGCAAATGCCTCGCACGGCAGCCATGGTTCCCTTGCACAAGGGCAAAAGCTGAGGTTTAGGGTTTAGGGTTTAGGGTTTAGGGTTTAGGATTTAGGATGTAGGGTTTAGGGTTTGGGGTTGAAGGTTTGGGTTTAGGGTTTAGGGCTACTGCTTCCTCAATGTAATGGCACGCGAAAAGAATGTACATCCCGAAGGCCTGCCAGATTAGCGCTGCCACAACACATGCAGCCCAACTTCTCTGAAAGCCCCTGAGCCCCTGCGCCATGGCACTAAACTCACTAAGCCTTTAAACTGGACCTTGAAACTCCTAGACAAGCTAAACCCCAAAACCCTAAACCCCAAAAAACTCTGAACCCTAAAACCCTGGACCCTCACAAGGCCCCCAAAACCCTGAACCCTAAAACGCTGAACCCTAAGACCCCCGAAACCCTGAACCTCAAAACCCCTGAAGACCCCAACAATCCAAAGCCTTCGACGCCCAGATGCGAGACACCCACACCCCAGAAGGGCCTGAAAGTTGTCGCCGCTCTTCACACCCTGGCCCTGCGTGTTCGTTGGGTTGAGGGTTTAGGGCTTCGGGTTTAGGATTGAGGGCTTAGGGTTTAGCAGGGTTTATCGGGCTTAGGGTTGGTAGGGCTTAGGGGTTGAAAGGGTTAGTAGGGTTTAAGTTTAAGGTTAGGGGGCCAGGGTTTATGTTCTAGGGTGAACACCTGGAGTTAACTCATGCCATTTATCCCACCCCCTTCATGCAGCTCCTCTGCTATCTCCATCTTAGGTGTCATGGCTGGTGTCCTGGATGATGCTGGTTGGCTTACTGGATTTCGGGTTTAATTATTCGGGTCAGGGGCAGAATGAGGCTCAGCCTTTCTTATGGCGAGAACTGCGGCCCCATGTCTCGCAAGCTTGCAAGCAGGGGCCGTCAGGTGACCAAGCTGCGGGATAGCCGGGATTGAGATGTTCTCAGATTCCTTCTGGCTTCTCGCAAGAAGACACGGAGACTACACTGCTAAGGCCAAACTCAAGACAGTCTGCGGAGTCACCTAACAGCCTCAACCTTCGACCCTGAACCCTAAACCAGAAAAAGAGCCCTAAACCCTAAACCCTAAACCCTACTGTAAACCCTAAATGAACCCTAACATACAGAAAATGACCCTGCTCCCGGCTTGTGCAGATGGCGGCCTGCAGGTGCATGCGGGTCTTGACCACGTCCAGCGGCTGCATGATCGAAAGCTGCGAGAGAGCGCCGTAAGAAGAGACCGGGGGCTGTTTAGGGGTTTGAGAGTTAGGGGTTTAAGAGTTTAAGAGTTTAGGGTTTGGGGTTTAAGAAATAGGGTTTAGGGGGGGGTGTTTAGGGTTTAAGTGTCTAGGGATTACGGTTCAGTGCTGAAGAAAGTATTGGGGTTGTCTAGAGTTTAAGGGTTTAGGGTATGGGGTTTAAGAACATAGGGCTTAAGGCCAAGAGAGTCATCAGCGGGGCTTGAGACCGGGTCTGCTTAGGGCTTAAGAGTTTTGGGTTTGGGGCCCAGTTTGGGTTCAAGAGCTTAGGGTTTAAGACGAGTCTAGGATTTAGGGTTTAGATTTAGGCGTTCATTAAGAGTTTAGGGTTTTGAGCTTTTAGGCTTTGAGGGTCTTAGGGCGGCCGTACCAGGGTCTCAGCACTTAAAGTCCTAAATTTAGGGTTTTAGGGTGGCTGTACGAGGGTCTCAGAATTTAACGTCCTGACGAACTCGAGGACCCGAAAAGTTGGGGACGGTTTGGACATCAGCAAAGTTCCACCTTTAGCGTGTCCCAAAAGCGATGTAGGGTTTCGGGTTAGGGTGGTCAGATGTAGACTAGAGCAGCTTGCAGAGGACGATACGCCGAGCCTTGCAAGCCGGGCATCACCGTCATCAATCCGACGATCATGATGGCGATTATGCCAATGACGAATGTGCTTGCCATTGCTCGATCATAGAGAAATATATGAAAAAACAGCACCCTGCAGACTTCAAGGTTGCGGAGTTCTACAGCATTCATGTAAGCCCTGTGAACCCCTAAACCCTAATTAAACCCTAACCCCTAAACCCTATAAATCTTAAACCCTAAACCCTAAACCCAAATACCTTGAGGGCCTCCACCGTGGCCGCCGTGCCGGCAGCGAGGAAGCTTGCATACGCAGGCGGCCTGCTCATCTTCGGGATTACAGGAGTTAGGATGTAGGGTTTAGGGTTTAGGGTTTAAGGTCTAAGGTTGAGGGAAAAGGTTTAGGGTTTAGGGTTTAGGGTCCAGAGGGTTTATAGGGCTTAGGGATTAGGGAGGCTTTAGGCTTTAAGGCTTCAGCTTCGGATTGCAGGATACAGATGAAGGCTTCCAACTGCACATCGACCATTTGATTTAGGGTTTAGGGCTTAGGGCTTAGGGTTTAAGGGTGTGTACTTTGCCGCCCTTTGACTGGAAAGAGGAGACGCTGGCTCACAGCCACAAAACCTATACGAATGGCACCCACAACGACGCTCTGACCCCAACCCCTCAGCACGCTCTCCCAAAACCCTTTCCCCCCTGCCTCTTGGCAGAAGCCATGTTGCTCGAGGAAGCACGGGGGAGGGTGGGTAGTTTTGGGGGGGGGGACAACCGAGAGCTCTCGTATGGTTCTTAGTTACCAGAGTGCGCTTGTAGAGGCTCGTTCTATCCTGCTCTTTGAGCTCCAGCCCAAGGGGTTCGGGGGGGGGGTGGGGCCCTTGTTTCTGAAGATTTCGGGGTTCAGGAGGGTTTGTAGGGTTTGATTCGGGTTTGAGGTTTAAGGTTTAAGGTTAAAGTTTTAGGGTTTAACATAGAAACTTCAGGGATAAGAGCCCTTTCACATCAGAGCCCGGCTTCCAGCAAATGGCCGTGAACGCACTTGAAACAAAAACTCCGACGCTGGCGGGCTCGGGACATCGCACACCCTAAACCCTAAACCCTAAACCCTAAACCCTAAACCCGAGTCCCTACAACCCGAGTCCCTACAACCCAGAGCCCTGGGGACCCCAAACCCTGAACCCCAGGCCAGCGATGCTGGCGAGCCACCTCGTGCCCTGCAACGTTCCAAAGTTTGAGGTTTGGGTTTAGGCTTTAGGGTTTCGGGTTTAGGGTTTGGGGTTTAGGGCTTGGGGTTCAGGGTTTTTGTTGGGGGTTGGGGTTTAGGGTTGGGATGTTGCCCCTTCTACCAGCAGTCCGTTAATAGGGGTTCGAATAGGGGGTACTATAATCCCTATGAAGGACTGCTAGTATAAGCGGGAACACTCCAAGTTTGGGGTTTAGCGCATAAGATTTAGAACTTTAGCCTGAAAGGTTCAGAATTTGGGCTTAAGGCCTTTTTCAACCTCACACAAACCGATGTTTGAACCACTTCAACAACCTGCCATGAGAGCCATAATCACCTTAATCGCCACCTGTCAAGCGAAGTCCCGATTTCCTGACGCAAGAGGCCCGAAGAGGGAGCAAACAAGGCAAAATATAGGGGCCTTAATGGCTGTGCGTAGCACAGGGAGGTCACGACCCAACTTCTTGACGGGACTGGGACCGGCGAATGAGTTGGCTTATACAAGGCCCATGTCCCAAAATATTGTCCTTTAACAGGATAGACTTTGTACCATAGAATGCCATAGAGATATTGAGGAACTTCGATGACGTGTGTCAACATGCCACACAAGCAGCGTGCATAAGCCGAGTTCTCGCTGAAAGCACTTGATACAGGGGGGGGGGGGGACTATTGGAACGGTGCAGCAGCAAGAGACTCCAGCCCACATAGCATCACCGTGAGAACACCTGATCAGCGGCATTGGGATGGCTGACGATGTGCTTGTACAATCGCCTTTGTCCACCAGGCCACAGAAACTCGTTTTCAAGTCCAGAATATACTAGAAGGTGGGGCCCCCTTACTATACTAACTGTAGTTAAGGGACTTATAACTAGGCTCTTACAACTCTACTTATAGCTAGAGGGCCCCCACCTTGTACAGTGGAGCTCAAGCAAGCTCCCTGAACCACTGGACCAGCACCGCCAGCCAGCGGAGTCAAGCGTTCTCAGCAGGTCTGCGTTGATAGCGCGTCACAAGTCCCCAAGCAATGTTACAACTGCAGCCGTTACTTTTATAGGCCACGATCTCGAAGCTCAGGTTGCTTGCATGCCCTCGGAAGTGTTGGTTGAGATCGTCGGTGATCCGACGATTTTGCCTGGGCCTTGTGCAGGCAGACAGAGGCCCAAGGAAAACGAAGCAAAGCAAGGATGTAAGGTTCACTATGAGGGAAAGAGGGGGGTCAGAGTCGCCCATAGTCTTGTTGCCATCGCCTGATACACCGAAAAAGATGAACGAGAGCAGGGAGACGGTGAGACATAAACCCTTCGTGATGGTGATGCATCTCTTCAGTCCATAGCCCTTCTCAACGATGTCGCGCAGCCGCTCTACATCGCTTTGCGATAGGCCGGCAACACTCTTCAAACCCTCCAGCTGCTCTCCAGTCAAGGGTCTTAAGCAGGACGCTTTGTAAAAGAGCTTCATGCCTAAGGAGTCCCTCGGACCTTCAGCCGCCGCAGCAAAGCAACAGTCAGCCAGGTGCACCTGCCGCACCCCCTCCACGTGGAGGGCATCCCGGATGCTGGCTTCGACGGCCATTGCGCCAGCGTCCGGCTGCGCGGTTTAGGGTTTAGGGTTCAGGGTTTAGGGTTCAGGGTTTAGGGTGTGGGTTTAGGGTGTCTGGAGCCTCAGTGGACTCTTCAAATCTGGCTGTGCATGAGGGCTTCTCCAAAGGACTGGCGCTTCAGGCTGGTGGGCTTGTTGACTGCTGTGGCTATGAGAACCACACCTGCATGCGAATGCACAACCCGCAAGAACGAGTTCCCACATGCATGCGTTCCAACCCTACACCCTAAACCCTAAACCCTAAACCCTAAGCCCTAAACCCGAAACCCTAAACCCGAAACCCTAAACCCACCGAAACGAAGGGTTCTGACGGATTTTGCTTCTCATGGTTCGTAACTATCACTTTCGCGCTAACCCCCGAGCAGTCACGGGATGCCCCAAAATAGATGTAGGCCAGGCAGGATATCTCACGAAGCCTTCCTGTGTGACAGGTTTAGGCTTTAGGGTTCCAGGGGGTGGTTTACACCATAGGAATCCCATCCCACCTCAAACCCCGAAGCGCAGACAGTATCAATGCTGCCCCTAAAGCCCAAGCCCCTAACAAACAACTCCCACCAACGAGCTCGAGGCCTTCTAAGCCTCACTTGCTCTTCATGCCTGAGCCCTTCCCTGAGCGCCCTATAACCCGAAGGCCCCCAAGTTTCCAAGTCCCGGAACCCTAAACTTCAAAACCCGAAAGCCCCTCAAAAGCTAGTCAGACTTCAAAACACCCTAAACCCTAAACCCTACACCCTACACCCTAAACCCTAAACCCTGAACTCTAAACCCTGCATCTGCATCTGTTTTGCTGGGTCTCCCCAAACGGCGTGCGAAGGCAGCTGACCTGGGCTGGGCGTGGAATAAACTCGACTGTCTCAGAAGCCCTGGCTATGACTTGATATATTTAGCATACACACAGATATTGTATCTCAAATGGAGTTTACATATTCCCCTTGTTTCCTTTGATGTTGCTGAATATGACAAACGAAACCTAGACACTGGCGAACAAAAAAGCTACAGTCAAAGGGATTTTGGCCGCGTTGCAACACGAGAACCCTAAACCCTAAACCCTAAACATGTTAAACCCTAAACCCTCTCGCTCTCTTCGGGTTCCTGTGGCCAAGACCTTCAAGAGGCAACGGCTTGCCGTTTCGCTGGAGGCATTCCGTTCTCCTCGATCAAGGGAGCTGCTGGGTGGTTCGTAGGATGCAGAAAGCTTGATATGCAGAGGGTTTGTAGTTGGAAGGCTTGCAGGGCTTTGGGGCTCAGTTTATAGTGTTTTTGGGCTGTTGTCTGAAATCCCTATTCGGAATTTGTCATGTCACCTACATGTGCCCATCATCACTTAAAGAGCGACGTAGGCAGTCATTTTGGGAATGCTGCGGGCCTTGCGCACAGCGAAGAAGTCGGTGATGCGCTTGGCACTCAAATGCGGCCTCAGTGACAGGCTGTATCGGCTCCGGAACTTCTTGGTCCGATGGATAAGAAGGCAAGTGGGGCCAAGCCAAATCCATGTCCCAACATGTCAGGCTGGCTGGCACAATCCTGCAATTCCCAGGTAGGCGTCAGATCTTACGCCCCCTGTCATGATGTCTCTGTACAGTCTAAACGCGAGCGAGGAAAACCCTAGCAAGAAAAGAGCATAAAGCCGAATAGACATACAGCCCACCACTAGAAACGAACGATCCAAACCCCTAAACCCTTTTTCGCAACCGCATAAAGTTAGCCCACACGTGCCCATGAACCTATGCAAATCCTGAACAAACAACAGACCCTGTATACACTGTACGCCGGACCCGAACCCTGCAGACCCCAAACCCTACCCTATATAATGCACACAAGGATACATATGGGGGCCTAATTCCCTAATTCCCTACTAAGAACGAGGGGGAACACCCCCACACCCTAAACCCAAACCCTAAACCCTAAACCCTAAACCCTAAACCCTAAACCCTAAACCCTAAACCCTAAACCCTAAACCCTAAACCCTAAACCCTAAACCCTAAACCCTAAACCAAAGCTTGGGGCAGCTCTGACACCGCTGCGTGGCCGCGTCGCGGGCGGGCGTCGCCGGCTGGTCCGGGAGTGGCACTGGCAGCTTCTTCTTGTTTGTTTTTTTTTTTTCTGTTGGGGGGGGGGGGGGGGGTTCAAAGGACAGCTTCAGGTTCAGGTTTAGTTTTTTTTTGGGGGGAGGGGGGGCTTAAAGGGCAGCTTCCGGTTGAGAGCTGAAGGTTTATCGGGGTGAGGGTTTAGGGATTTTGGGATGTTTAGGGTTTAGTGTTGGAGGCAGCTTAAACTTTGGGGGTGAGGGTTTGCAGGGTTTACGGGTTTGGGGCAGTCAAGGGTTTGGTAGGGGTTCAGGCGGTTCTTGATGGAATTTCAGATTTTCTATTTCTGGCTTGTCGCAGGCCTCAGGGAGGACAGCAATAGAGCGTCTAAGATTCCTCTCTGAGAGGAAAGGGTGTATGTAGGGATGAGAGGACACTCGCCAGGGCTTGGTGTTTAAAAATGATGCTTCGGGCTCCAAATAATTAAATAGAGGAGACTATATGGAATTAAGTATTTAAACGGCCCAAGATTAATTTAAGGGGGCTTTGAGGCCGCGACCCCTTAAGCCGACACCCCAAACAGCTCTTCAAGAGCTTGGAGGCTTAACCCTACAGCCCCAACCAGTCAGAAGATTTCAATCCGACTCAACTCACAGCAATCCCTACTAAGCCCCCCAAAGCCCTAAAAAGCCCCCAATTTTTCCTAAAGCCCCGAAGCCCTAACATTCCCCAAAATTCCTCAGCCCCCAAAGCCACGAGCACCCGAGCCTCCTTTGAGGAAGAGCGACACCGCGACGTGGTCCGAGAGCTGTGGGGGCCTCTTGCAGATGGCTCCGTGGACTTGTACACGGGAGAGTTCCCAAAGTCCCGAGACCTCCCCTTTTTCTTTTACTATTATTTTTTTTTGGGGGGGAGTCTTGTTTTTTTGGCTCGTTTTGTTGCTGTTTCTTGTTTTGTTTTTTTGAGGGCGGGGGGTCCCCTAAATCGTAAACCCTAAGCCCTATAAACCGCACGATGTTTTTCTTGTCTGGAGTTTGGCGGGACCTCTACAAGTGTTGGAGACGACGGATGCGACTTCGGGGTTCAACCTGCCGGTTCAGTCCACTTCGGGGTTTAGGGTTTAGGGTTTGAGGGTTTAGGGCGGGTTTAGGGTTTGAGGTTGAAGGTTTCAGGGATTTAGGGATTCAGGGGTCTAGGTTTGCTTGGGGACTGCTTGGGGCTTTGGGGGTTTGAGGGTTTTGGAGGGATTTAAGGGTTTTGGGGCTTGAGTGATTTTTGGGTTTTTTGGGGGTTCTGGGGTTTGAGGTCTTGTGGGTCACGCTGGCCCATGATAACTCCGCGTAGCGATGTCGATATGATGAAGCGGAACCAAAGAAGTGTAGACAGCTGCTATGTCCGATCTGGGGCAGTTCGCACTAAAGCTACCTTTTGGGAAGCATACCTTATGAAAACACAAAAAAGCGGAGAGCCCCCCTTCCCCTCCAACAAGAGAATGCGAACTGATAGAAAAACCCACATATGTGATCCGAGGCCCCCCCCTCAATGCTTGAAGCCCTGAGATCGATTCAGGGCTGCTGGGCGCCCGCACGTGTAGATGATGCCACTGGAAGGGCCCTGCAAGCCCAACCGAACCAGGAGCCCACAAACCGTCGACTGCCAGAAATGCCCTCAAGCGCCATTGTACCGCCCAAGGCCCTTAAGAAATCTCACCGAACGCTTCAAAACAAAATTCCGGGTTGAAGCCATCGCAAGCCTACCTTCTGAGGCAGGCTCGGGAGAAAGCGGTGTAGAATCAGTGTAGAAAAGGGGCCGATATCTCCCCAACAATAGGATGCCCCTATTTGGGGTCCGTATAATCCTTCTAACAGGAGATGATAGAATATTCAGGCTTTCCAAGGGGTACCCCTATCTTGGGAAATACCCGACAGTTCTGGCGGCCAGCTTCCGATGATAGGCTCTGAAGCTTCGGGAGGCTCGACTCTCAGTTTTCTGTCTGTGTATGGAGCTGTAGGCATTGGGTAGACACTTCGCCCCCATGAAATTTAGGAACTGGATGAACCTGTAATCTGCTTCAAGACTCGTTGGACTACGCCTTATGCAATGGTTCTGGCCAATCCTGACATTGGTAACTACTTGCTTCAACTGTTCAACCTGACATTGAATTCTGAAACTTTCAATGTCGACCACCACCTCCACCCCCGCGCAGCCTCGCGATCTGCACGAAAATGGGCCAAGTAGGTGTCCTGGATCGTCAAAGCTTCTTGGATCCTTGATGCTGCTTGAAGAGTCTCGTTCATGGCTACGCGGGGTATTCTACGTCGTAACACTACTGTTGGCTACGAAGGGCTGCTTATAAAGGGGATGTCACAACACTCCTCCAGCCTGAACCTCTGCGAAGCAATGAACGCATGGCGCATCCAGGTACACACCCTTCACCCTACTATACACCTGCAGTACATCAAATCAAACAAGCAGAGGAATTACGTTGCTTAAAACTGGGGTCCTTTGACAAGCCGACCCTCTACCTGACTAGTTCATGACTCACGAGTTAAAAACTTTGGTGGCTTTGGGAAGCGGAAAGGCGCACAGCTTTGTGCGCACGCAGTCCTCATCCATAGCCGGCCTTGGCC
This sequence comes from Symbiodinium natans, assembly GCA_905221605.1. Classification (NCBI taxonomy): domain Eukaryota; class Dinophyceae; order Suessiales; family Symbiodiniaceae; genus Symbiodinium; species Symbiodinium natans. The sequence continues at coordinate 736,994 of CAJNDS010002301.1, forward strand.
CAGGTGGCGGCTTTATTGGTACGCCCGCAACCCTATAAAAAACTAAACCCCAAAAACTCATACCCACAAGCCTGGAGTCTCTGTTCCCTTTTCTTCTCAGCCCTAAACCCTAAACCGCTTACCCTTGCCATACTTGGGTGAGGCGCCTGGTTCTGCCGTGGTACGTGGCTGAGTTTGCATTGGAAACTGGGAAGCCTTTGCCGGGGTTGTCCTGCCTGGGAGGACTTTTCTGATCAGCCTATCTATCTAGCGATCGATCTATCTATATATATATATACATATCTCTATATATATATAGATATATACATATGTATATGATATTTTGACCTTGGGAGGCTTGAAGCGATGGGGGATTTAGGGGTTGCAGCTGCAACTTGTTGGTGGCTTGGGCTTGGGAGGCACCTCCTCCTAAGAGGGAGCTCATGGGTCATGAGCTTCTCGGACCTGAACCCCAAACCCTAGAAATTTTAAACTCTATTTTTTGCCATAGAAATCGCTATAATCAACCCAATGAACCCCATAACCCCTGACCTCTAAAACTTGGGGTCAATGGGGGGCGGGAGAGGTGAGGCGTGGATCCACCACCATGTGTAAGTAGGGCCCTTAGACGGCGAACCTTTTAACCTCTAAAACCAATCGTAAAACAAGATAACAAGATCCGATGATTTTTCTCGCCTCGACGCGACCAAAACTCTGCGAAGATAAGATCAGCTTCTCGACGTGGGATGTGGTTCATGGGGGGTAAGGGGCTCGCTGCACACTTTCTAAGTGTGGGGCTTAAGGGTTTTCATACGCCGCTGCACAAAATTGATGCGTGCTGAAATCCAACCCTGAAGCGCATCTGCTGAAACGATCCTCGTCAAAGACTAGGCAGTGGTAGTATCCCCCAAAGACGTCACATAGATACGCTCACCATCTCTCACCGAGATTACTACCCGTGAGCCCTATGATACACTCAGCGAGAACAGTGATACGAGCCCTATACCTCAGAGGTGGAAGCAGCAGGGTTTCAAGAGTGAGCCATGCCGACAGTCGAGAAACATCGAGCGGCAACGGACACCTTGCATCCTCCAAGCGCCCGTCGGACATCGTCCGAAATGAAAAGGTCGGATGCGAACAGCCGACTCGTTCTTAGTTGGGAATAGGAGTGCCCTACGTAATCCCTTACAGGGTATATGGGGTGATATGACTGTACCTGAACCAGTAGGCCAAAGCTAATTACAGAAGGCAGCTAGATCTGAGAGCATTGCAGGGAACTGACTGGGCTGCATAGGGCTGCATGTGTGGTTAGGGTTTAGGGTTTATCATGGGCGATACTTTACTACACCTCTTATCACACCCGAAAGAAGATGACACTCCCAGGAATCGTGAACCAAAAGCTCGATACAACACTCAAAGCCCCCTAAACAACCCGCTAAACCCAGAACAAAGATATGCCAACCTTGGGATTCTAGTGCCCCTGTTAAAATCCCTATTCAGGACTGTTAGTATAAGGTGGAACATCCAAATGCCAACCTCACTATCTCTGCCTTTTGGCGCTTGGACGCAGGTGCCGTCGGAGGGGGTAAAAAGGAAGCGAGCGCCGCACTGGCATGAGCCCTCCCAAGTCGAATAAGGGCTCCGCTCTATGTACCTTATAACCCTAAACCAAGTGGGGGTCCTCTCCACGATAGCAGCTCACGCCCCGACGCAGCCTGAAGCTACAAACCCAAAGCCCAAAACCCTACAAACCTTTCATAATGCCAGCCAGTCTGAGATCACCGTGCTTTCGGTCAACATACCTCAAGCCTCGATGCTTCCAACCGCAGCCTACGGATCAAAACGTGAACTTAAACCCTACAAACACTCAGCCCTAAATACCCTCCCTTAGTTGCTGAGTTATAGTATCTCAAAAAGAGCTCAGTGCACTCATTCAACTTCTAAGCTCGTTAGGCAGGAAGGTTCAGGTAAAACTTAGAGTTTAGGGGTTTAGAGATATAAGGGAACCTAAGCCGCATAAACCCTACACCCTAGGCGTTGGGATGGCTGAGGCGCCACTGGAGCACAGTCTGCGCCAGCCCGTGCGTGAGGCGGGTCGTACCCGAGCCGAAGACCGCTGACCTCGGTCTCCCTCTCCCTCTCCCTCTCTCCCTCTCCCTCTCGCCCTCTCTCTCTCTCTCTCTCACTCTCCCTCTCCCTCTCCCTCTCGCTCTCTCTCTCTCTCTCTCTCTCTCTCTCTCTCTCTCTCTCGCTCTTTCCCCCTAAACCCTAAACCGCATGTCTGTGGGTTTAGGGTTTAGGGACAGGGATATGCAAGGGATCTCGACAGTTAGAGGAGGGTTCATACTCTGTTAACTTATATGGTGAAAGCGCCCCCTCCCCCTGGCAGAAGGCCCAAGGGCTGAAAGGCCAGCACCAGCTTCGCTAGCTGGCGGCCCGACATGCCCTCGGTCTGCTTGGCCACGTCCTGCTAGCTTGGGGGAGGGGGGTTTGGGGTTTAGGGTTTGGGGTTCAGAGTTCAGGGGGCTATGGTTTAAGCGAAACAAGCGAGCTGGGCTTATAGTGTTTATGGGTGGGGTTGCCTGAAACGAAGCAAAAGGAGTTGCGCTTGTGTGATGGGTTCCCCCCCTCTAAACTACCCCCCGCCTAGGTTCCACCCATAACTAGGGCTATTTAGAGATCATTAAGCCTAATTAAGGTTCTTTAAGGGGAGAACCAAGGGGGTAGTATAGAGGGGGTGGTAGGGGAAATGATTGTAGGTTCTTCCTGGGTCTCAGTGCTAGTGGCTGCGGGAACCTTGCAGCTGCAGTGACCCTTTCAGAATTCAAATAACGGGCGGTTTGAAAGGGTACGGGTATTTATATGGATGTGAGGAGCCCAAGAACCAAACCGGTAAGGGAGTATCCTGCTTCAAAGCCTAGATCCTACATCCATTCATACTCGGCTTCGGGGTTTCAAAGAAGGGTTGTAAAGGAAGGGCTTCTGCGGCATACCTACTTCACGATTTCTTGAAACGGGAGGACTTGGGTAATGTCTCTCTTCCATGCAGCCCGACCCCTAAAACCCTAGACCCTATCAAGAAAAGTGGGCCGGCACCTCCCAAAATTTCTCGTCGAGTGCGTCGTCTACTTCGATGAGCGACTTCCCGCCCTTTGACGCGCGCAGGAGATACCTGGATGTAGGGCTTAGAGAGGACTTGCAGGGGGCGCAAAGTTTGGGGTTTCGGAGATGAGGTGTCATGACGCGGCGCCCCCCAACAACTTGTTGAACGCCAAATTGCAGCTCTTAGCCTGATCTTAGCCCAATACCTTGAACCCTAAAATCTAAACCCAAAACCCTAAACCCCGCAACCCCTAAACGCCGAAACACTAAAGGGTGTGAGGCGCACGAGGGCAAGGATGGCGAAGGGCATCAAAGCTCAAACGAGCACGACGCGTGCGAGGCTCGAGGAACACGAGGATTCCAACCCTAAGCCCTCACTTTTGCAAGCCTGAGTACATCTTTCGAGGTGTTTTTCAACGACCCCGTCAAGGGACCCTGATCTTCGCAACTCTCTACAAACTGCAGGGTTCTTGCGCTACCTTTCCAGAGGGTCCAATTGTATGGAATTTCGTCACTCAAAGCCCTATCATAGTATCGGGTTGGGATGTGAACCATTGTGCTAACCGGGGAATATAGTACCGCGTTTTCGAATCCCTATTAAGGACTGTTAGTATAAGGGGTCACACCCAAGAATTGGGCTTTTTGCAGCTGATTTTACAAGAAGTGGACCTGATGCCGACAGAGGCACTGATCGACAAACAGCCGCAGCATCTGACTTCGCTGTTCAACCGCGGGCCTCGTGCCGCCAATAGAGCTCGATCGGGTTTAGGGGTTTAAGTAGAGGGTTTAGGGGTTTAGGGTTTAAAGTTTGGGGGTTTCACGGGTTTGATAGGCGTGAAAGTCGCGGCTTTAAGGGATTAGAAGTCTAGGGCTTTATAGGGATTTTGGTCCCCATAGGTAAGGAAGTTCGCAGGTGGAGCATGGCACATCAGCTTCTAGAAGACTTACCCACCTGGACCTGTCCTACATTGCTCATTCTGCTTGGGTTTTTGGTGCCTGAGCCCTCGGACCAAAGCCCTAAACCCTACACCCTAAACCCTCCTAAACCCTCCTAAGCCCAAAACCCCAAACCCTAAACCCTAAATCCTAAACCTAAACCCTGAATCCTAAACCCTAAACCAAAACAACACCTACTTTGCCCCGGCCTTGGGAACTCGAACTCCTCGTCCACGCGGTCGAGGACTGCTCGGTCCAGCACGGTGGGAACATTCCTTCGGGATCGAGGCTGAGTATAAGGGCTGCGCACGGGACTTTTTGGGACCTTCGCTTTATACTAACCCGAAACTCCAGACCCTAAAGTCCGGGCTAAGAAGACTTAATCGCTTCCCCCACTACACCCCCCCCCCCCCCTCCCCTAATTTTAAGTATTATTTTCCCGGACCCTGCCGGCACCCAGCCCAATACTAAACCTGTTTCAGAATTAGGGGGGGAGGGGTTCAGGGCCTTCACCCTTGAGTTGAGCCACTAGGGTTTCAGGGTTTAGGCCTGAAGGCTGACAGGATTAGGATTCAGGGCTTAGGGATTAGAGGGTTGAATTAGGGTTTAAAAGTTAAAGCTGAACCCTAATGAACCCTGAACCCCAAGCCCCAAACCCTATAATTACTCCCCCTGTGTCCAGGTTTTGGGATTTAAACCCAATTTAAATATTTTTCGGGCCAAGGCGAATTTCAGAATTAGGGGGGGGGGGGGGGGGGAGGGATTTAGTATTAGGGGGAAGGGATTAGGATCGAAAGCTCCAAGCTTCAAAAGCCCGATGAGGAGTGGTGTCATGCATATAGATTTCATCTAAGAGTATTGTTGTAAGAGGGCAGACATCCACAATCACAGGGCCCATTTGGTCCCCAGGGTAACCTCTGGCCACCCAAACTCTTGGTAGAACAAGCTGCGTCGCAAGGATCACGGCCACGTGAGCGCTCTCCGTGCCAGTGTGGTGCAAAAATACGGACCTAAGCTTGCTGGTTCTTGTCAAGGAATCCCGATGAAGGCTTATTCAAGTGGGAAAAGAATATGTGCCGAATTCCCCTCCCTCCCCCAGTAAGTAAAAGAGGAAGCAAGGCAACCGGGGAGAACCAGGGCTCTGGAACAAGGGACAGCGCTTGGGTTTCAGACTTGGGCATCTGAGCAGTCCCTATTTGAGAGGATTGTTTATATGATTATATTCGAGGGAGTGGATATCTTCCGCTCAGGGGCAACGAGTTCCGTGCGTCCTCGCCCATGGTCCCCTCCCCACCACGGCCGCGGCGAAGGAAGGAATCGGCCTCTTTCACAGGGAAGCTCAGGCGTTAAACGCGAAGTTGTGGCGTCTAGGGGCTTCTCTAGACGTTAAGAGGTGGAAGCAGCTGGGCCTTCATCTTTGAAAGCGGGATTCGATTGCAAAATGCTTCAATAAATGCAGGGGACCCTGATTTAGAGCAAGCCCGAGCCGAAGCAATGTGATGAATCGAAGCATCCGACAGACTCTGTCAACCCTCAACCCCATGCTCCTCTGGTCCAAGGACCTGAGACTCCGGAAGCCCTACAAGCCCGAAACGTGTGACAGAGCTTCTCCACAAGGCCTCATCGATGAAGAGAACCATGCCTCCCCAGGACATCTTCAGAGTTTGTTGGGGCACTGAAGGGCTTGAGGGTCTATGTAGGGCCTTGAGGCTTGAAGGTCTCGGAGGCTTGCGGATGTTGTGCCCAGTCGAGGTGAAGGGTTGGTGGATGTTTTTTGTGGATTTCGAGTTTAAGGCTTGGGAAACTTCAGCAACCCAAAACGCCCGCGCCTTTGCGCGAGCGCCTGGCCCACTCGAAGAGCTTGTGCCTTGTGCACGGTTGGTGCAAGGAATCGTTAAGCTTCTCACTTCCCAGGCTTGTTCAGAGCTCAGGGTGCAGGGTGCTCAAGCCTCATGGTGCCACACCTACGACCCCGACCTGAAACCCGAATACAACCAACGACAGGGGCGGCAGCAGTGCAGAGAACAGCTTTAGGATTCATCCCACACCTCAACCCCTAGGCCCTACACTCAACCCTACACCTCAACACCTCCTCCAAACCCCCCTATAAACCCGAAGCGCCCCACTAGTAACTGCTCAACCTCCCCTCTCCCCCCCCCCCCCCCCCCCCCCCCACGAAAAACTAAACCATACCCCCTACACCCTAAACCCTAAACCCTAAACCCTAAACCCTAAACCCCAAACCCTAAACCCTACACCCTAAACCCTACACCCTAAACCCTACACCCTAAACCCCAAACCCTAAACCCGAACATAAAAAAAAGAAACAACGCAGCCGGGAGGGCAACTCATTGGGCCCTTCACGGCCGAGAGGGCCAAGGTCGCCACCTTCGCCGAAGGTTCTGAGGGCTTAGGGTTTAGGGTTTCGGGTTTAGGGTGAGTTCAGTGCTGAGGGATCTGAGGTTTCTGGTTTTGACTCAGGACCTTTGCAGGCAGTTTGAGGCTTCGGTGTCACCTGCTAAAGGCTCTACAACTTGAGGTCCTTGGCTCTACACTCTCTGCTTGGGATGTTCCCCCTTATTATACTAACAATCCTGAATACGGATTGTACAGTAGTACCCCCGATTATGCTCCCTATTAAGGACTGTTAGTCTAAGGGGGAACATCCCACCTCTCTGGCCATAACCACACACGCAAGGCCACCCCCGAACCTAACCCTGAAGCCCTGAACTCTCCCAAACTCCGGAGATTCCCTCACGACAAAGCCCCCCGAAGTGCCATAAAGGTCTCCTCCATGGTCTCAGAGCCCCCAAAAACCTCCGGCGACTCGAAACCCCCAAAACCCCCCTAATTAAACCCTAGACCCTGTAAACCCAAAACCCCTATAAACCAAAAAACAAAGCAAGTTAATTGGCCAAACGGATGCCTGACATGATCGCGTAGTCCAGGCCAGACTGCCGCGCCAGCGTGCGCGCAAAGAGCGTCTTCCCGGTGCCTTGCGAGTTGAGACAGATCTCTTCTTGGCAATAGCACCCATGGCCCACCTCAGGAGAATATCCTGCTATACATACTAGGTGTATATATATATATACATACTATATTGACACATCCTCCCCCCTCCAGGTTCTAAGTGCTCAAAGCCCAGAGCGCCGACGTCGCGGCAAACTTCCAGACCCCTAGAACCCCCCAAAACCCGCCTGGGGGTCCGTGCAGCAGCAGATGACGGAAAGGTGTCCCGTTCCTCAGTACCGCGATTCGTTGTTCAGCTTAGGTGTCTCTAGGGGGGTCCATGTACCACAGGTGCGTGCTTCGCTTTGCAGGTGGGGTCAGGCTTTGGCTTTGTTCAAGAACAGCCGGCACTTGGGATATCGGGTGTCTGGAGCCGTGTGTGGGTCGTTCAAAGGTAGAAGGGCCCGAGTTCTAATAGGTACCCCAAATTTAGGGAACCTACCAAATATTGGAAGGGCTGTAATAGGTACCCCAAGTTTAGGAACCTGCCAAATATGGAGACGCAGGTGCTGCTGCGCGCTGAGCAGTGCATTGGTCGACCACTGCAGCCTCTCCGCCAGGGCCTCCTCCAGAACGATCTTCTCCTTGGACAAAATGAAGCGAAGTTGCTCGTTGATACAAAGAAGTCACGAGGGTTTAGGGTTTAGGGTTATAGGGTTTATGCTTTATAGGGTTTAGAGGGTGCAGGGGTTGAAAACTAAAGAGGTTTTGGGGCACAGGTTTTGAGACATGGGATTGGGGATGTGGGGACCCCCATCCCTGAAGGAGCCAAGCTGCGAAGAGGTTGGTACTGGTGCCTCGCCCAGGGAGCCAGGACAGCTGCGGACGCCAAGACCACCTGCAAGGGAGTGAGCAAGTCCCGAAACGTCCCGACACCCTTACAGGGAATACTTGGGCATAAGGGCTAGGGTTTAGGGTTTAGGGTTTAGGGTTTAGGGTTTAGCAAATCCCAAAAGGTCCGGGCAATTTTATGGAGAGTTGGGCATACCCTTGAGGGTTACCAAGTGCCTACTACATGGGTGTGAAACCCTAGGCCCTAGGCCCGAGGTCGTACACCCCAGGTATGGAGACGGTGTCGACTTGCCTGCTCAGCTTCTCGAAACGATGCTTGTACCACTTGCCGGTCCCCATTGCAATGAAGATAAGCCCTAAACCATGTGTAAATCTCGACTGTCAGCCTTCCCAGGATCAGCTTTTTCAGTTGTTATGCTCCCCGCCCCCAACAAAGAAGCAATAATACTGAGCCAAAACTTACATCATACCAGCGAGACATGTATATATTGCACACAGCAGCCTCGACGTTTCGCGAACCAAAGGCGGTCGACTAAGGTGCCTCTCCTCGGGGTGGTGATGAGCTACGCTGACTGAAAACTAAGATTGCACCTTTCGTGAGCGTTAGGACCGTCAGGGGTAGCCGCTATAGAAGATAGGAGATTCATTGCAGGGTGGCATAGGCTAAGTAGGGAACCGAAAGGGTGGTAGGGTAGGCGATGTGGGTGGCTCGCATAAGGTTCGGGTCAGAAGAATTGTTGAACCTCATCGGCGGCCCCGAGGAAAAGATGCCAAGAGAGTTCTTGGGAGCGTTGACGCCTCAACATGATGCCAACCCCTGACAAGCAACGTGCAAGCGAAACTGCCCTAAACCCGCTGGTTCTCAGTAGAGAATGAGGGAAATAGGGCCTTCTCCATACCCCTTAAGGGATTATATAGTGTACCTCATTCCCTCCCCTTCTCAGAACCAGCCAGTAAACCCTGTTAAGCACAGAGTCCAGAACGCGGCCCGCCACACGCGTGGTCGCCCGGGCGCTGTAGACGCCAACTGCCAGTGCCGTCAACCCTGCAGGGGTTGGTTGATCCCTGACCAGTCTCAGAACACCCTAAACCCTAAACCCTATTGACCCTTTTCACCCTATAAACCCTATAAACCCCATAAACCCCAAAAATTGAACCCTATCACCTATAAGTCTATATAACCCTATATGTCTCAGGTGTCTTAGAAGCTCCGGGCTTGAGGGTGCGGGGTGCCAGGATGCAGGACTTCCGTTCCTTGCGTCGGAGGCCTGTTTTTTCTTTCTTTTGATGCCCTCACACCCCAAACCCGATGATCCCTACACCCTGATTCTCTAAACACACCATCACCAAACCCAAACTCCCTGAAGCTTGACAGGGCTCGGGAACCAGACTCAGTTTACTTTCGAAACCACATGGGTCGGGTTGAGGGTTTAGGCTTCTCAAGGCCTCCGACCAAGGTGACCGTCTTCGCCTCGCATGGTCTCAAGAAGGGCCCAAGAAGGCAGAAGTCTACGGGCTCATGCTTAATTACTGTTCTCTTTCTGAGGTCTTCAGGCTGCGTTTACAAGTCCTAAAGCCCGATCAGCCCTAGCCCTATCCCTATTAAACCCTGAACACCGTGTTCCTACGGGATCTCCAGCCTTTTGGGAAAGTGAGCCCCCCATGAAGCGCCCAGGGAAGTTTTGAAAGGGGTGTCCAACACCAAGGGAGCGGGTTGAGGGCTTTCCAGTTTTAGGGTTTACTGTAGCGCTTGGCAGGGTGTTAGGGTTTAGGGGCTTTCGGGTTCAGGCTTTAGGGTGTAGCGTTGAGTGAGGGTTTGCGGCTTGCTTCGGGCTTTGCTGAGTCAGTATTCCCTGGAAGAGTTCGGGCTGCCTGCACCCTTAGTCTTAGGGTAGAAACATGATCCCTTAGTAGTGGCCCTTGAAAGGGTATCACTGATATACCCCATATATACCCTATACACATTAAGGGCCCTTACATCAGAACCCTTTCAAGGAGGTAAGGACCAACCCTGTCGGGCCCGAAACCCTAAACCCTAAACCCTAAACCTAAACCCTAAACCCGAAACCCTCAACCAGAAACCCTAAACCGCCCAGATTGGGTCTTGATGGTCAGGCGGCGCGATCTTCGTAGAGCGCCTGTGCTCCCGAGCTGAGGCTCCTTGGGGGACTTGGCCGGGGTTTCGGGGGGTTTGGGGTTTCAGGGTTTAGGGTTTAGGGTTTGGGGGTCTTAGGGTTTAAGGTTGGGGTTTAGGGTTTGAGGTTTAGGGTTTAAGGTTTAGGGTTTGGGGTGTAGGCTTTAGGGTTTAGGGTTTGGGGTTTAAGGTTCTGGTTTAGGGTTTAGGGTTTCGGCGCTTTGGGAGTTCGGGATGTGGTGTTTGAAGGCTTTATTTGGCGAAGGGGTCTACAGGGGTGCTCTGCTTTCAGAGAAAGTGATCAGTCAGTGTGCGAATTTCGCAGGAAACAATTGGAGACTTTGTTCAAACGACACCCAAAACCCCAAACCTTATCCCTGAAACAAAAAAGCGGAAGGGGCTTCGGGCAGGTGATCTGTGAGTGTTCGTGCTTCGGTGCCTCCAACTTCGATGCAAGTACATAACCCCTGAAGTTGTTTAGGGCTTAGGGTTTAGGATTGAGGGCAAGCATACACGCCCCCGCCTCAAAAAAATAAAGGAGTAGGGGCACTGTTCAGGGCGTAGGGTTTGGGGATCACTGCTTGATTGTGGGTAGTTTGTGAGGTGTTAGGGTTAGGGGTTTCGGGTTTCTTGTTTCGGGCCTTTTAGGGTTTAGGGTTAGCGTTTAGGGTTTAGGGTTAGCGTTTAGGGTTTAGGGTTTAGGGTTTAGGGTTTAGGGTTTAGGGCTTAGGGGCGCCCCAGGAGTTCGAGCTGAGGCACGTGAAGAAGGCATCGACGGTCTCCAGAGCCGTCCTCCCGATCGCGGCGCGCTTGAGAGTCCCCCTCAGAATGCCCTGAAACCTCAACCACACCACGAGCCCTAAAGCCTATAATATAGGGGAATAAAGAAATAGAACAGTTTTTTTTTTTTTTTTTTTTTGGGGGGGGGGGGGGTGATTATAGTACATATATATAGGGGCCATAAACCACAAGCTCTGATTCCTATAAATTGGGATGTTCCTTTTGGCACTAGCAGTCCTTACTAGGGATTATAGGACCCCTATGATAATCCCTATTAGGGACTGTTCGTAAACCCTAGCCTGACAGCCCGTCCAACACCCAATTCCCTGCATCTCTCCCATCCAGATCCCTTGAACTGCTGTTCGCAGAACGAAGGAATCATGAGGACCCCTCTAGAAAGGACCCTTACTACTCTCTTTAACCCCTTGCTATTGTACCGCGTGTAGTACTTAATGCACCTAAGTAGCCCCAAAATACCCCTAAACCATATAGTAGGGTGCTCATTCGGGAGGGCTTGCTATCGGTGTATAGTCGGGTCCCGCATAAGAAGTCCCTCCAGTAGTCCTGAACCCACTTTTGGAGTTGAGGTCTGGGGGATGCTGGTTTAGTTGCCAGGGTTAAGGGTTAAGGTTTAGGGTTTTAGGGTTTTAGGGTTTTAGGGCTTTAGGGCTTTACGGCTTTAGGGTTTTAGGGTTTTAGGGCTTATAGGGTTTTAGGGTTCAGACTATAGGGTTGAGCCTCCGCTTCTCGGCCGACTGGGCCCTCATTTCGCGGAGGCGGATGTCGATGTTCTCCCGCTCCTATGGATTCATCCGGAGAGTAGGGACCGCAAGGGACCTGTCTTGGGTGGGAATATGGGGGAAAGGTGGGGGAAACCCAAAAATCCCCAAAAGGGCTAAACCTTGCGAAGTCCCTAACACCGAAATCCCCCCAAACCGGTTGAGGCTCAAGGGCTTGGGGGGGTTAGGGTTTGTGGTTCGGGGGTCTAGAGGTTCAAGAGTTTGGGAGTTCAGGGTTTCGAGTTTCACTTCTGTTTGGCTGCCAGAACTGGCAAGGTCCTGTTGGGCGCGCCCAGCAGCATCTGCCTTCGCTGCTGCCTTTCGCCAGAAGCGGAGACTTCTCAGGACTTTGGTTTGGGTTGTAGAGGTTAAGGTTTAGGGTTTAGGGTGAAGCGCACATTCTACATGTCATTGCATTGCGACGCTGGAAGAAGCCACAAGAGCTATGAATCGCGAGTGGCGAACCAGCAAATCCCTGGCCTCCAGCCGTAAACCGAGAAACCCAAAACCCTGAACCCCTGAAGCCTGCGATACTCCATCTAAGAACCCTCGACCCTAAAACTCCAAAACCTACATGTTAAACCCTAAACTCCTAAAACGCTAACACCTTAAAACACTGACCCCTAAAACCCTGCGTGCTGCCTTGGCTGTCTCGATGTCTTGCGAACCCCGGGCGCGCATGGTCTCCCTGACAGCTTCCTCCAGTAGCCTGATTTTGGGGATACTACGGTTTATAGGACTTATAGGATTTGTAGGACTTGTAGGATGTATAGGATGTACAGGATGTAAAGGATTGATAAGATTTAGTTTACGATTTCTGGGAGTCGAAACCCTAAACCCGAAATCCCAAGCCCCAAGCCCTAAGCCCTCAACCCTAAAACAACAAAACCTGAACCTTGAAACCCCAGGCCCTATGCGCTGCGATGCGCTGCAATAGATCCAAGACCATGCCCCTGGCATCCATTTTTGAGCCAAGGCTCTTCTCATTGCGGATGCGGATGGACTGGCCAGGCAGGGTGTAGGGTGTAGGGTGTAGGGTTTAGGGCTTAGGGCTTAGGGCTTTGGGTTACTTGGGTATAGGTCGGTGACATAAGAGCTGATTGTTGTCAACCTAAACCCTGAACCTGGACAGGTCTCTGAATCATCGTCTCTTTAGTGACCGCTAAGGCCCCACCGCCTTCGGGTTTCGGGGTTTAGGGGTTAGGGTGTAGGGTTAGGGAATGTGTTGATCAGGATTACACCATCTCTTTCCCGTGCTCGGCCTCACATAAAGTGTCGAAATTTCTGGGGAAACATATGAATGCACAAGGCTTCCGCTGGGTTCAGGGGTGGAGTGTCTGTTGGAACTCCTATCCCTAAATCCTAAACCCTAAGCCCTAAACCCAATACACTAAACCCTCCAAATCCCTAAGCCATAAACCCCGGGCTTTCCTTTTGCCCCAGGGGGTGGCCTCGTGCTCGAGGAACTGTTCCTGCTCCCTTCGAAGCTGGTATTCCAGAACCTCCTGAGGGCAGAGTTCCGGGTTAGGAGTCGGGTTCGTCTGCCAAAAATGCCCCATTTAGGCCTTCGTAATCAAGAACGCAAGAAACCCTGAACCCCCATGTGATCCGGACGGCTGGAAGTGAAGAGAGGCTGCGGGGCCCACCCCCACTTCTCAACCAAACCCGAGTTCCTACACATTGGGACGCTTGACCCGTGCATCCTAAACCCTATGCAGCCCCAAATCCTGAACACTATGCAGCCCTAAACCTTAAACCCTATAGAGCCCTAAACCCTAAACCCGAAACACTCGTCAGCCAAAGTGCCTTTTGCAACTCCAGCTTTCTGCCTGCAGGGGCTGCTACTCTGGGTGGAGAGCCAGTGTGTCCCTTACAGGGTTTTAGGGTTTCGGGTCGTGAGCTCCAGGGTTTTGGGATTTTGGGATTTGCGGTTTTCAAATGCTTTTCGTTATCATGGGTTTGTGAGCTTAGCAGGTTTACCCGGCCATAGTTAAGGGCCGGAGGGTTTTCTATGGTTCCAGGTTTATAAAGTGTTCCAAGTTTGGGGTTTCACAGCGCCAAGAAGCACACAAAGCTCCTGTGTGTGTGAGCCACACTAAACCCTAAACCCTAAACCCTAAACCCTAAACCCTAAACCCTAAACCCTAAACTGCAAACCCTAAACCCTCAACCCTCTAAACCCGAAACCCGAAACCCTAAGCCCTAAACCCTAAACCCTAAACCCTAAACCCCAACCCACAGGAGATCCTAGAAGCTCAGAAGCGGGCAATGGGAAGTTATGAAAAGTACTTAGGGATGCTGTTGTGGCGGTTCTTTTTTTCCACATGTACTAGGGGGTTTAAGGTTTAGGGTGCGATTTTGGGTACTTCGTCCGTGGGGCCCTGGGGCCAGTATGAAGGCCCTAGAGCGGTTACAAAGCATCACCTCCTTTAGGGGTACAACCTAAGTCTTCATCCCTTGATAAGCCGCGCCTTGCAAGGAGCTCTCCACCTCCGCCTTGTGCTGCGCCGTGAGTCTCTCCTGGTCGGCGAGGTGGCTGATTGTCCTCACACGTTGGGTTGGAGAAGAACTTCAAGGCGTAAGGGCATCTAAGGTCTAAATCCCAAACCCCCTAACGCCTAAACCCTATACACCCTAAGCCCTAAAACCCTAAACCCTAACCCTGGAAACCCTAAACCCTGGAAACCCTAAACCCTGGAAACCCTAAACCCCAGACCCCGCAAAGAAAGGAACACCCCAAGGACCCCAAGATACCCAGCTGCTCCCAGCGCAGGACCCCCCTGGGCTTCGGTCCTGCGGGCCTCTTCGGCCTGCGCCGCCAGAGTCTGCTCCTGTAAGTCAAGGGGCAAGGGGGTTTAGGGGGGTGTAGGGGGCTTAGGGGGTTTAGGGGGTTCAGAGGCTTAGGGGGTTCAGAGGCTTAGGGGGTTTCGGGTTATGGTTTTAGGGTTTAGGGGGGTTTAGGGGGGTATACGGGGTTTAGAGGGGTTTAGGGGGTTTAGGGTTAGAGGTTTTGGGGGTGTTGGGCTTGGCAGTCTTAAGGTTTCGGGGTTCGCTTCGTGGGGTGTTCTGTCGACGTCGGGGTTGGAGAACTGAGATTGAGGTTTGCAACTGTCTGAACAAACAAATTATCCAACATGTATATTCGAAGCGTCTGGAACCATGTAAACACGGGCATATGTATACATAATTCTCACATCCCCGCCTGTCCTGCGTTGCATGGTCTTGATATTTGATACTCGTTTTTTTTTTTTTTTTTTTTTTGGCGGGGGCTCGGTATCTTAGTCTATGTTGAACTAGTGCATACTTTGAGATCTTGACCCAGCAAATGCAATGCTAGCGCATCCTGAAATCTTCAATCCCACAGCCTGCCTCAGTGATTAAACCCTCCAACACAAAACCCTCCAAAAACCTCACCCGAAGGTCCCTTCAACCCTAGACTTGCCCCCCCCACCCTAAGCCCTGTACCCTCGAGCCCTCTAAACCCTAAACCCAAAACCCTGTAAACCCTGTAAACCCTATGAACCCTGTAAACCCTATAAAACCTATAAACCCTATGAAGCCTATAAACCCTGCAAACCCTAACAACCCTGAGTCCTCCAGCTGGAACCGCGCACTCCGCTGCTTCTCCATCTCTAGCAGGGCTGCCTTTTGCGTTGTCCGCTCCTGATAGGGTCTTACTTCGCTCAACCCCGAACCCTAAACCCCGAACCCTAAGCTCTAAGCCCTAAGCCCTGAGCCCTAAACCCTAAACCCCAGGGTTTAGGGTTCAGGGTTCAGGGTTTGGGGTTTCAGGGTCTGACAATAAACAGACTACATGTGCCCTAAAAGTAGGGGACAACTCATTTCGAGAGTGGTGATTCCGGTGTGAGTTTTTTAGGGGAAATAACTAGAATGGGGTTTTGGGGGGTCGTTATTGTGTGAAATAATCGAGGGACCATAGGGGAAGATAAACCCTAAACCCTAAACCCTAAACCCTCTCGGAACCGAGCACATCATCCTGCCTGCATTGTGGCGATGTCGAAGGCCAGTTTTGAGTTCCTGCCATGACTCGGGGCTTTTCGAGTATGAGGCCTAAAAGCTAAACCCCAGACCCTAAATTTACACTGATAAACCCTAAACCCTGAACCCTAAACCCTACAGCCTAAAGCCACTAAAGCCTAAAGCCCAAGACCTAAATCCTAAACCCTCAACCCCACGCAGAGAAATTTCCAAAGTTTCCCGACTTGAGAGCAGGCGCTTTGAGCCGTCGATCTCTTTCAGCGCGGCCGCGCCCTGGGGGGGCTCGCAGACACCAATGAAGCCCAAAAATCCCAAACCCTGAAACCATTCGAGGGGCTTTAGGGTGTAGGTTTAGGGTTTAGAGTTTAGGGTTTAGGGCTTCGGGCCTGAACGAAAGCCCTAAATTCCTGAGCCCTAGACTCACGTGTCTTGTGGGCTTGGGCGTTGGTGAACGGAGATCTGGAAGTAGCATGAAAGCCCAAACCAAAACTCCACCCCCAATACCTCCAATTAAACTGTAAACCCTAAACCCTACACCCTACCAGTATCAACCCTAAACCCTAAACCCTACTCAATCAACTCTCTGGCTCCAAGCCTTCTCAAGCTGCTCGGGGTCGAACTTGCTGTCAACAACCTCTGCGCTTCGCCAAAGACAAGGTAGTAACCCCAAACCACACTTGAACACAACAGAACAGAAGGGTTTTGGGTTTGGGGTGTCGGGTTTAGGGTTTAGGGCTTAGGGTGTAGGGTTTAGGGTCCAACTGCGCTTGAACACGCAAGAAGGGTTTGTCACTTCTTCCAAGAGCGGGGGGGGGGGGGGGGGGGGGGGCGGCCCTCTTATCTAAACTTGCGCTTTGAGGTCCAGTTGCCTGAGGCCCGACCCCTTTTCGTACTTCCCCAAACAGCAAATACCGCCCTTATAAGCCCCTACCCTAATGAACCTCAACATGTTGCAAAAGACCCCCAACAAACCACAGTAAACCCTCAACCAATAAACCCTAAACCCCAAAAATCCCAAGCCTGAAGCCCTAACCCTATATGCAAGGTCCGGGGTTCAGGGCTGCAGTGACCCAACCAGGCTCAAACAAGAAGCCGCTTGGTCGAAATGTTTATCGGGTTTGGGGTCTAGGGTTTCAGCGTTTGGGGTCTTAAGGTTTCAGGGTTTCGAGTTTAGGATTCGAGGGCTGCAGGATCTAGGGTTGGGGGGCTTCAGGGTTTAGGGCTTTCAAGCTTCGGGCTGCTCCGACAACTTGAGGAACTTGAGTACTAGGTTGGGAATGGAAGCCCTCTGAAATATTCCGAAAGTAAGGCCCCTGCAAACCCTAGAAGAGAAATTCAGCATGTCCGAAGACCCCTGTGTTGGAGAAAGCATGCGCTTCATAGGTTGAAGACACTCGAAGACCTCTAATTAACCTTCCTTTAAACCCTACAAGGTCTCCCTACAAATCCTGTAAGCCCTGCAGGCCCTAGAATCCTAGAAGCACCAGAAACCCCACGTGAAACAAACACCGGAAAGAGCAGAACGGGTTCAGGGTGCATCCTCGTTCTTGGGCTTGCCCCCGCTGCCGCCGCCGCCCAGCCGAGGAACATTCATGGCGCCCGACGCTATGCAGTTCGACGCTGTTGTCTTTATTCCGCAAGAAAGCATTTGCTGTAACCTCAATGCAACATGACAAGCCTTACACCCTGATTGCATCTTCTTCTAAATCACCTTGGGCTTCGTCGCAAGAGGCCGCCCTCACTTCGGGGCTCCGTCGAAGATTTCTGAAGGTGGGGGGGTCGCCTTCGGGGCCTTCTAGTGAAAGGTACTGTGCCCCTGCATACACATGAAGCCCGACAGCGACAAATCGAGCTGGTGGCTGCTGTCGAGACAGTGGGCCGATAGCGCATCTTCAGCTGTGGGTTCGGAATTCGACTGCTTGTGCAAGGGCCTATAGGCAACCAGGGTCCGCAAAACCCGTATAGACCCCCCGAAAACCTAATCCAACCCCCTATTAACCCCCCAACCTAAACCCGATAAACCCGAGTTTAACCCCAAACCCCGCAACCCCGAAAACCCTTAAAGTCTCTAATTCGTCGGCGGTACCCTCGAACTTCATGGGATGCCCTGAGTGGTATGTCTATCAGAGCACATCATGGCGTAAACAACACGACCCGCATGATCCCCAATCAAAACATTCAGTTTTAACAAGCCCGTATGGTCTAGGGTTGTAGCCCTAGGGGTCCATGTACATAAACAGGGAAGACTTGGGCCGTAAAGAACCTGCTGTACAGGGACTTTCGGGCCCAAGTATATGATGATGATGATGAAGTACATGAACCCTTAGGATAGTCTTGCCCTGAATCTAAAGAAACCCTAAACCCTACAAAACCTTCACCTTCGAGTGAAGACAGAGCTCCGCACATGCCGCCCCCCTCGAAGGGCGCTGGCTGCAGGATGCCACCTAACCTTGTGAGGACTGTAGGGGTGAGGGTTTAGGGTTTATAGGGTTATAGGGTTATGGGGTTATAGGGTTATGGGGTTTGGGATGTTTGTGGGATTTGGGGTTTGGGGTTTGGGGTGTGGGGTTTGGGGTTTGGGTTGTGGGGTTTGGGGTTTGGGAGTGTTTGTGGGATTTGGGGCCTTGAGGGCTTTATGGGCTTAGGGTTGAGGGTTTCGGGAATTTGGGCCTCATGTGGGAGCCATTTCTAGGCTTCTAGCTGGGGATCGCATTCCACGAAAGCCGAAAATCCCGTAAAGTCCAAAAGCGGGGCCACTTGACCCTTCTCCGTGCAGTCCTCAAAGCCCAGGGGATGCGACGATGATTTGATGACCCTTAACTGTATGCCACGAACCCCTAGAACCTGCGTAGAAGCCTGAGCCCGCGTTCAGCACACGTAGTGAAGCCCCAAGACCCACCACACAAAACCCTAAGTTTATTCAACAAAGGCTATACTTGCCCCTGGTACCCCGCGGGCTGCCCGGCGTGGCTGCGGCGTGCGCAGCCGAGGGCGAGTCGCTGTCTTTCACCCCGCGACAGTCGAGGCCTGCAATCCCCCGAGCGAAATCATCGGAGTTTCTGAGTCTCAGAACGCGCAAAAGGGTTCCAAAACTGCAGCTAAGAGGACTGGCAGGCCCCAAAGCCCAAAACCCTAAACCCGAAACCCTTGGGGTTTAGGGTTTGAGGTTTAGGGTTTAGGGCTTAGGGTTTATAGGGACCCCAAACCTCAAAAGGGCTCCAAAATCGCCGGGAGGATTGGGAGGCCGGCCCCAAAACCCAAAACCCAAAACCTAACACCCAAGACCCTAAGCCCTATAAACCCAAAACCCTTATAAACCCTTATAAACCCTTGTAAACCCTTATAAACCCTTATAAACCCTTATAAACCCTTATAAACCCTTGTAAGCCCTTGTAAACCCTAAACCCTTATAAACCCTTGTAAACCCTTATAAACCCTTGTAAACCCTTATAAACCCTTATAAACCCTTGTAAACCCTTGTACACCCTTATAAACCCTTATAAACCCTTATAAACCCTTGTAAACCCTTGTAAACCCTTATAAACCCTTGTAAACCCTTATAAACCCTTGTAAACCCTAGACCCGAAGCCCCCGGAACTTCTCGGCTCACGCCCCAAAGCCTTTCAACTCTCAAGCTCAAAACCTGAGCTCTGAACCACCCTAAACCCTAAACCCTAAACCCTAAACCCTAAATCCTGAATTTCATACGCAAGAAAAACCAAGCACTGATTCAAGTCCTTGAATCCTGAATCTGGGCAGCACTTTTCAGAGCCTCGGGTCTGGAGTTTCCGGGTTTCAGCCGGCATTGGGTCGCCAAGCTTGGGGGATTTTAAAAGGTCTTACCGGGCTTCTGGGGCTTTAAGGGATTCAGGAATAAGGGTCTTGGCTGCAGGGTCCTTAACCATGGGGCCAATAGGGTGGGGTACTTCTGGGTTCATTGGGTTTATGCAAGGCTTTTGAGTTCGGGGCTTTGCCCGAGGTGACATCGCGCGGGAGCTCCCCAAAAAGGGTACCCCTAGCGTGGGATTCTCATCGATTTTGAACCGCTGAGCCTGACTGAGCCTCATGGGGCCCTTCTGTGTCTGCAAGTCTATCTGCTCGCCATGTCTATGTCTGTGTCTAGTTCCGTCTTCCGTATGGCTTGGGCTTCAAATATAGATCAGTCTGCATACAGGTTCATGCAGGAATCCCCTGGATGGCACGAGCTGCCTCAGCCACGCGCCAGCGCCTTCCATGGAAGAGGGCCTTCAAAAGTTATTGCTGCCTCTGTTTCCCTTCGGTTCAACGGAGTCTTCTGCCGCATTGTGCTGAACGTGCCGCACCGAAGTCACAAGGCCTGTTGCTCCAATTGCTGTGCCACAAAAGACTGTACAATGCTTCAGTGGACCACCGCCTGCACCCATGGCGGACATTTCTTGCACTCGTAGCGGAAGCACCAGTAGTTCCAGAGCCCGAGAATGCGGCCCTTTGCGCAGCGCTTGCCGCATGGGCCTCAGAAGGACAGCAGCGGGCAATCAGTATGCATAGACGCCCCATAACCCCAAAGGCCCAGCAGCTTCCGGAAATTCGGAGCCCACCCGGCCCCCCTTACACCTCCACTCCCTCACTTCAAGTGCCAAGGCGCAGAAGACCGGACTGATCGAGGGCAGGTTCCAGTCGGAATGGAACCTCTTCCCCAGGACTTTCGGGTCGGCGCCTGCGTGCCCAAGCTTTGGCGCTGCCGCAAGTTCCAACTTCTCTGCCTTTGCCCCGGCCGCCTCCACCTCGCGATCCTTCATGGGTATTTCCCGGAATAGGGGTACCCTTTTTATACCCCAAGTAGTATAGAATTCCTTAACGGGGCCCCACAAAAAGGGCACCCCTGTATTCGGAAACCCCCACATCTCTTGATTGACTGGCCCTCCGGGGTTAGGGGAAAAAAACCGCGCGTGAAAGGGCGCACGGCTGATGCTCAAAGCTTGAAACCCTAAACCCTATAGGCCCCAAACCTTATGGCTTAAACTCCGGTATAGTATAGGTGAACTTGAAGCATAATTCATCATAATCAGATCATGAATACTCAGCTACGAAAAAGTTACTTCAAGCCGGGCTTCTAGGAATCATCCTCGAAGGCATGATTAGTGGGTTTTAGGTCTGAAAGGGGGCACGCGGCTGATGCTCATGATGCTGGCCCTGGGCCGGTTCTAGGTGAAACGGTGCACGGCTGATGTTCATGGCCTTGGGCCGGTTTTAGGTGGAAAGGGCGCGCGGCTGATGCTCATGATGCTGGCCCTGGGCCGGTTCTAGGTGAAACAGTGCGCGGCTGATGCTCAGGATGCTGGCCTTGGGCCGGTTTTAGGTGAAAGGGCGCGCGGCTGATGCTCATGATGCTGGCCTTGGGCCGGTTTTAGGAGAAAGGGCGCGCGGCTGATGCTCATGATGCTGGCCTTGTCATGATGCTGGCCTTGGGCTGGTTCTGGGTGAAAGGGCGCGCGGCTGATGCTCATGATGCTGGCCTTGGGCCGGTTTTAGGTGAAAGGGCGCGCGGCTGATGCTCATGATGCTTGCCTTGGGCCGGAATTAGGTGAAAGGGCGCGCGGCTGATGCTCATGATGCTGGCCTTGGGCCGGTTTTAGGTGGAAAGGGCGAGCGGCTGATGCTCATGATGCTGGCCTTGGGCCGGTTTGTTTGTGAAAGGGTGCGCGGCTGATGCTCATGATGCTGGAGATGGGCCGGTTTATAGGTGAAAGGGCACGCGGCTGATGCTCATGATGCTGGCCTTGGGCCGGTTTTAGGTGAAAGGGCGCGCGGCTGATGCTCATGATGCTGGCCTTGTCATGATGCTGGCCTTGGGCCGGTTTTAGGTGAAAGGGCGCGCGGCTGATGCTCATGATGCTGGCCTTGTCATGATACTGGCCTTGGGCTGGTTCTGGGTGAAAGGGCGCGCGGCTGATGCTCATGATACTGGCCTTGGGCCGGTGTTAGGTGAAAGGGCGCGCGGCTGATGCTCATGATGCTGGCCTTGTCATGATGCTGGCCGGCCGGTTTTAGGTGAAAGGGCGTGTGGCTGATGCTCATGATGCTGGCCTTGTCATGATACTGGCCTTGGGCTGGTTCTGGGTGAAAGGGCACGCGGCTGATGCTCATGATACTGGCCTTGGGCCGGTGTTAGGTGAAAGGGCGCGCGGCTGATGCTCATGATGCTGGCCTTGTCATGATGCTGGCCTTGGGCCGGTTTTAGGTGAAAGGGCGCGCGGCTGATGCTCATGATGCTGGCCTTCGGCCGGTGTTAGGTGAAAGGGCGCGCGGCTGATGCTCATGATGCTGGCCTTGTCATGATGCTGGCCTTGGGCCGGTTTTAGGTGAAAGGGCGCGCGGCTGATGCTCATGATGCTGGCCTTCGGCCGGTGTTAGGTGAAAGGGCGCGCGGCTGATGCTCATGATGCTGGCCTTGTCATGATGCTGGCCTTGGGCCGGTTTTAGGTGAAAGGGCGCGCGGCTGATGCTCATGATGCTGGCCTTGGGCTGGTTGCATGTGAAACGGCGCGCGGCTGATGCTCATGATGCTGGCCTTGTCATGATGCTGGCCTTGGGCCGGTTTTAGGTGAAAGGGCGCGCGGCTGATGCTCATGATGCTGGCCTTGGGCTGGTTGTATGTGTAACGGTGCGCGACTGATGCTCATGATGCTGGCCTTGGGCCGATTTTATGTGAAACGGCGCGCGGCTAGTGCTCATGATGCTGGCCCTGGGCCGGTTCTAGGTGAAAAACGGTGCGCGGCTGATGTTCATGATGCTGGCCCTGGGCCGGTTCTAGATGAAAGGGTGCGCGGCTGATGCTCAGGATGCTGGAGATGGGCCGGTTTATAGGTGAAAGGGCACGCGGCTGCTTCATTTTGGCCTCCATGCATACTGGGAAGCAGGGATGCTCTGTTTTCTGGTTCCTCTGCGTTGGGATTATCCAAAATTCTGTGTGGTATGCTAGGGACCCTCACCCGTAAACCTCAAACTCTATAAAACTCTACATAAACTTTATGAACTTCATAAACTTTATCAACTTCATAAACTTTATCAACTTTACAAACCCCATAAACTTTATAAACTTTGTAAACCCTAAAGCCTAGAAGGTGGCGCCTTGTCAGTCTTGTCCCGCTTCTCCTGCGCTGACTCCACCTTGGCGGCCTTGTCCAGCGCCTGCCGGCGCTCCTAAAGGCCGAAACCCCAGAGCCAAAACAAAAAAAACCCAAAAAAAAACCAAAACCCAAAAACGCCTCAAAGCCTCAAAACCCCCAAACCCCAAAACCCCAAAACCCCAAAAAACAACAAATACCCCAACAACCCCCAAAAACCCACACAAAAGCGAAACAAACCCCAAACACCCCAAAAAGCCCTCACCCTTCCTCACCCTTCTAGCCGCTTAGCCGCCCCCCCCCCCCCCCCCCCCCCCCCCCCCCCCCCCCTCTTCCCAAAAAAACACACACACACACATACCACACATACCACACATACCCTTAGCCGCCTCCATGTGCACAAGCTTGGGCGCCAAAGCACCGGCTCGCTGGAGAGCTTCTTCCGCCTCGTCCTCATCCCCCTGGGCGACAGCAGCGGGCGCCTTCTCCAAGGCTGCCTTCCTTAAAAGGTTTAGGGTTTAGGGTTTACGGTTTAGGGTTTAGGGTTTGGGGTTTGGGGTTCAGGGTTTGGGGTTTGGGGTTTAGGGTTTGGGGTTTGGGGTTTGGGGTTTGGGGTTTAGGGCTTAAGCTTTCTTAGTAGGTACTCTCAAAAGTCCAGTATGCCTAATTTGGAGGTGATTCTGGAAGTAGGTACTTACTTTAAGAGTCCATTAGGGGTTCGAAAAGGGGATCAGTTCCCTCATTCCCTACACAAAGAACCTGCGAGCTTCCTCGGCTTCTCCTGCTTCTCCTTCTCCTGCGTGCTGGTGAAGGCCACGAGGTCAATGGCCTGCTCCTCAGCGGACCAGTAGTTGTTCGTGTGCACGTAGAGGTATCCGACGGACGGGTCGTTCTTGCAGGGCGACAGGGTGTCCAGGGCAACCAGAACCTAGTTCATTGTTGGGAAAATATTTAAACAATATTTTGTTATTCCTTATTGGGTTTAAGGACCCTTAAACATGTAAAATGTTACCCAGCTATGACAAAGGAACCTCCATACCCGGAATCTCCAAGACCGTCTCCGTTCCGAGCACGAGCTTCTCAAGATGGATCGGCTTTTCCCGGAGCAGCGGCTCCAGGTGACCAGAGTTGATCCTCTACCCCCCTTAGAACCTGAATAAAAGTGATATTGTAAATATCCTCCTGGGTTTAGGGTTTAGGGTTAAGGGTTTAGGGTTTAGGGTGTAGAAAGTAACAAATACTTCCCATGGGGGATAGAGGATCTTGTCCCGGCCCTCGTAGCATCGCTCGATCGGCCCCTCGGAGAGGTGCACTAGCGATCCCAGGTTCGGCTGCATCACTTGCCTACACTGAACTTAGGGAACCCCAGCAAACATGATATTCTTTTAGCTGTTTCTTCGGGATGATTGTACCCCAAAATTCAAGAATCATTCCCAAGAATCCCTAAGTTGCAGGACCACCCCGTAGGTTGCAATCAGACCCTTGCCCATCACGTCGTCCTTGCAAACCTGCGCAGGCACGCAGTTGGCCGCGTAGGTGTTGTCAGCGAACTCCGCGTTCGCGAAGACGGCCACGTAAGTGCAGTCTGCTTTGGGCTGCTGTTCCCTGTCGGACTCCGTAGTCGGAGTACAGCCCGAAGAATTGAAGACCTTCTTGGCTATCTCTTTGGTGGAGCCATAGAGTGAGTTGCTGTTGATGGAGGTCTGCACATCCACAGCACTCCGTGTGTGCTGCCCACAGCATTCCCCAAGCAGCTGGACATTGCCCAGGACAGGCGACTCCTTCTGCATCCTCTTCCTTTTGGCGAAATACAGGGGCCCCCAAAGATTTTTGAGATCCTATACAGAGGGATAATATAGCCCATGCTACTATACAACCCCATACGACATGAATGTACATACACAATATTTGCGTTTGCATGTACACAGATACATAAACATACACACACACATAGAGTAATGTTCCTTTGCTTTTGGGGTTCATTCCATCGCCAAGGCTCAGGTGGTCTGCGAGGGACTCCGCGCCAAGCTCCTCCGAAGTGAAGATGGCGGAGAGGCGCGCCCAGGCGGAGGCCCGCGCCATCAAGCCCAAGCACAGGATCAGGGCCAACTTCTCCATACCTCCTTCGGGCCGAGCTCTGAAGCTCAAACACGGCAACCGATGCAAAATGGCATTTTTTTTAAAGACGCCCTCCAATCGCAATATGGAGCTTCTGCTCGCCTCGGAGCACCCTCATAGGGGGAATGTGCTCATGAGGCATGCAAAGCTAAGCTGAAGAGTCCAAGAACACTCTGGTTAGGGTTTAGGGTTTAGGGTTTAGGGTTTAGGGTTTAGGGTTCAGGGTTTAGGGTTTAGGGTTTAGGGTTTAGGGTTTAGGGTTGTCTGAAGTCATCATAAATCAGCGGAGCGAAGGTTCGGACGAGGGCTGAAACAGTTGAATTCGCCAAGCCACGATGCCCGCGACCAAGCTGCAGCTGGCTCAATCTGCAGTTCGCACCATGGCGGAGGGGGGGGGGGGCTTAGGGTTTGGGGTTGTTTAGGCTTGTTTAGGCTTGTTTAGGGTTTTGGGTTTAGGGTTTAGGGTTGCGGTTTCGGACGATATGAACCATCTGAACCCCATTTCCGAGTTCGGCAGGTTAGCAGGTCTCGCATGTGTGCCTAAGCAGAAGAGCGAGTGAAGTGAATAGATCTACATATATATATATATACATACATATAGAACAGGCAAAACAACAGTGGACGCCATGTAGATGGCTTTAAACATTCATATGGACATGTACAGACTATGAGAGCTCCTAGTTCTTCAACTGCGACACCTCTTATGTTCATGGCCTCTGTACAGACACTGCGCGATGCACTGTGTTGCCACCCCCGCTTGTCATCGTTGGCCAAGTCGCATAAAGCACAGTTGCCTGTCTTCACGACCCCCACTCCTGCTTCCAGTCGCACGGCCCTACGATCCCGAAACCGACATTCATGTGCGAAAGAAACCAAAGCAACATGCACTACGCAAAGCCCCCCCCATCCCTCAGAAAAGAAGCCCTAAATACCTAAACCCCTATACCCCTCTAAAGCCCCAAAGCCCTTAAAACCCTTTTTGGGGGGTTTCCGAAATTTGTGGTACCGTATTAGGGTCCTGATTACAAGGGAATCCTACTCTTTGGGGTGCATATTCGGGGTCCCTCATGCTTGTAAACCCCCTGTAACAAAACCAGTCCCAGAAAAAGGGAGGAGCCATACCTGCTCCCGCCGAAGCATGCTTCTCGAAGAATGGCCTGTCCTTTCTCGGACAAGCGCTAGGCCTTTAGGGGTTAGGGGCTTAGAAGGGCTTATAAGGGTTTATAAGGGTTTATAAGGGTTTCATAAGGGTTTATAAGGGTTTATAAGGGTTTATAAGGGTTTATGAGGGTTTATGAGGGTTTATGAGGGTTTATGAGGGTTTATGAGGGTTTACGGGTTTGGGATTTAGGGCTTGGGGATTCGGGTTTCAGGGTTTTACGGTCTCGGGCTTAGGGCTGGGTGGTTTTAATAGCTCAGGGTCATGAAGCTTGACACGCCCCTGAAACCTGAAGCTCAATATACACCGAAGAAACGACAGCGGCCGTGTGGACCCAAGCACCCACTATATTACTAACAGTCCTTAGTAAGGATTGTAGTAACCCCCCCCATTATAGTCCAAGGTGGAACATCCCAAACTATGTGGGTTACTAGCGGCCCTGGAAGTACCCAACTGTTCCGCAACAGGCAGAATAGGGCTATAACTCAGAGAGCCTCCGCAGGCAAACAGGCTCAACCGTAAGACCCCTATGTCTATCGATGGTCCGAATGGTTCACTTAGGTAGTGGGTGCCGGGTGGGGTCGCGGACATCTAGTCTCTAGACTTTTCAGACCCCGCGGAGAGAAAGAGATTAGGGCTTAGGGCTGAGGATTCGGCACATCTCCCTAGGATCCCGTCGACACTTAACAGGCGAATGCAGAAAGAATAAAAGCAAAGCCCAAACAAACAATTAGCCAAAATCTAAACCCTATAAGTGTACATAAGACAAGTTTTATAGGGTTTATAAACCCTATAAACCTTATCTCATACACACTGAAAAGTTAACCCGCGCCCCACCAGGGGCTCAGGGGGTTCGTTCGTGTCGCTTTTGGGCTCTCCAACGTTGCACACCACCCTCAAAAACCCTGAACCCAAAACCTGAAAAACCTTAAACCCTAAACCCTAAACCCTACCCTGTACCCTAAGCGCCCAGCCACCAGGATGTAGTCAATCCTGGCCCCATCGTTCTCGTGGCGCTTGTTGCGGTACTGGTCCCAGCCTCCGATAAGGCTTTAGGGCCTGGGTTTAGAGTTCAGGTCCTGGCCTTGCCAGGACGTTATAGGTCTGAGGGTTTTGGACTTCTAGTGCTGTAGGGGTGGGTCTGCAGCAATCATCATGGCAACAAACAAATACGGACACGGCTACAATTCTAACATACATCGAAATATAATATGTGTAGATATGTATGTGTCTATATATATATATATACATACTCTTATAACTGTGTTTGTTTCTGTTGAAACAGCCAGATAG
Organism: Symbiodinium natans; assembly: GCA_905221605.1. NCBI lineage: Eukaryota > Dinophyceae > Suessiales > Symbiodiniaceae > Symbiodinium > Symbiodinium natans. Next base: position 764,180 of record CAJNDS010002301.1, read on the forward strand.
GGCGCAGGCATGTGAAGCGCTCTTGCGCTTTGGGATAAAGCTCCGCAAAGGTGTCCACAAGCCCCTCTTTGAGGATCCCCTGCATGAGAGAGAGAGAGAGAGAGAGAGAGAGAGAGAGAGAGAGCGAGCGAGCGAGCGAGAGAGAGAGAGAGGGAGAGAGGGAGGGGGACAGAGAGAGAGGGAGGGAGGGAGGGAGGGGGAGAAAGGCAGAAAGAAAGAAATACAGAAATAACGGCAAAAAGAGAGACGGAGAGAGTGAGTGAGTGACTGAGCGACTGTGAGACAGGAAGGTAGAGAGAGGCCGAGCAAGAGGTTTCGACTTCGCACCCTCACCCTTAGATTCAGGCTGGTGCCCTGTAAGCCAGCACTGTCATGTAATTTGCCCTAAACCCCAAACCCCAAACCCCAAACCCTAAATTAAACAATCCTGAAGCCGACAACCTGAACAAACCACTGCGCGTCGGCCTGGAGCCAGGACCTGTGCCAGGGCAGCAGCACTTGTGTTTCAAGGGAGTCATACTCGGACTTGGGATGTTTCCCCCTTACACTAACAGTCCTTAGTCGGATTTTTAGTACCCCCTATGATAATCCCTATTCAGGACTGCTAGTAAAGGGGGAACATCCCAAACTCGGACCCCAGAAGGCTGTCATGCTAAGAGGTTCCCTTCATGAATGTATACTCCAAATGTGGCCCTGATAGGTCCCTTGCAGAGGATCTTTCCAAAAAGGGTCCAAGGTCGAGTCCCCTGCATCTCGAACCTCCTAAGCCAGCCAACAAGTACTGCCAACCCTTTTTTTTCAACCCTAAACCCCAAAAAATCCCTCGAAACCCTCGAAACCCTGCTCTAAATCCTAAACTTCACCCCCGTCAATGCGAACCTCAAGCCTGAAGTCCTGAAAACATCGGCGTTTTCGGGCTAAGATGATCTATCTTGCTTTAGTAATTTAGGGGGGCGTTTCGGTGCAGTTAGGGTTTGAGGGTAACTCGGCTTTTTTGGGAGTGTTAGGGCTTTTCGGGTTTCAGGGTTTCGGGTTTTGGCAAAGAAGGAAACTTAGGGAGGGGTGCAGCGTTTAAGGCTTTCTAGCATCTACGGCTTGAGGGCTTTTAAAGAGGTGGAAACTGCTTACGGGGTCAGACTGTAATAGCTCTCAAGCTTGATATACAGGGTTGAGGTTGATACACCCTAAAACCCAAACCCTAAACCCGAAACCCTAAACCGGGAGAGTCCGGGAGTCTATAGGGCTTTAGGGTTGATAGGGCCTGGGTAGCGGAAGTATCTTCACCCCCCATGCTGCCTCACGGCGGGCGCGCAGTTGGGAGTTGTCCAGTTTCGCACCTTGCATGAGAGCTTGGGAGGTTCCTAATAAGCCTGGACCTGAAACCAAGTGAGAGCAACATGTCCGAACATGGCCGAAATATTTTGAGTCCTACCGCAAACATCTCCTGGGTCCAGGATTGCGCTAACAGTGGGATGGAACGGCTAGAGGCTGTCTGAAGGTGAAAAAACACAAGGAGTCGGATGCTGAGTGCTTCAGCTCCCAAGAAGGACACTGCAAAGCTACGCTGAACCCTGAACCCTAAACCCTAAACCCTAAACCCAAGACCAGCGCGCCAGAATCTTTTCGCGATAAACAACGCACCAGTCGCGTCTTGCGGACCACAGCGTGCAAACTCGAGCGTCGGCGTTTGATGTGCATACTGCGGGGCAGGTTTAAGGTTGAGGGTTTAGGGTTTAGGGCTTTGGGGCATGGCTTCATGCTTCATTGATGGAAGATCTGAGATCTGGGAGTCTCGGCAGGAAGTCAATCTCAAGGCTTGGTCAGGGTCTGCTAGCGCATGCCTCCGTAGCTTTTCGAGGGAGCTGGCTGGAGAGGTCCCGGCACACGCCCTTCCCCCTAAAGCCCTAAACCCTAAACCCTAAACCCTAAACCCTAAACCGCTCAACTCTAAACCATGTGGGAGGTTGATCCAAACTGTGGACCGGCAACCGGTGCTTCTCTTTTGCACTTTCAAATGTATTTTCAGGAGTGTGGTTTTATCGTCGAAACGTACCTAACTAGGATGGCCCTTAAAGCCCTCCAAAAGATATATGACCCTCTCAAACCCAATGAGGGAAAACACAAAATGTCCCAAGGGCGAGTTAAGAAGGGAAGACCAGGAACACCTAAACCCTAAACCACGTGCTTCAGGAGGGAAGACCAGGCACTTCGCGTCGGTCGAGTTGTCCCGTGGTCGGCTGCCTCCATTTTAACAAGGAGAAGTCGGAATCCCCTTCTCTTGCTTGCCCACCGAGCTGGACAGCTCCTTTCATAGGGTTTAGGGTTTAGGGTTTAGGGTTATTGTTTAGGGTTTAGGGTTTAGGGTTTAGGGACCTTCAATAGGCTTTAGGGTCTGAGGATCAGAACTTAAACAAGCCTCGGATTTCGGGGTTTTGGGGTTCAGAAGACAAGTGTGGGGTCCGGCTTCTTCCCAAAGAAAGCGCGTGCCCCTCAGCACGTCGGCATCTGTACAACAGGTAGGCAGCTGCAATCGAATCCGAGTCAGAACGCATTATACATCCGTGGCGTTGTAGCATTGTAGGGCTTTAAACTTTAGGGATCTGGGGAAGTAAGATAGCAGGCCCTCGGCCCTGTAAGGTTTGAACCTGCTAGCAGGATGTAAACCCCCCCCCCGAAACAAGAAGAGGCATCAGGGTAGCACTGGGAATGCAACTACTAAAGCCCTCCACTTCTCTCGCCTGAATGAAAACCCTGTCGATAGCTCTGCGCTCGCGTGACCGGTCCCGGTGCTTTCTTCGATCGGGTGTAAACGTGAGCTCCTGGATCTGGGGTGCTGTGGTGCCCTGACGCACCCCAGGCAATGCCATCATCCCATACCCTTTGGGCTTCACTGCCTCTTTTCTTGATGGAGATGATTGCGGATGTATAGAAGATCTGTAGGACATGCGGCTGAAGATTCGGATCTTGCAATGGAGGACTTATGGAAAGTCTGGGGTTTGGGGCTTTGGGGTTCGGGTGTAGGGCTCGGGTCTCCAAACCCCCCGAAAAGGTGCTTGCACCCCCCGAGCATCACAGACCCCACCGATCCGCACTCCTTGAGCAAATCCCGCACCAAGGCGGTGCGCTGTCAGCGGCGCCCACCAGTTTCGGCAGGGGGGGGATGGGGGCTGATTGTACCAGGATGCTGGTCGTTGTGGGATGATGCGGATCTGCCTAGGACTTGAAGCAGCACCTGCAATATTGGCCTATCGCCCAAACTGAAGGGTACATTGACTCAGTTTGCTTGAGGATCTACGGGCTCAGGGATCGCAGGAAAGGTGAGGGGCATCAAGCTAGGGCATACGTACGTCGGGCGGGGGGTGCATTGGCTTGCACAGGGTCGTGGTCACAAGGGTTTAGGGTTTAGGGAGGGCTCCATTGGCACATAGTTTGGCACCCCCTAAAGCCCCAAAGCCCCATGTAGTAGGCTTCCATCCGCTGCGCCAGAGGCTAAGTGGGCCACCTTTGGCGGTCCCCAAGGGGGCCTGGCAAAATGTTGCATTTCCTGGTTCTGCGTGGCAGCCACGGAGGCTTGAACAGTCCGCTATTTCACATTTCTTCTTTATTTTTTTTTGGGGGGGTGGTGGTCGCAGCTTCAATCTTATCTACCCAATCTCCCCTACATCCTACATGCTCCTCAAAACTTCTGACTCATTCCGACTCAAGCTGCAATCTTGGAACAGCCTAATGTGGACTTTTGTTGCCCCTTCGTGGCCAGCCAGGTTGTACCCAGCTGGAGACCTTCGGCAGCGGCATCACAGGCGGTCTGAGGGTTTAGGGTTTAGGCTTCCTGGAAGAATCCAAGCACTAAATTCCACACCTACAAAGCCCTGCAAACGGTCTCAGGATATTCGGCCTGGGACCCAGGACCGAAGACTTCGGGTTTGCAGAGGCTTGATTAGAACCCATGCTCTTCTGGAAGGCGAAAACAGCACCTGACCCAGACACTGTACCTTCAAACCCTTCTTTGGGACCCTAAACCCTAAACCCTAAACTTTAAAACCGAAACCGTGGCTCTCCCACCCTGCAGAAAGCCGCTAAAATCCCTGGAGCTGCTGGCCGAAGGTGTCGCTTGCCGAGGGAGGCGGCCGCCCACTGAAAAATTGAAAGAGCTGCGCTGCACAAACGAACCCTTGTAAAGCAGCTCTTCAAGTGGCGCCGCGGCAAGATATGGCGATTATCGGAGCAGCATGCGCTGATTTCGTAAGTCGGGTTTGGCTCTAGGTGCTGAGGACTTTGCGGTGATACCTTGGCTTTTTTGAGTAGGGTGATTCGACTATGAAACTGATTGAAAAATGTTTTGGGAGTCTTCCATGTATAACAAGTAGACCCAGAACCTAATTTACCAGGAGCATGTGCAGGATCCTACAAAAGTATGAGGGTTGGGGTTTAGGGTCTTGGTAGGGTTTAGCAGGAGCTTGATTGGATACCAATACGAATACTATCTCCCATATAATTAACAAGAAAAGAAATATGTTGAACTCATCCAGTGTGATTCTCGTCTTTGTCGGGAATTCGCGAATAAGGTACCTCATAATCCCCCTTGCAGGACCTTGAAAAAGATTTCGTTGGGAACCTTATTCCCCATAACCCCCAATTAAGAAACGGAAAGGCAAATAGGACCTGTACTTCTTTCAGGGCCCTCCACCAGCACACGCTGAATTGTCTTGGCATGTGAAGTACACAAGCTGAAGAGCAGACGTATGGGGGTTGTTCTAGTCTTCTACAGGGATGGGAACTGGTCCGAACCTTCTTGGGGGTTCTGTTCTAGGAGTCTATATAACCCTGATTCCACCTATCCCCCTGTTGTTGGCGGGCTGCTAGTGTTGCGAAGGAACCCAGAACCCAATAACAATGCCAAGAGGGCGCCACTGGGCTTCCTAGAAATACTAAACCCTAAACCCTAAACCCTAAACCCTGAAAACTAAACCCTGAAAACTAAACCCCAAACCCCAAACCCTAAACCCTAAACCCTCAAGCGTCCCTGCCCTTTCAGCTCAATATCGGCCGCGCCATGCGCTCTGGCAGTCGGACGCGGCCAGCGCCGGTGCCTTCAGAGCTGGGGAAACGCCAAGATGGCTCCAACCGCAAGCCTCATAGCAACCCCGAAACCCTAAACCCCTAAACCCTAAACCCCTAAAAGCCCCCTGGGGCATGTTCCCCCTTTATACTAGCAGTTCTTAATAGGGATCATAATAGTGGGTACGAAAATCCTATGACTCTTAGTATAATTAAGTGAGAACACCCAACTCATAGCAACCCCCTTTGAGTACGTAGGGATAGAAGTACCCTAACTAACGTTATAGGCACAGCTACCCTACGTATAATCTTACGTATAACTACCCATGAACCTCCACGTAGGCACTGAAACCTGACCTCGTGGCATCACGCGGAGAAAGCGTGAGAAGTGAAGTACTTGCTAAGCCATGGCGCGATAAACGACCACCAGCTCCCAAACGATTCTTCACAACATGCTCAACCGGCCTTCTTCCATGGAAACCAAACCAAATCCACCCAAAGACCACTCAAATTCACCATCGCCCTAAAGCCCTCAAGCCTAAACCCTAAACCCCTAAACCCCCAAACCCTAAACCCCTAAACAATAGACCCCCTCTGAGCCAGGCAGTCGGACGCCCCTGAAGCGATTTGTCCCCAGCTGCCCACCGGAGTCCCATCCCGTAATCTCAGACGAGGCTACTTCCGACCCTGGTGCTCAAGCCTGAAGTTGAGAACTGCAGCCGAAACACCTTGGTCAATTCAAGCAGCCTCGCCATGTTATTCGGGGAGGCTCGGCGGAAGATGAATCCGAAACAAGCCGGCTGGCATTCCAGGGTTACGGATAACTTCGAGGGTGAAAGTTCGGATAACCCCCGAAACCCTAAACCCCAAGCTCTAAACCCTAAACCCTAAAGCCTGCCTCAAGGCAGTGTAACCATGTATGTACTGCCTTGACAAGGTTTTCCCACGGTGCACAGACCCTAAACCCTAAAGCCTACACCCTAAACCAGGTTCAAGGTTTCTGCCGAAAAGAGTGCAGGGCTTAGGGTTGGGGAGTTAGGGTAGGTATGAGGCGAGGGGTTTGGACGTTAAAGCTGAAAGTCCGGGGTTTAGGGATGTAGAGTTTCGGGCTAGCGGTTTAGGACGTGGGTGCTACTTCCTGGGGACTATGGGCTTTCATACTGAGGGTTCCTCTGCCTCCCGAAAACAGAGGGCCTGGGAGTGGACTGGAGGGGAGAGGGCCGAAGCAAGCAAGTGTGGGTTTTAGCGCCCCGTGCGCCCGAAAGCCCTCCAAGCCCCGCCGGTAGAACCCAGCCAGGGTTTAAGGTTTAGGGTTTAGGGTTTAGGGTTCGTAATCCTGGGCCTTGCAAGGTGCTTGTTGATGCCCCCTCCCCTCCTTCGTTTCTCCCCTCCTGACCCGATCCTACGTGGCCATTAACTGAGCTCAGCTGGACCCTCCACTGCTTGTCTTCGACAAGCGTGGCCCCCCAAACCCAAACCCCATAGACCGGGTGCTTGGGGCTTAGGGTTTAGGTTTTAGGGGTTTAGGGAGTAGGCTGCAACATGCTCTTGTTGCTTTCGGGGTGGAGAGTGGCGGCCCAGCTGATAAACAGAGGCTCAATCCTTGCCTCATCCTTGACTCATCAGAGCCAGCGGTGCTGTTATCTGTTCCCCCCTACCTACTTTCGCGGGTTTAGTTTCGGGTTTAGAGGGCTTATAGGGAAACCCTAACTCCTACACCCTAAACCACCCTGATACCCAGGGTTTAGGGTTTCGGGCTTGGGGGTTCCGATCGCTGAGAGACGGGTAAAGATCTCTAGGACTCTCCCCCGGGTTTAGGGTTTAAAGGAGGGGAGGCCCAACAAGAGTACCCGGAATTTGGGGGAAGACTCCAGGGAGGGTTCCGGGGCAAGGGTGAACCGACTTCGGTAGAGGGGACGCCTGGTGCCTCGCAAAGTCCGTCTTGGGATCACGCGACGGCTTTTCGCCACATTTTCCCGGGACCCTCGGAACCTACGTAAGCAGTATACACCAGAAGCTTCCAAGACCCTAAACCCTAAACCCTATAAATCCGAACCTGTGAGGTGTTGGTTAGCTGTACAGCCGATGCAGCGCTTGTGATCTGCGTCAGGCACCTCGACTGCGAGCACGGAGCGGGGACAGGCTCAGGGATGAGGGTTTTAGAGACGTTTAGGGTTTGGGGTTTGGGGTTTAGGGTTTATAGGGTATAGGGTATAGGGTTTAGGGTTTAGGGTTTAGGGTTTAGGGTTTAGGGTTTAGGGTTGAGGACCCTAAACCCTAGATGTGAAACCCTTAACCCTAAACCCTAAACCCGATGTGAGGCTTGGGGTGTTGTAGAAACTGAATTCAGGTGTCTTTGCATACTGGCTTCAAAGTCTGCGCGGCCTGCGCATAGATGATTCAGCTATCCTCAAGGCACCGTCTGGGCCCCAATAAACCCAAAAATCCCCAAACCCCAAACCCTACGAACCCGAAGAACTCCAACAACCGGGATAATCCGAAAAAAAAAACCTAAACCCCAATACCCGAAGCACCCTGAGAACCCTCACAACCCTGAAAAGCCTAAAACCCTGAACCCTAATACCGGAAGAACCCTAAACCCTAATACCCGAAGAACCCTAAACCCTAACCCTAAACCCCTAATACCCGAAGAGCCCTAACCCTGAACCCTAAACCCTAAACCCTACATGTTTGATCTGCAACCATGAAGGGCAGTGAGCCGACTCGGCGCTTACCTTGTTGGCACTCCTGCGACCCCAATTTGAGAAACTTAGGGTTTAGGGTTTAGGGTTTAGGGTTTAGAGTTTAGGGTTTAGGGTTTAGGGGCTTAGGGCTTAGGGGTTGTTACGGGCTAGGGTTTCGGGATGCTGCTTGACCAACCCACTGAACTACTCGACAAGCCACACGAGCTACGAAGCCCCCCACGAAGCCGCCTTGTGTGCAGACGAAGAGGGGTTCCTTGTCTGGATCCCCTGATCATCCAAGCCAAGAAGCCCTAAACCTGCTACCTCTAGACTGCAACATCCTCAAGCCCGCCCAAACCCTCCTACGAAGCCCTATTCCCTCAACCCTAAACCATCCCGTTAAGCCTTATTCCCTCGACCCCTAAGCCCCCAAGAACGTTAGCAAACCCTAAACCCTGAACCCTAAACCGTAAACCCTAAACCCTCAACCCTAAACCCAGCAGCTCGCCAAATGCCAGGGCACACAACGACAGTGCAGGAGCCAGCAGGAGCAGAACTGACAACCTGCGCTTGCCAGGATGTAGGAGACATCATGTCTATAGGCTTGTGTGGGGTTTAGGGGTTTAGGGGTTTAGGGGTTTAGGGGTTTAGGGGTTTAGGGGTTTAGGGGTTTAGGGGTTTAGGAGGGCTCAGGGGTGTAGGGCTGTAAGGCTTGTGGGGTTTAGGGGAGTATGGGCTTGCGGGTTTAGGGATTGAGGTTTTGCTCGAGAGCCCAGCGCCTCTGAGTCTGAACATGTGGTCAGCTGAATGATGGTACATTCAGAGGGAGAAGGCCTCAGCTATAGTCCTCAATGTATCCACCCACGGAGGACTGCGCAAAGTTCTATAATGCCATTGCTTCTTGCTGTTGAGTCTACAGGTGCAGGAAGCCAAAACCACGATTATGCCATGGTAAAATAGTTCTCTCTTACTCAGAACGTCCATGTGCGGGGCTTCTCCTTACATTGGCCTTGGGTTGGCAGTTCGGGCGCAGCGGTGTATGCCATGTACAGCATAGGGTCTGTGGGACATGGCCAACGCGCAAGACGCGAAATGCCTGCAACACCAAGACATGAGCGAACTACCGCCCCATATGGGGGTTTACGCTATTAGGGGTACCTTCTTGGGGGTCCTGATTACAAGGGGATCCTACTATTTTGGGTAAAGGGGTCCCGTACTTTCGCTCCACACTGGCGGCCCAACGAAGCAACTTGAGCTCAGAGCATTAAGTCGCAGAAGTGCTAGCAAAGGATCACTCTTAACACCACAACTTGAGAAAACAATCTGGACCCCCTCCTATATGGAGAAGTTACAGTCTTGAGTTGCAAAGGTTTCTCGGGAATCTGTGGTTTAAGATGACTCTCTCCACAGCCACTTCCATGTCAGGCACGGCCTTATACTGCGCGCAGCAAGGTCCGCGCTAATGCCACCTTCGCAGGGCTGAAAGTGGCTACAAGCTTTTATACTCGTTGGGATGTTCCCCCTTGTACTACCAGGGTGTTGGCGGAGATCCCTCTCACGGCATGGGAGACCCACCTCCCCTAGCCGACCTCATCACCATTCCTCCAAGTGCCCTAACACAGAAACACTGGCTCATGGAAGCCCCACTCTCCAACTCTAGCTCTGAAGCCCTAAGCCCTAAGCAAAGCAGAAAAGCAGAAGCCCTCGACATGCAGATGGGGTTGCTGTCACCGGGTTGCTTTCGAAAAAAGTTGAATCCTCCTTGCAAAGAGACCCCCGAGCTCTCGGAAACCCCACGGATTGCCCGTGCCCAAAGGCCCGTGACCCACGTATGCCATGGGCTCTCGAAAAGTGAGAAACCGAAGGAGATCTGCAGAACTTCCCTACTAAACCCTAAACCCTAAACCCTATAAACCCTATAAACCCCATAAACCCTGGACCCCGACCCTGGCGCAAAATCAAAGATCAAAAAGCAACTCTTGGAGCATCTAGTTGCAATCAGGGACTGGCCCAGATGCCAAGCCCTGAACCCCCCCGCTGAATCATGAGCTTGGGGTTTAGGGTTTAGGGTTTGGGGTTTAGGGTTTGGGGTTTAGGGTTTAGCGTTTAGGATTTAGGGTTTAGGGTTTGGGGTTTAGGATTTAGGGTTTAGGGTTCCCAAAACCCTGAATCGTAGGGTTGAGGGTTGAGGGTTTTTGGTTTAGGCTTTAGGGTTAGGGTTTAGGAAATCCCCCATCCTGCCGCTGAAGCCTATGAACCCTGTAGCCTACAGAACCCCTCATCCACCCCCAACCTGTACCCAACCACGCAAGCCCCAAAACCCAAACGCCTAACCACTCTCAAAAGCCCTGAAGCTCCTAAACCCTAAGCCCGAAATCTAAACTCCTAAACCCTAAACCCTGAACCCAAAACCCCAAACCCTAAACCCTAACCCTGAACCCTAAACCCCCTAAACCCTGAACCCCGGAGTGCAGAGCATATCCATACCTTGAAGGAGGCCAAGGTAGACTCCATCCAGAACGCCTTCACCAAATGAGGGCTCACATGTGCTTTAGGTTGAGTTGCGGTTTAGGGTTTAGGGTTTAGGGTTTAGGGTTTAGGGTTTAGGGTTTAGGGTTTAGGGTTTAGGGTTTAGGGTTTAGGGTTTAGGGTTTAGGGTTGTTTAGGGTTTAGGGTTTAGGGTTTAGGGTTTAGGGTTTAGGGTTTAGGGTTTACGGGGGCGCATGTGTTTCTATCTGTAACGTCCAGGGTTTAGGATTGAGAGGTTGACAGTAGTACATTCCCTCTTATAAGGGATGTCCTCACTTCGGAGATAAGACATCTCAAATCCATAGATGGTTGTGCAAACACCTGAGAAGGGCGATAGGCGTTAAAGCCTCAAATTGAACTCTCGGGATTCCTGACCGAACGTTATGGCGCATGGCAGGTAAACAAACACGACCTTCAACAATCCTTACGCCAGATAAGTTAACCCAGTACGTTTCATCCATAGCTACACCGCCCGCCGACCCACTACATCATGTGATCTTTTCGCCCGGCTACAAGGATCGGATAAGATTCAGAAAATTAATTCGTCTACCCTAAACTCTAAACCCCAAACCCTAAACCCTAAAACCCCAAAACCTATAGAGGCCTCCCTCAAAGATATTGGTTGGAGCTGGCTGTGGACTATCACTGCCAATACCGAAGGCGTGTTTCCACCAAACCGCCAACCCAAGTGAACATAGAAGAGATTTACTCGTTTAGGGTTTAGGGTTTAGGGTTTAGGGTGTAGGGTTTAGGGTTTAGGGTTTAGGGTTTAGGGTTTAGGGTTTAGGGTTTAGGGTGAGCCCAGTAGCCATATTTCAATAAGGGCACCCTGTTTTGGGTTGCTTACTATTCTAGGGAACCTTGAACCCCCAAAAAAGGGAAACGGGTATCACTGGGCCACCAAGCTGGGGATCAAACACCTCCCAAGGTCCCAGATTTCTGGAGTACCCTGCACCTGCGCCTACTAAGCGCCCCAAAAACAGCCGCGGCATGCGCATGGCAGCCGTAACACACCATCTATTTGGGAATTCGAGGATCAGTTTCGGGTTTGGGGGGTTTAGGGGTCTCGGACGGCCGCAGCCGGTAGATGACCGCAGGAACCCTCCCCCTGGGCCACAGCCTGTCGTGTTGCTCGCCTTAGCTGGGGGGCAGGCTTGCAGACACCCTCACCCGGGTTTCGGGTTTAGGGTTTAGGGTGTAGGGTTTAAGGTTTAAGGTTTAGGGTTTAGGGTTTAAGGGCAACTCTTTAAACCCAAACGCTATAACCGACGGGTTCTGGTCGGGGATCAGCCTAGAATACTCTATCGGGTACCTCATTCCCTCATTTCTTCCTAAGAACCAGCAGTAAGATAGCCCTATCCCCCGAGTCGGCAGAGAGTCGACATTCACGGAATAACTTGAGACGTGGTAAGCCCTAAAGCTCAGCGTTTAAAGGTTTTTGGGGCTTAGCAGCTTAGGTTTTTTTTTGTTTCTTGGGCCAGGGGGGGGGGGGTTGATGAGAAGGTGATGACTCATGAACCAGGGTCTGCCCCGCGCTACTAGTCTCCCTCTATCCATCCTTCATAACATGTCCTGTCATGCGATCCTACAAGCAAATTCATGCTCTGGGCCACGGTGGTGGGGTCTGACAGCTCAACCCTAAACCCTAGACCATACACCCTGGCCCTGCACAGACCTAAACCCCAAGACCTTGCTATGAAGCTGGTTGCCCCTTATCAAGAATCAAACTCCAGAACCTCCTTCGAGCCACTAACCTCGCCTGAAACGCAAAAAAGAACTGAACAAAATCATCCAGCAAGGTGTCGGTAGTGGAGGTAGTTATACTGAAGCTCGACGTCGTGGAGGTGCTGGACATTGATGTCGTGCTGCTGCCTCATGCACAGAAACAGCCAAGCGCGAAACGCTCATCGCGTTCGCAGGCTGCCCTTCGAGGGGCATCTGAGGCCGAGGTGGGTCAGGGCCTCCTACTTGCTCCGATTGCCATAGGCGCCGTTCACCGGTTCCCCCGAACGAACATCTAGAACACCTCAACTGCGAGGAGTTTCCTCCACACCTAGAGGGAATTTCAGAGCTCACCCAGAACATGAGCCAGGCTCATGTCTTCCGCTTGGGAGCGCGCTTAGAGCTGGAGCTAGCCTAGCCCTTGCAGCCATCTGACATTGCTTGCTACATGAGACACTCTTGGATCACATGTCGCAGGCAAAGTCTTCGGGTTTCGTAGCAGTTCGCTTCCAAGACAAGTTTCGTGAACTGCTGGTCGTCAGCGTGGTTATGGAGGTGGTCGTCGTCACAGTCGAAGAGGACGTCCTTACCGTGGCAGTCTACCTCCCTTGAGCATGATTCTGGTGCTAGGGATAAGGCAGATTAACTACCCCTTCTTCCCTAAAGCCCTGTGCCCCTTTCTTCCCCCAAGCCTAAACCCTAATACATCCTAAGCCCCAGTCCCTAAACCTTCCTAAGCACTCGGATCCCAGCCCTCAGATCACAGCGCATGCAAAGATGGAAGGTCTGGAGGCTTCAGGCTTGGGGGGGTTTAGAGATCTTGCAGTTCTCGGCAGGCTTTAGAAAAAAGGACTATAGGGAACCATAGGGCGTATAGGCCTTTAGGCCTTCAGGCCTTTGAGACTTTAGGGTTTTAGGTGTACAGAGTTCAGGGCTTATAGGACTATAGAGCTTCAGGGGCTCAGGGCTCTCAAAAAAAGGCGGCCTGGGAGAAGTGACTTTAAAGAGAGTCCTGGATGCAATTTAGAGCCACAGTCCGAGACTTCTCGGAAACTCCTCCAAAACTCCCCTAAACCCTAAACCCTAAACCCTAAACCCTAAACCCTAAACCCTAAACCCTAAACTCACTTGACATTGTAAGTTGCCGCGTGGTCGCGTCTCCGTGGTCAGCGTGGAGCTGGTGGTGGCGGTGCTTGTCAGGCTCGTGGAGGACCTCGGAGTGATGCTCCTAGACCTCACCTCTCAAGAGTTTAGGGTTTAGGGTTTAGGGTTTAGGGTTTAGGGTTTAGGGTTTAGGGTTTAGGGTTTAGGGTTTGGGGGGGGGGGGGGGGGGTAGCTACAAAACCCTAAACCATTCAAAGCACGCCCCAAGTATCTCTTGCTAAACGATCTAGGGGGTACCTTCAATGAGGGCGCTTAGGGAAACTGAAAGGGTATTTTGGGAACGGAGGGGCTGCCGAGGCCGACCGGCTAAGGGGATTTGGGTTCAGTTCGTGGTCTCGGGTTTCGGGGCCGAAGGGAGTTGTAGGGTTTGGGGCTTGTGATGTAAGGCTTTGGGCTGGAAGGGTTTGGGGGGCCCCAAAAGCAGCAGTATTGCTCATTTCGGAAACCCTGCACCCGAAACCCAGTCAACCCTAAACCCCGGCGTGTGTTAGTTTTTTTTGTCATGCTCAATGGGCGTAGAGCTTCGGGGTAGTAGGATGTAAGTAAGGCTTAAGCCCTAAACCCTAAGCCCCAAACCCTAAACCCCAAACCCTAAACCCTTGCATGTCACACATTGTGGAAGAAAACTCCGAGAGTGCTCTACTTATAGTCGACGCCTGGTACTCCTCAGATGCACGGCGCAGCGCCAAGAATCCTAACCCTAAAAACTATAACCAGAGTTCCTAGGTTTTGGGGTTTAGGGGTAGTCTTTAGGGCGCGGGATTTGGGGTTTGGGGTTTGGGGTTTAGGGTTGGGGGTTTAGGGTTTAGGGTTGATGGTTGAGGGGTTAGGGTTGAGGGACCAGAAGCTTGAAGGGAAAGGTATACCTTCTGGAGACGTGCCACGTGCGAGACATGGCGGGGGGTCTTGAGACAAGTGTCGTGGTGGATGTGGAGGTGGATGTCGTGCTGGAACTTTGGGTTGTGCTCGTCGTGACCTCGGGGATTGAGGATCGCAACACCGCCCCCCCCCCCCCCCCCCCCCGAACCCCAACCTGAGATGGAGCCGCCACGCGACAAACCTGAAGCGCTGAGCTCTTCACACCTTAAATTTGCTGGGCCCTTGAGACGCTATGAAAACGTTCCCTGAAGAAGGTTTCGCCTTAAATCAAATCAGATGCCTACCTAGCACTGTTTCGTGGGATTTAAGCTTAGACAAGGGAATGCATGCAAACCCCTTAAACCCTAAACCCTAAACCCTAAAGCCCAAACCCTAAACCCTAAACCCTAAACCTTATAAACCCTAAGCCCTAAACCCTGAACTCGACACCCGCACAAAAATGAGGGATGAGTGCTCCCCCGAACTCCATGATTCCCTACTAAGAGCTGAACCCCGGGTGCCACCTCGGAAGCCCACCTAAATCCCTCAACCCTAGACGTAAACCCTAAACCCTGAACCCTAAACCCTAAACCCTAATTCCTAGACCCTAATTCCTACACCCTAATTCCTAAACCTAAGCCAACACCAAAGAGTGCATAGGTAATCGACCCCGAACCCTAAAACCCTACACTCGGGGACCCCCTAACAATGGGACATTGGCAAGAGCCTGCCTCCAGAGCTTAGGGTTTAGGCTTCAGGGTTTAGGGCTAGGGTTTAGGGTTTGGGGTTTAGGGTTTCGGGTTTAGGGTCTAATCATAGGGTTTAGGGTTCAAAGCGGTGGGCTTCCCAATGAGCTTGCCGAAGTCCCAGGTGGAAGCTTTTCTTGCCAAGGCTCTGGGCAATGAGGGGCCCTTATCCTACAGGTTCCTAAGTAACCCGGGAATACAAACAGGGCTCCCTTTTTTATACATGGGCAGCTTTATGAATAGGAAGCCAAACAAAGGGAAACGGGGGGGGGGGCAATGGCCCACTCACGCAAACCTCTCTCTTCGCTGAATCGCAGGGGTCGAGCGGCGGAGGTTTGCGTGACCGTCGTGCTTGACGACGTGCTGCTCACGGACGTGCTGGAGGTGCTGGAGCTAGAGGTGCTGGTGCTCGAGGTGGTGGAGCTGGTGGTGGAGGTGCTGGAGGTGGAGGTACCTTGGTTGCTAGGCACGATCCGACAAAACCCCTGCAACGTAAGGCCCCCCAAGAAAGCCTACATCCTCAGCTGAAGCACGTCTGCTCACGGCAATTCCGCACCTCCAAACCTTAGAGCTCCCCAAGCCTATTTGAGCCCCATATAAGCCCTATACAAGCCCTATATGAGTCCTACAACAAGCTGCAAACCCGGTCCTGAACACTGCCCCAAACCCAAAACAAGGCTGATGTCAGGCCGTGCTTGCTCTTCGGGCTTTGAGGGCCTGCAAGCTTGCGTGTCGAGGCACCGGTCTCTCGGCTTTGGGGTTGAAGGCTTAAAGGTTGAGAGCCTAAACCCCAAACCCTGAACCCTAAACGTTGTAAGGGTTTACAGGATTTAGGGTCACGGGTTTTTGAAGTTCGGGCTTCAGGGACTTGAGGAAGGAGGTTTCCGGGCTCTCGATCCCGCAGCCTGCACCAGGGTTCAGCATCTGAGTGTTTTGGGCTTAGGGCTTTTGGTTGTTTTTTTGGTTTGGGCCCTCTGGCCCTATGCCCCCGAGACCCTAAACCCGAAACCCGAAACCCTAAACCCTAAACCCTAAAGGCTGCAAGAGCTACTCGTCGAAGTGGAGGTCGAAGTGGAGGAGAGGCTCGTCCTTGACACTTGGGTGCGTTAACAGGGTGCAGGCTTACAGACCTTTTTGGGGTTTAGGGTTTAGGGTTTAGGGTTTAGGGTTACGATTTAGGGCTTAGGGCCAGTGTGGGGTTTCGGGTGCGGACTTACATAAGATTCAGGGTTTAGGTCCGGTTTAGGGCAGAAGGCCTAGGGAATGAGCCGGTCTCGCATCTTGGGCCGCGG
This sequence comes from Symbiodinium natans, assembly GCA_905221605.1. NCBI lineage: Eukaryota > Dinophyceae > Suessiales > Symbiodiniaceae > Symbiodinium > Symbiodinium natans. The sequence goes on from CAJNDS010002301.1 coordinate 780,233, forward strand.
TTTCCCGACCCACCTCCCTCCAAAACCTACGGGACGCAACTGTGATGGCTAGGTCCTTATTTTCTGGGCCGGCGGTCACCAACTACTCTTTGGCACCATGTCTGGTCCATTTCGTAGTAGCATATGAGCTTGGGAAAATCCAGAAGCTGCATCGCGAAGCTTATGGATATGCTAAATCTAGACCGTCCTTGCGAAGACCGAGTGCAGACGACAAGCAACATGAACATGGGGTTTTGGGTTCAGGGCATACCTGCTCCTGACTGCACATGGTCCTGGTCAGAAGTCTATTCGGACGCCTATCTTTCTCCCGAGGTTTCCCAAAGAACGACGAGAGAAGGCTCCTTTCTGAAGGCATGAACCCGTTCTGAGGCTGTTCATTTGAATCCATGCTCTAAACACCAACAATGAAGCCGTAAACTCGATCAACCCAAAGAACTGTGGGTGAAACCCCGGGGGGCTGAACCTAGGGTTTATAGGGTTTAGGGTTCAGGAAAGCTGTAGATGAACCTACTTCAGCCCTATACACCCTCAACATCCAGCACCCCTCAAACCTTTAAACCCTGAACCATCAAAACCGCGAGCAACCCGTGGCAGTGTAGCTGTCCAAATAACAAGCCCGTCTCTACCTTCAGCCATGATGTCGACCCCAATTTGAAACTTGCCGATGTAGGATTTTGGGGGTTTAGTTGGACTTAGACTTAGATTCAAGGCATATGTTTTCCACCTAGGCGAAGATTGGCTACGAAATCCCGATGCTACGACACTCCCGATTCAGGTCGATGCGTTGTAAGTCATGTTGGGGGCTCATGTAGTCCGTCGGGTTAAGAACACAATCAAAACATGAACCCCCAGACCTATAACCCTGTTTTAGCCTTTGTAAAGGTCATCTAACTCTTATAACTTACAACGCTTAAAAACCCTGAGTTAGTATAGAGTTAGTATAATCCATATACCCCTACGTTAAACCCTAAACCTCAGGGCCTCCACCCAAAATCTGACAGCCTCAAGCCCACAACGCACATAATCCAGGAAAGCCGCGTGGAGGTAACAGTTGCTGACGAACTGGTGGAGATGGTGGTCGACGAGCTGCCTGGGCTTCTGAGTGTCTTTGCTTTACTGGAGCCGACCCCTTCTTCATGACGCTGTAAAGGGCTTGCGGTTCAGAGCTCCAGGGTTGAGGTTTCAGGACCCTAAACCCGAACCTACACCCTAAACCCTGAACCCTTTCGCGGGGTGGCCCAGGGGGAGCTGTGGGTATACCACAAAATAAAATTCCACGCCGAAGTCTGAGAGTCCATCTACGGGTAGTTTCGTGGGCCCCTAATATGGCCCCTTAACCTTTTTTGAAGGGTTCTGAAGTATGGGCCCCTAATTTGTGTAGGGGTCCGCTTTTAAGAGCCCATACTAAGGGACCATGTAACTACTAGTCCAGGTCCTCTCATAAGGCATAGGGACTATTTGAGTATCCTCTTCCAAGATTTCAGTACATACTACATGGATACATAGACCCTTTGGGATTTTGCCTGGCCTGCACAAAGCGCCTAACTGCGGGACGCAGTTCTGGGAAGCACACATGAAGATGAGCTGTACTTACTCATCATGCAGTCGCAAGAACGAGTCTCACGGATATGTGTCTCGGAGTACTTGGCAGGATTAGGTGGAGTTGCTGAAACTAGCAGGCGTTTGCATCGTACTGCACGGTTATGAGACTGGCATCTGATCTTTGCAACACAGACAAAAACAGCCATGGCGTGGAAGATGCACCGCCAAACGGAAAGGACAAAGGCACTCGTTGTGGTGGTGGTCACAGATGTGACAGTGAAGGTGCCTCGGCAAAGGCTGCAGAACAAGGCAGGGACTGGAGCTTACGGGCTCTCGGGTTCGAGCTTTGGGTTTAGGGTTGGGGTTTCGGAAGTAGGCGTCGTGTCTTACAGGGGGTTCTGCGCTCCGCGCATGAAAAAGCCGTTTGGAAGTTGAGGCTTCATGGCTTACCCTGAAGCCTAAAAACCCTACGCCCTGAACAGAAGCCCCGAACGAGCCCCACGAAGCAGCCCTCCAGCCCCCTTAGACAGCCCGAAGCCCTAAAGCCTAAACCCTCCAACACCAGTTGGAGGGCTGGTGGTCACTGTGACGGATGAGGAAGTGCTGGTCGTCACCGTCACGGTTGCCTGTAGCAGTGGACTGGTTTTCCGTTGAGGTTTTGGCAGTTTAGGGTTCTTATTCATTCGGGCTTAACTTTGCGGAACTTCCGAAGGGCCTGGGATCTAGGAATTACGGCTGAGTTACGATGTAGGGTTGTGGAATGATGGGGCTTAGGGCTTTTTAGAGAGCACTGTGGCTTAATAAGAAGGGCTCGGCACGTTGCAATCCCAGGATTTAGAGTTGCGGGCTTTTGGGGCTTGGAGTAAACAGGTAGATGTATGCTAGTAAGATGAATACGTACATAAATTATACATATGCATATATGAATTAATATGCATGGTGGGCACAGGCACCCTCACAACAAGAGGCCTCAGAGGGCTCAGGCTTAGGTCTCAAGAGGTGGTGGAACCCTGAGCCCCAACAAAGGCCCTCTCAGCACCAAAACCCTCCAAGCCTACCACACCTTGCAGACCCGACTGAGCCCAATGCGCCCCCTTACGTTTAGGGTTTACATAGGGTTTGGGGTTTGGGGTTTTGGTTTAAGGCTTGAGGTGTAGGGTTTAGGGTACCTGGCAAGGGACCTTAGAGAACTGGCCCTGAACCCTAAACGGCCCGAAGCCCCAAACCCAACTCATCGTCCAAGCTGCCGTTGTCGAACTGGTCACCTGCGATGACGTGGCTTTGGGGGTTGATTGGGATTTAGGATGTATGGTTTTTGGGGTTGAGGTCTTAGGGTTTGAACAAAGCCGGAAGCCCTGAACCTGAACCCAAATGAATCATGTGGAAGTGCTCGCCTCCAGTCCTACCGCAAGGTTGGTGTGTGTTTTTGCTGGGGATAGGTCGGTTCGGAATTAGGGAGGTGAAGTTGATGGGGTTTATATGGGATAGGATTAGGGGGACTCTTGGGGATATAATATAGACGCTCTCAATGAGGTCTTGCAAGGCTGAAAACTGAGAGGATGAGCTTTTCCAAACTGCCGAGCAGGACAAGTCGCGGGAGATGAGTCGCAACGAAAACACGAGCCTCATTTCCAACATTGCCCCCGTAAACCCCTACACAACTACAACAGACAAAGCCCCTAAATCTGTTGTTCGGCCCAGTGTTGGGTGCTGCTCCGCCCTGATCAGCTCAGCCGGAAACTCATGCTCATTCTTGACATTCTCAACTCTACCCGAAACCCCAGACACCTCCATGGTAAGAGCATGCGGACTTGTCCTGCTTTCCAGCCCTCTGTCCGTGTCGACTCCGCCAGACCCGGGCCCGACAAAGGGCAACTGACTCGACCCTAAAACCTCAACCCTCAAGCCTCAAGCCTAAACCCCCAACCCTAAACTCCAAACCCTAATCACTACATCTATCGGGTCGGTAGGGTTTGAAATTCGGCGTTCTTGTGCCCTACAGAGTTGCCCCCAATCATGGGCTCGCTTTGGAAGGATGTACTATCATGCACACCCAAGCGACAGGTCTCTCCCAGTTTAACCCACGTCATGCACAGCACGTGGTGCCTCAGGGGGTTTTGGGGGTTTCGGCTTTAGGGCTTAGAAACCCTAAACCCTAAACCCTAACACCCTAAACCCTAAACCCTATAAACCCTAAACCCTTAGATGCGGTCCGGGAACCGTGACAGTTGTTGAGGTTGAGGTCGCGGACGAGGACCTGCAGCGAATGGACCGAGAAAGCAACATGAAAGTCCAGTGGCACCCGACTTGGCTACCCTAAACCCTAAACCCTAAACCCTAAACCCTAAACCCTAAACCCTAAACCCTAAACCCTAAACCCTAAACCCTAAACCCTAAACCCTAAACCCTAAACCCTAACCCTAAACCCTAAACCCTAATTAAACCCCAAAACCTCCCTCTTCCAAAAGGATGGATGGAAGGCTTTAGGCTTTCGGGGCTCCTACACCCTAAGCCCTCTAGGGTGGGCCTGAGGGCGCTTCGGTTTAGGGCCAGGATATGCCCATGTTTGCAGGAAAGGTGTCAGAGTTGCTTGTGGAGCTCAAACGTTTCGGGATGAGGGCTTGCCGGTTTCGAGCGTAGGCAATCTCTCCTTCCAGGATCGTCACCGACCCAATTGTCCCAAAGCAACCTCGATTTTGAACGCCTGTGTTGCAGCAATACCCCACAGGCTTCGAAAACAGTAATCTATGGTTTGCGCCAGTAGCCCACATCAGCAACGGAAACCTTTAAGCCCTGAACACCAAACCCTACGTTCAAAACCCTAAACCCTAAACGTGAAAGACAAACCTGCCATAAACCTACAACTTGACAAACCCTACAAACCCCAAGCTCCAAACCCTGACCAGCCCCAAGCAACAAACCCAAAACACCCTAAACCCAGAGCACTGAACCCTGAACCCCAACCCCTAAACCGCTACCCCCCTAAACCCCTACACCCTAAGCCGTCCATGAAAGAATTACATACAAACAACACCATACACCCTACACACCAGAGTCCCCCCGCGTCGTCCGCGAGGTTGAGGTCGAGGAGGTACTGCGCGGACCAATAGATTCAAAGCTTTAGAGTTACGAGCAAAGCTAGTAGGTAGAGTTTACTCCCCCACAGCAATGCCTGTGCAGGAACCCTGAACAAGAACTCTAGTTCTCAGGGTTTTTTAGGGTTTGGGGTTTAGGGCTTTAGGGGTTTAGGGTTCGAGGTTATATGAAGGGGACATTATATGAAGGGTACCTGCATAAAGCACAACTCCCAGGGAGAGAACCTCTCACAAACATGCGATTGTTGTGGTCCCTGGCAAGCAGAACGAGTTTAGAGTGAAGTGTTCAGGGTACCCCCTAATCTCGGAAAACATCCAAATGGACCTTTGCTCACCCTCAAAAGCTCCTGCTGCTCGTCGACGTCGTGCTGGAGCTCGAGGTGCTGGAGCTCGAAGAGCTGGAGCTTGAAGTGCTTGAGGATGATGACGTCGAGGACGACGACCTACGCTCCCACCGACGAAACAGATAGCCCGGAAGCCCTAAATCCTGAACCCTCAATGAGCAAGCTTTGGGGTACATCGAACCCACTGATGCTCTTGGGCGGTCGACTTTCGAATGTTTGCAAGGAGCCATGAGAAGCCATCGGAAGTCGAAGGTTAGCACGGATGAGAAGCGCGGAGAAAGTGCGGAAAGAAACAAACAACAACCAACTCGACTTGTGTCGCTGTCTTGCAGCTGCCCCGTACTGGTCCACACCGATGTGGCCAGGATGGACGTTATTTGTGGATCAGACATACCCTAAACCCTAAACCCTAAACCCTAAACCCTAAACCCTAAACCCTAAACCCTAAACCCTAAACCCTATATATCCTAAATCGATACTTGGGCGAAGCATGGGCTGCCGTGGACCCTCAGAAAGGAGGCCAGAAAGGATATGGATGCAAACCGACTATCATGGAAGCGGGATCTGAACTGGACTCTGTCCTTGGTAGCCCAGTGTAATAACAATCCTTAACAGGGTTTATAGTACCGCCCCCCCCCCCCTGTTAGTAATGCCCAGTAAGGACTCTTAGTATAAGGGGGAACATCCCAAATCTTAACATAAGGGCACCCCATTTTTTTGACCTGGTTGCTTTCTAAGTGAACCTTGTTCCCCTCAAAAAAGGAAGCGGGCACCATGGGGCTACCACGTATCCAGCAACTGCAATGGGTGATGGCGCCAGAAGCTTGAACTCTCGACTCTTCCTTTTGGGGCGATCTGGTGAGGACTCGATCTCGACGCAGCCAGTCTACGACATTATAGCTAAACCTGAAACCCAAAAGGCCTCAAAACCCTTAAACCCCGAATTCCTAAGCCATAAACCCCAAACCTCATCATGAGCGACTCTCTAGCGCACTCTCTGGGCCCCAAGCGATGTGGACGACGAAGTGGAGCTGCTTGTCCTTGCAAAACTCTACTCCCCGCAGAACCATAGCGAAGTTACTATTCTTTGTTCATGTAGATCTCCTTTGGCTAGGCTAGGGCTTACGGTTTAGGGGAAGTACTATATTCAATGCTCCCTTGGGTTTTTGTAAACAAAAAGAAAAACAAAATTCCTGCAAGGTAGCTATGGAGAACTGCGTCAACAGAAATTCATGTCATGTACCTCCACGAGGGTCAATATCTAACCGAATCTAACCTTCAGGGTTCAGGGTTTAGGGTTCCCTCAACCCTAAACCCTAAACCCTAAAGCCCAAACCCTAAACCCTAAACCCTCAGGGCCTTTGAATCCCCAACTGTGATGGAGGCAGCCCCCAATGTTCTTGGCGACTTTGGGAGTCCCTCTGAAACCCAAAAAACCCCCTCATAGCTTAGGTTGCCGGACCTTCCGCTCTGCGAATACCTCGAAATAGGTTTTAGGGTTTAGGGTTTATGGTTTAGGGCTTAGGGTTTAGGGTTTAGGGCAAGCTACCTAGACACCACAAAGCCTACACGCCAAACCCTGAACCCTAAACCGTAAACCGCAGGCCCTCCTTTGTATCCTAAACTCTCTGAACCCTTTAGCCCACCCTGACCCAGACACCCCGCATGCACCCTGATCGAGGTCGCCCATCTAGGCTTAGGGTTCAGGATTTAGGGTTTAACGTTTGGGTGTAGTGTTTTAGGGTTCAGAGATCAGGGTTTAGAGTCCAAACCCTCTGAAATTTTTTCAAGGACATGATCTTCCAAATCCAGCACAAGGAAACAAGAATGCCCCCAGGGCCTACCCAGTGATACCTGAAATCCCTCTTCCCTACAACCCTAAACCCTAAAGGGTTTACTCCCCAAAAGAACTTACGTTTCTACCAAAGATCGCTGAGGTGGTGGTGGCCGTGGATGAGGAGGTGGTGACCTGGGGCCGGCTGACGCGCAATCATGAGGTTAGGGTTCGGGGATTGGGAGATATACGGGCCTTGAAGAATTAGAATAGGGTTTTGAGAGTTATTACGGTATCATTCAAAGGGGACCTGAAGGAATACTATTGGTATTTATTCCGACTTCTATATTTTTGCGCTTTGTGTCGTGGTGAACCTACCTCTTGGTTATCTTAGGTTTTGAGGTTTTAGGTTCAGGGGTTGCTTCTTGTTTCATACAACATGTCGACAGGGCGTGCAGAGCAGCATGATGTATTGGGAATAGACTTCCGCACTCCAAGACTTGAGTTTTTAGTCTGAACCCCAGAACCCTACGTAAACTCTGGGCCCTTGTCACAGAGAGAGAGAGAGAGAGACACACACTTTCACACACACACACACACACACACACACACACACACACACCCACGCACGCACGCACGCACGCACGCACGCACGCACGCACGCACGCACGCACGCACGCACGCACGCACGCACGCACGCACGCACGCACGCACGCACGCACGCACGCACGCACGCACGCACGCACGCACGCACGCACGCACGCACTCACGCACGCACGCACGCACGCACGCACGCACGCACGCACGCACGCACGCACGCACGCACGCACGCACGCACGCACGCACGCACGCACGCACGCACGCACGCACACGCACGCACGCACACGCACGCACGCACGCACGCACCACGCACGCACGCACGCACGCACGCGCACGCACGCGCACGCACGCGCACGCACGCGCGCACGCGCACGCGCACGCGCACACGCTCACACGACGCACGCGCAACCGGCACGCGCAAGCGCACGCGACGCGCACGCGCACGCGCACGCGCACGCAACGCGCACAGCGCACGCGCACGCGCACGCGCACGCGCACGCGCACGCACGCACGCGCACACGCACACGCACACGCACACGCACACGCACACGCACACGCACACGCACACGCACACGCGCAGAAGACCCTCTTAGAGGCCCGGCCCCGAAAAGATTTAGGTTTAAGTTTAGGGCATATAGGATTTCTAGGATGCTACCTCCTCTCTAAGTTGAATAGCTCGGCACAGCTAGGGAATGCCTGGACGCAGAATGCAACTTCACCCCAGCAAGCCCCTCAGCTGAGATCCCTGCCGATGTCCTGGGCTGAGGCACATGGAAGGTTTTTAGGGCTTAGGAACCCCGTAGGTTTAGAAGAGGCTGGTTTAAGGCGTTGGAGCTTGAGGTTGAGGCCTATACCCCCTCAATTCGGGAGGCACCCGCAGTGAATTTGAGTAGGTTAGGCCCTCATACACCAAAACTTAGGGTTGCAAGCGGTTTGGAGGTTTCTAGATGTCCTAAATTTGGTAAACCCCAAACCCACAACCTGAGCGGGTTAGGCCAGGTGGGGGGTTGCCTCCGCACTAACTTCTGTACCCTAAACCCCTAAACCCTATGCACTTAGAAGTAGCCCCTCCCCCCCTTGTGTGAATCAAACCCCAAAACCCCATAGCCTAAACTTAGAAGAATCCCTTGTTGGGGCTGATTCAAGAATCTGCAGAAAAGTGAATGTTCTGGCTTTCAGAGAACACAAAGCTTTACCCAACAAGGACCCACATCACACGCTTTGTGCGACAACCTGGGTTTCGTCACCTGAGGCCAGGGCTCACCTCCCTCCTAAACCCTAAGCCCTGGAACACCAAGCCATAGACCGGACCTTTCCTCACCCCAAGCCTATGCCAAACAGGGGCTTTGTGAGAAGAAGAACAAGAAGTAGGCTTGAGGCGAACCTTGAAGCAGTCGCAACCCTAGACCCTGAATGCGAAACCCGACGCGTCTGCCAGCATGATGCATTGTGGTGGTGCTTGAGGTGGACGAAGCGGTTGTAGAGGTGGTGGGAATGGGAACGGCGAAGGAGTAGGTGATATCCTGAGTGACGTGCAAAGGGGTTTAGGGTTTAGGGTTGGGTTCGGCCGGTCCACACTAACAGTCACCACCAGCAGACCCACAAATAAAAGCACCCAGAAATGCCAAAAATTGGCTGGGATTCCTGGTGCTATCCTGGTGCTATTCCTGGTGCTATTCCTGGTGCTATTCCTGGTGTTATTTCTGGTGCTATTTCTGGTGCTATTTCTGGTGCCATTTCTGGTGCTGTTTCTGGTGCTATTTCTGGCTATTTCTGGCTATTTCTGGTGCTGTTTCTGGTGCTATTTCTGGTGCTATTTCTGGTGCTGTTTCTGGTGCTATGTGACTAGCAATCACCATCAGCAGACCTACAAGATATAGCACCCGGTAAATGCTAAGCTGCCAAAATTGACTGGGATTCCTGGTGCTGTTTCTGGTGCTATTTCTGGTGCTATTTCTGGTGCTGTTTCTGGTGCTATTTCTGGTGCTATTTCTGGTGCTGTTTCTGGTGCTATGTGACTAGGAGCCACCACAAGCAGACCCACAAAAAGCAGCACCCGGTAAATGCTGGGATTCCTGGTGCTATTTTTGGCCTGTGTGTTACAAGGCCACGGCGTTATTTGACTGTTAGTGTGGACCGGCCGAACCCAAGTTTAGAGTTGAGGGTGTTTGTTCAGGGGGAAGGACTGGCCTGGTAATGTCTGTTTGGGGTTTCGGGTTGGAGGGCGTCTTGTCCCAAAGAACCTCAAACCCTAAACACCCTAAACACCTTAAACACACCCAAAAAACACAAAAAAACAAAAAAAACACCGAAAAAGACAAACCCGACAAAACCCTTAAAACCCTAAACCCCCAAAAACCCTAGAACCTCCAACCGTGCCATCCCTCTGCCATGATATCTTGGACGTGACCGTCTCACTGGCTTTGGGTTTAGGGCCTAGTTTAGGGTGCTTTGTTTCGAGGGGACTTGGGTGTCCGAAAAAGCCTTGCTAGGTTGGCCGTTTCAACCCTCTGACATTCAGGATTTCCAACCAAGGCCCTCTTCAGTCGTCCTCCTCGGCCCTAACCCTAAACCCTAAACCCTAAACCCTAAACCCAAAACCCTAAACCCTAAACCCTAAACCCCAAATCCCAAAGCCTAAGGCCCCCCCCGAGATCCCCGAAAATACTCTGCAGCATCTGGGAGGCCCTGCTGCAAGATTGACAGTGCTCCCGCTGCTGACGCCCTCTCCGCCTATCGTGAAGATCTGATCCTCGAGGGGTTTCGGAGTTTCGGGCTTTGGGTTTGGGGTTTAGGGTTTGGGGTTTCCAAAGCTTAAACCCTTAACCCCAAACCCTAATTCAACCCCAAACCCTAAACGGGTTCAGTTTAGGGTTGGAGGTTGTGTGCGTCAGGCCCCCATTTCATAATTCCTTGACACCAGCCTACGACGTGCTCGATTTGAGTGCATGAACTGGTACTGCCCCGAACCCTCCCAAGGCTTATAGGAATTGCATGGTTCTGTGTCCAGGCTCGGAGTGTTCGCTGAACAAAGGTCCTACAATGGGACGCGTGAAGTCTGACGCAGTTACATCACTTCAGCTTCTCTTACGCAGCATGTCCTCCACAGTGCCGTCAGCAGCTCCATCGTAAGACACTTTGGGAAACCTTGGCCCAGTGAGCGGGAGAAGGCGTTCAAGAGCAATACCCTGCGCCTGATGCCCCAGGGAAAACTTGTGCAGCCAAGCAAAAGCAAAAGGCCAGTTGGGTTCGCCTTTGGGGCTGGGGTCGGGTGGGTTTGAGTTTTCCTCGCTGAAAAAATATCGGATTCCCTTGTGCGCGGCATAAGAAGATCCAGGCCGAGGCACGCCATGCAACATCGAGCTGGGGGTACTTCGGCGGCGTTTGCCGGTTTGATGATGTTCCAGGAGTTGAAGAGCATCTGGGCGCACAAACAGCCGCTCCGAAAATCTCCTCTCTCTCTCTCTCTGTCTCTGCCTCCCTCTGAGAGAGCATGCCACCACCCTCCATCCCTTGCTCTTCTGAACTCCCGACCTCTCAATCTCCACATTTCTATGTATCCTTTTGTTGTTCTTCTTTCTTTCTGTTCTTTAGTTCTCTCTCTCTCTCTCTCTCTCTCTTTCTTTCTTCCTTTCTTGATTTCTTCCTCTCTTCCTCTCTTCCTCTCTTCCTCTCTTCCTCTCTTCCTCTCTTCCTCTCTTCCTCTCTTCCTCTCTTCCTCTCTTCCTCTCTTCCTCTCTTCCTCTCTTCCTCTCTTCCTCTCTTCCTCTCTTCCTCTCTTCCTCTCTTCCTCTCTTCCTCTCTTCCTCTCTTCCTCTCTTCCTCTCTTCCTCTCTTCCTCTCTTCCTCTCTTCCTCTCTTCCTCTCTTCCTCTCTTCCTCTCTTCCTCTCTTCCTCTCTTCTTATCTTCCTCTCTTCTTATCTTCCTCTCTTCCTCTCTTCTTTCTTCCTTTCTTCCTTTCTTCCTTTCTTCCTTTCTTCCTTTCTTCATTTCTTCCTTTCTTCCTTCATTCCTTCCTTTCTTTCTGTCTGTTGTTCGTTCTTTCGTTTTTCTTTCTTTGTGTTTTTTCTTGATTTACTTTTTTCATCATGTATCTATTTCTTTAATGCTTTCTTTCTCTTAACACCGAACACCACACCGCAAGATCCCTCAAAGGCAGGGCTAGTCAGTCCCAAACAAAAGTACATGCATGCGGCACCCTATATAGGGCTTCGGGGTTGAGGGCAAGGGTCGCCTCAAGATCGGTCCAAGTCTTGTTGCTCACATCTAGAACTCCCTGAAGCCTTGGTCAAGCCCTAAACCCTTTTGGGGTTTAGGGTTTAGGGTTTAGGGTTTAGGGTTGGTCAAGCCCTAAACCCTAAACCCACTTGAAGAGCCCCCAGTTGCCCCAAGGCCCCGGCAGAATATGCCTGGGCACGAAGGACTCCGATGATTTCATGCCGGGTTGGGATATCAGATATGGGCAAGCCTTTAAAAAAATATATGGCCCTTTAACATTTTCGTAGCCTGGATGTGCTGCGCTCAAAGCAGGGACCCTAATCGGGATGTTCCCCCTTCTGCTAACAGTCCATAATAGGGATTGTAGCACCCCCTATTCTAATGGGGATTAAGGACTGCTAGTAAAAGGGAGCACATCCCAAGACCCAATGAAGAGGATAACGAGCATGGAGGGCTTGGGAGTGCGGAACCGGGCGTAGTCGTCGTGGTCAAGCGGGGGGCTGTGCGTGGGTACCCTTTTTAAGAAGGGTGCACGGGTTCGAGCTGGCGTCGGCACAACTTCCCAAAATGGGATTCTCAGAATTCGGAAGAGGCCCATGCACATGCTGATGTGTAGGATGCCTCCTTTTGGACGACATGACAGCTACACTCTCAATAGTCCCAAACAACCTTAAAAGGAACACCTTATGAGTCTCATCATTCAAAAGGGATGTCACTTCTCATTAAGGCCCCTTGTAAGGAGGGGGGGAAGCGTTTCAAGATCGACTTGCTTGCACAGACCGCTACAACTGAACCAGGGAGGTTTTGTCAAAGCACTTCTCTGACACACCAAGCCGTGCCGTTTTCAAGCTTCTGGGGAGGGCTTAAGGCTTCTAAGGTTCTACAACGCTTGGTGGCATGCTACTTCTGTGCTGTCTCCTGCTTCGGTGCCGAGGGCATGCGCTCTCCCTCCGCCCTTTATATGGGGGCGTGAGTTTCTTGGCAGAGCTAGAGTCACTGAATCGCCTATAGAGTTTGGGATTCAGGCTTTGAAGTTAGGATAGAGACGTACGCATCCGCACCCGCTGCCTCTCCAGATGGGCATTTCACAAATCGGGGTACCCCTAATACACCCCCAAATTTATAGTCCTCATGAACAGGAACTCCCAAAAACGGTACCCCCTCTGATCGTGAACCCCCAGATTCCTGACCCCAGATCGCCCTGATTGGGGCATGCGCGTAAAGGTCGTTGTAGTACGTGGAAGCATCCACTCCGCCTGTAGTTTAGGGTTTAAGGCTTACAGGGTCTAAACGCTAAACCCTCAACCCTAAACCCTAAACCCTAAACCCTAAACGAGGTCTGTCAGTTGGGCTTGGTTTTGTGTCTTTCTACATGGTTCCGTCGAAGCTTCAGAAGTTGAGGTTTAGGGTTTAGGGTTTGGGTTTAGGAGTTGGGGACTAAGAATAGAAGATGGGTACGGGGCATTCTTATCTCCCATGATGTTCTGACTTCTCACGGGGTTGTGGTCCTCATTCTGTCAAACTTAGTAGCAGATACGCCACGTTGCATCCCTGAATACAAACCCCCCAAACCCTAAAACGTGTGAACCCTAGATCTCCCCCAACCACGGATGGGGTGGGCCGGGGGGGGGGGGGGGGGGGGGGGGGGGGGGGGGGGGGGGGGGGGCACTGACGCTGTCATTGTGCGGCCAGCTCCTTGCGCTAGTGGTGTGGTGAGTGTATTTAGGGCCTACGTAGGCTTAGGAGAAGGAGCTCAGGCCACACACACGAAGTTGTTTCAAAGCTGCTTGTTGTGCACTTGTGCAATGTGTATGCAACTCGGCCGAAGGCCTGCGCGGCAAAGCTCCGTCTCTGTCTGTATGTGTGTGCGTGTGTTAACTCAGAGTTCAATCTTCGAGTCCCAAAATGCCCCTGCAACTGATGCCTTAAACCCCAGAAACCCCACACCCTAATCCTGAAACCTAAATTTTAAACTAAACCCTACAGGCTCTATACCCGACAATGAACCACATCACCTCCGACTCTGAGATCTGGGCCGAAGATGACGACTTGATCTTCATCTGAATACGGAATCTAGGCCCAGCACAGCGTTGGACTGGGTTTAGGGTTTAGGGTTTAGGGTTTAGGGTTTAGGGTTTAGGGTTTAGGGTTTAGGGTTTAGGGTTTAGGGTTTAGGGTTTAGGGTTTAGGGTTTACTATATATAGCGAGTCAAAGCACAAAATTCGAGCCCAACCGGCAGGGGATTCGGTCAGGACCACATCAAGAAGCGTGCTCATGCTGGAACCCATGACAAATCATCACAAAAAACTAGGCATTTTTCATGCTTTTATAACAAATTGCAGTTTTGACACTACACGAAACCAATGGTAGTCAATGACATGGCCAAAATCATTACAAATATAACTGGAAATAACTGGAAATAGCTACTTTTATTTCCGAAAACCTCACCAAAAACATGAAGACGCAGAGTAACTATTAGCAGCTGCCTAACTGCTAATAGTTACTTGGGTAACTGTCGGCAGTTATATCCGGTTATAACTGCTGGAAGACCCTTCCCGTATACCCCCCAATGGAACCCTCATGATGCAAACGATCCAACCTATCCTAAACCCTAAACCCAAAACCCTAAACCCTAAACCCTAAACCCTTCTCCGAGCACAGATTCTGGAACTGGCGTTCGCCCTGAACCGGGTGGATCTGCAACCAAGCAGGTTCCCAACCCAAACTCCAGCACGCCTTTCCCTCGTCGAAAACCTTACCCCCCCCCCCCCCCCCCCCCCCTAAACCCTAAACCCTAAACCCTAAACCCTAAACCCTAAACCCTAATTAAACCCTAAACCCTAAACCCCTAACCCTAAAAAAAACACACACACTCCTAGACTCACCTCAGGTTCCGACTGTTGACATCCCAAAGCCACCTCTCCCGCTTGGTCCTGGCAGCTCTGTGTGACTTTGCAGCTTGGGACTCGGGGAGTTGTGGGCTGAGGGCTTATAAGGGTACTGTGTGGTTTGGGTTTAGGGCTTATAGGGTTTACGGTTTTGGGGGGGGGGGGGGGGGTTTGGGACTTAAGGGTTTAGGGCTTTCGGGTTTTCGTGTTTTCGGGCTTGGAGATTACAGGCTCAGGGTCTAGTTCGTCAGGGTTTGGGCGCAGTGAATTTCAGAATTTGGGGCGCGTGGCTACCTACGGCCTTTATTGAGGGTTGGAAGGCTCCATAGGGAACAGCCCTTCAGGAACCAAGCCTCTCCCACCACAAATCACAATGGCACCCCCCGCCCCTAGCAAAACCGGAACAACTTCTATGCGGAGGTTAGGGTTTAGGGTTTAAGGGACCTCTGCCAAATTTTAATGGAACCTGAACACTGAACACGGCAAGCACAAACTAAACCCTAAAAAGCCGAAAGACATGTAATGACATTTATAACCCCTGCAAGACAGGGACGAGCCTTGAAAAGCTGACTGTTTTGATACGTATCTATATTCATACAGGAGGCTCCAAAAATGCTGAAGCCCTGAACCGCCTACACCCCTAAAACCCACCACCCTAGCCTCCCACGCCTACCCAAAACCGTAACCCCTCAACACCAAACCCTAAACCCTAAACCCTAAACCCTAAACCCTAAACCCTAAACCCTAACCCCCAAACCCTGAACCCTAAACCCGAAACCCCAAACTCCAGGTGCACAGCCGCAGCTTCGTCCTGTGCCAGACGGAGTCTGCTGGGACCAGGTGCCTTGTCTTTGGGAGCTCCATGGCTTGAGTCGGATTTCGGGCTTCGGGCTTAGGGTTTCGGGTTTAGGGTTTAGGGTTTAGGATTTAGGGCTGAGGGCTTAGGGTTTCGGGTTTGGGGTTTAAGGTTTAGGGTTTTGGGTTTAGGGCTTAGGGTTTCGGGTTTTGGGTTTAGGGTTTGCCAGAAACAAGTGTAGCACTGGGGAGTCGAAGGGCTTTAGAGGCTTGGGTTGTATAAGATCGGGCAAGAGGCCTTGGTGCTTGAGGCCTTAGGGTTGAGGGTTTAGGGTCTAGGGCTTAAGAACGTTACAAGAATGGTTCCAAACTTAAGGCGTTCGGGATTTTGAGGGTCGAGGGCTTCAGTTTCGGCACGGAATTAGGGGGTTGTCAGAATTATCTAAGAATAGCTCACCATGCCCCAACCTTATACCTCTTAACTTCTTCTAAGGGGTATGCCCTAGGGTATGTTGAATATTTCTTAGAAATTAAGAGTTTAGACTCTGAGGGCTTGGTCCTTTGTTGGCTTGGGTGCCTTGGGCTTTGACCTCAAACTCTACACCCCGAACCCCTGCACGATGCCCGGGATAGCAGGGCCCCATGATTTTCTCAACCCTAAACCCTAAACCTAAACCCTGTAAACCCTATAAACACGCAGAACTCTAAACCCTATAAGACCCTAGGTTAAACCTAAACCCTAAACCCTGTAAACAACCAGAACCCTATAAACCCCAAACTCAACAAGGGCTGGAACTGCCTGCTGCCCAGTCGCCTGCTGTGATGTCAAAGATCCAGAGGTCCGAAAAGTACCCCGTGGTCCAGCTGTTGGGGTAGTCTACGAAGCCGAAGCCCCCGAAAAGGACGAGGTAGTCCTCAGCGGCCCCAGACACCCAAAACCCGAAACCCAAAACCCTAAACCCTGTTCGTCTAAGGTTTCGGGTCGCGCTCCCAGTGTCAGAAGCATTTTTGGGATTGTTGAGGGTTTAGGGTTTAGGGTTTAGGGTTTGGGGTTTAGGGATACTCTCCCAGGGCCTGAGCCCAAGCCCTTTGCATAGGTCGAAGCCCAGGAGCATTTCCTTGGGAGTTGGCGTGGACCATGCCTCCAGGCAGTCCAGGGGTTCATGGCAGGATGTTTAGGGTTCCGGGGAATTGAAGTCAAGGGACTAAAGGACCCTTATAAGGGACCTTAGAGGGGCTCTTTCGGGGTTATTTTGGGGCTACTTAGGTATGTAGGGGCTAGATAGATATATAGTTATATATACATACAAGGTATAATTAGGATAGGGGAATAAGAAATTCAGGGTCCTTTCTAGGGGATTGAAGAGACTCTTTCAAACACACGCCACGATCACCCCACCCCCACGGGGAACCGAAGCTCAGAATTATGAACTGCAGGGTTCTTTCAGGATCACCAAAGCGGATTTCCTCGCCTTAAGCCCTAAACCCTAAACCATGAGCCCTAAACACCCTGAACCCTGGACCCAAATCTGCAAAGCTCTGGCATTGACATCCGGCAGCGTTTAGGGTTTAGGGTTTAGGGCTTTCATCACTTCGCTTGGGGGCCCTCTCCTTGTTGAAGGCGATAGCCGGGCATGGTCCCTGATATCTGGCTCCAGGTAGAGCCTCCGATCATGGGGTGTTTTTGTAGGGGTGTAAAGAACCATCCGCAAGAGGTTGGGGAGTCGTGGGTCTCGATCTAAGTTTGAGGGGTTTAGGGTTTAGGGGTTAGGGTCTAGGGTTTAGGGTTTAGGGTTCTAGAGGTGACGTCCGAGAGGCGTGCGCAACAACTCCTCAAAACCCTGAGAGCACGAGGATCAATGACTGAGTGAAGTTCCCTGACAGGTTCGCGGAACTTTGGGGAAACCAGGTTTGGAGCTTAGGGCTTCGTATCCCTAAACCCTAAACCCTAAACCCCAAACCCTAAACCCTAAACCCAAACCCTAAACCCTCGACGAAAGCCCACATCAGCAGCCCAGCCACTCCCAATGTTGAACTGCCAAAGGTCTTGACCTGGGCTGTGTTGGTGCTGAGTTTAGGGCTTAGGGCTTAGGGCTCAGGGCTTAGGGTTTAGGGTTTAGCCTGAGTACCCAAACCCACAACCCCAAACCTCATGCGCTTCATGTCTCTCGGAGTCAACCGTTCTCCGAAAGAGCAGAAAGACGTAGGGAGTCCAAAGGTGTAGCTGAAAATGGGCCAGGCCCTTCGTCTCACAACCTGCAATATACAAAAAAAATTCAAAATATGGTGACTGCAATTTATTGTGTGCGTTAGTATTTATATGTTTCTTTTCTGGGGAAGGGGGGTAGAGCGGTTCTCAGGGACGTCTCAGGGAGTTCTTCGTTTCCCGGACTTGGCAGGTTTTTCTCAAGAGTCTACGGCTTGTTTTCTCTACCCTAAACCCTAAACCCTAAACCCTAAACCCTAAACCTAAACCCTAAACCCTATAGGCCCTACTGCCTGCCAAGAAGCTTGGCCACGAGTTGCTGGTGCCGGTGCCTGCAAGTGGGCACTCAATCAACCCAAGCCAAAACAGACGGTTTGTCCAGCCCGTCAGTCTCGACCCCGAATACTCACCAGGCATATCTGCAATGAAACCACTCTAAGCCCTGACCCCCTACACCTAAATCTCTCTCTGAAAAATCCTCATCAGTAGGCCGCAGAGGAACGCTTCAGGGAGACCCAAGATGAAGAGAATCGACTGTCGGTGGGGTTGCTCTGGATGAGGTGTTCCCTTATACTGGATGAGGTGTTCCCCTATCCCTTCCGGAGTCCTGGAAAAATGGACTATGGGGCTTGGGGTTCCAGGATTTGGCGGGCCCATGCCCGTTTCAGGTTGGCCAAGCATGCCCCGAGCTGCCGTACGGCGATGCCCCGGCAAAGGAATAGATGTTCCCATTCGCGTAGACGAAGCTGTGCCACACCTCTGTCGGGATGAAACGCCCAAAGCAGAGCAGCTGCTATCATAACATTGAAGCCTCAACAACGTCTCGAGCTGCTTGTATCGAAGACTTCCTGCGTTGAACTGCACAAGCTACTCCTCCACAGAAGCAATTGATTTGCCAGAAACCACGCAGAACTTGATAGGTTATCAGATAATCGCCCTAAACCCTTTCCCGTAAACCCTAAACCCTAAACCCTTACGGCCAGGTGGTCTTCACTGGGTTGGGAGAAGAAACAACAAAGCAACCAACCCAGGTGACTTCACCAAGCAAGGATGGTCTAGCAGTTCAGTGCGAACAAGTCAAGCACCCATCCCAACACGTTAACGCTGCGCGGAAGGCACTGTGGTTCAGGGCGCTATCACAGCCTTGCTTGGATGCAGATGTCCGATCTTGTATGGGTTTATGTTGGGATGTTCCCCCTTATACAGACAGTCCTTCATAGGGATTACAAAAGGGGGGGGTACTATAACCCCGATTAAGGACTGTTAGCATAAGGGGGGAACTCTTCTAGCTCGCCAACCGGCCTTCTGCTGTGGTCCACCTCCGCTCACACTGTCGGTCATGTTGGTCCACGTGGACGTGGAGATCGTATAACTATACCTTTCATCGTGAGGCAGTGGGTTTAGGGTTCCGGGTGTTAGTGTTTCGGGCTTAGGGTTTTAGGGTTTACGGTTTACGGTTTAGGGTGTAGGGTTTTGATGTTTAGGGTTTAGGGCTAAGGGCTTAGGGTTTAAGGTATTAGGGAGTGCTTTAGGCTTGTTTCTACCCGATGGCCGGTTGAGAGCCCTTGCCAGCAACTCATAGACGCTAAACTTTCAGACCCGGCTTCGGTTCAGGGTTTCGGGCTTTGTGTGGCTGTTGACTCTTCCCTGAAGTGCGTCAGGGTTTAGGGTTGAGGGTTTAGGATTCACGGTGTATGGGAATAGAGCTTGGGCTTTGGCGTTTGGGGCTGTTCAGCGTCGAAACGCTTTAAAGGTGTAGTGTTGAGGAAGTTGCCCCCGACTGTACAATGCAAGTCCCACATGGCACCTGAGCAGCTATAAAGCGTGCAAAACCCCCTGGAAAAGTTTCTACGACCCTTAAACAAGCCCCAAACAGACCTTAAAATGTATAGAAGATAAACCCTAAACCCTAAACCCTGAACCCTAAACCCTAAACCCTCAACGCATAAGGCCTGACGTTAGCTGGGACGGGGCACAAGTCGTGACTTGCTCCCCAGAGTTGAAGCCCACCATGGAGGTAGATGGTATCCTCCATTCGGGTTTAGGGTTTAGGGTTTAGAGTTTAGGGTTTAGGGTTTAGGGTTCAGGGTTTAGGGTCATGATAATTGGGGGGGGGGGGGTACTAAAATCCCTATTAAGGGCTGCGTTTTTTAGGGGCCGAACATCCCAAGATGTCCTCCATTCGGGTTCACTTGGGGTGTATTTGTTTTGGCTTTGTCAGGTGACCCGAAACCCCAAACCCTAAACCCACGGTGTAAGGTTGGGTTTGGGGTGGGGGGAGGGGGGGGGGGGTTACGGGGGGTAGGGGTGGTAGGGGGTGTAGGGGGTGCAGGGGTGGGGAGGGTTGTGGGGGGGGGGGGGGGGGGGGGACCGTCAACCCCCTGGAGACCAAAAAAAGCCCGAAGCCCCGAAAGCCCCCGGCAGTGGGAGCCGACTCTGTGGTCTGGGTTTAGGGTTTAGGGTTTAGGGTTTAGGGTTTAGGGTTTAGGGTTTAGGGTTTAGGGTTTAGGGTTTAGGGTTTAGGGTTTAGGGTCTAGGGTTTAGGGTTTTGGGGGTGTGGGGTTTACGGGCTCAGGGTTTAAGGGTTTGGGGTTCAAGATTTTCGGGGGGTTTCGGGTTTTTAGGATTTGGGGGTTTGGGGCTTAGGGCTTGGGGTGTAGGAGTTTAGGCTTCTGCTTTTAGGGCTTAGGCTTTGGGAGGCTGATGATTTAGGTCTTAGGGATCATCGGAACATTTGGGGGTTCCCTTTCCCAGTGGCCCTTGGAACTTTCAGGTGCTGATTCTAATTGGGGTTTGGGTTTGGGGTTTACAGTTCATAGGCCTTACTTGGACTTTTCTAAGTTCAGTCCGCAGGGGAGGGTTTAGGTGTCCTGCCGTACTTGGACTTTTCTAAGTTCAGTCCGCAGGGGATGGCACCCAGAACCCCAAACCTTGGGATGTTCCCCCTTATACTAACAGTCCTTTAAAGGGATTATAGTACCCCGCGCCTATCATATTCCCTATGAAGGACTGTTAGTATAAGGGGGAGCATCCCAAGCCCCAAACCCTAAACCCCATGCCCTATTCATTCCAAGGATCACTTCCATCATAGGCCATGCCTGCACCGAGCCTGTGCACAAAAGCTGCCCTTTCCAGTAGCTTCAGATGCATTACGAGTCCGGTTGAATGACTAGCTCTCATAAACCCTAGAATAAAAGCCCTCTTTCAGTTCATGGGAGTCCAATAGATATGTTTGACAAAAATCCTACTTAAAAAACATCGCAGCTCTCACACCCTCAAGTCGATGGGCAACCTGCATCTGCGGGTGAACCCACAGCTCAAAAACCCTAAGGACACGAAGCCCCTATTTAAAGACTAGGTGGCTGAACCCGAAAAATCCCGAAACTCCCTAAACTCCCGAAACCGCCTGAGCTCTATATAAACCCTGAACATATTTGTACCGTTGAGGCCGACACCCGAGATGCCGAGAAAACATCAGCGAAACGTCACCGATCAAAACACCGATTACCTGCGACCCCCCCCCATTGAGCCTTACTTGGTTTGGGGCGTAGGGCTGAGGGCCGAAAACATGGCATTGCTTATATCCAAAAGCATCCGAAACCCTAAAAAGCCCCAAAACCCAAACACTTGCACCAGAGGTGGCAGGATGCCTTGAGGCTTAGGGCCTTTAGGGGGCCTTAGAACTACGACTTGCGACGGGGTCGGAAAGCTTATGTAAGGTTACGGTTGACGGTTTTAAGGCCGCAGAAGCTACCTAAACCCTGAACTTCAAAAACCTTTCTGACCCTCGGTGTACCAGAGGTGCCTTTGTTGTGGCTTGTTGGAGTCTGAGCCGGTGATGTCTGCCCACGACTTTCCGTTGACCTGTTAGTCAGTCTTTCACTCGCCAGGGTTTCTTTTTGGAGGATTTAGGGTCTGCAGGGTTTGCAACCCCCCCCCCCCAAAAAAAAAAAAACACACAAACATGGCACTTTTCTCCTGGGGTCTAAGAGACTCCAGACGGGACCTCAGAACTCAAGCAGGTCATCCCAGTGGTGGAGACGCGGAGTGGGCCGCACGTGGACAAGGACTTCGGCCGGGTTAAGGGGATTAGGGGATTAGGGGTTTAGGGGTTTAGGGTTTCGGGTTTGGGGTCGTACTCGCGTAGGAGGCCCTGGATAGAGGTGATCTTAGCGGGGAACTCCTGCAAGAGCCAGACCTAACTTCAAGGGCCTGCCCATGCGAAACAAGCACTAGTTCGGCTTCTGAAAACTCGATCAATGCGTCGGGGGCACATCGAAAGTGTACATGTCTTCTTTGGTGTTGGCGGTGTTACAGCCTCTGCTGATCAGGGCTGTCGAGAGTCGAACATGAATATGAAGACTATACTGTCTTCCTTCTCTCGCTTGCGGTGCCCTCATCTTACGGAGCATAGTTATGGCCTTCCAGAAGGGTTTAGGGGGTAGGGTTTAGGGTTTAGGGTTTAGGGTTTAGGGTTTAGGGTTTAGGGTTTAGGGTTTAGGGTTTAGGGTTTAGGGTTTAGGGTTTAGGGTTTAGGGTTTAGGGTTTAGGGTTTAGGGTTTAGGGTTTAGGGTTTAGGGTTTGGGCCCTTCAAGGTGCCTGGAGATCAGGGGTGTTGAGGCACCGGGCTTGGGGTGCAATGTGGCTGTTGGCTAGTGGAGTGCTCGACGGCCACTGCAGATTCACAAGGCGCTCGCCAACAGCAGCCTACACAGGTTTAGGGTTTAGGGTTTAGGGTTTAGGGTTTAGGGTTTAGGGTTTAGGGTTTAGGGTTTAGGGTCTAGGGTTTAGGGTTTAGGGTTTAGGGGTTAGGGCACAGCCTTCCAAGAAAGTGCCATGTCCCAAACTAAAGACATCAACCATACTCCCCCTAGAGCCAGACAAAAACTGCAATTTGCATTCCCGACTCTTGGTGCGGAGTTGTTAGTTGTTAAACTAAACCCTTCTCCTCGCCCAGTCACCCCAGAGTATCCCTAGAGCGTCCCTGGAGTGCCCAATCCCAGCAAACAATTCCAAATCTGCAGCATGGGGATATTCGAAGTAAAACATCCCCAGACGTGGCCGTGGGTGCTTTCACATTTTCGCGCATATTTCCGAAGGAGACAACCATACAGGCCCTGGCGAGCTGTATCAATTGCACAGAAGAATGGTCTAGGGCTGCTGGGTAATCCAGCAGCAAATACGTACCAAACATAAGGGACCTTGTGAAAAGTTGTAAAGCATTCGGGTCTCTTTCATTTCTTTTGTTGTCTTGTTTGTTTATTTTGTTTTGTGGGGGGGGGGGGGGGGGGGGGGGAGGGAGAAGGGTGGCATTCTCATGGTCTCTCGAGCAAAGGAGGCCGAGAGACAGTCTTCACCTCCTCCGAAAGCGAAAATCTTCTTCTCTGAAGACCTTAGCCAGAGGATATCTGGTGGGATGCACGCTGCACCCTACAAGGCCCAAGAGGCTATGCCCTAGAATCGACTTCGAGGGAAGGGCGCTCGCTGCCCGCTCTTCTCTCGACACTTTCCACTGCGCACTTGCGCAGCTCAGTCGTGGCGCCCTACATGTCAGAAGCCACCAGTATCGTGTGAGATTCCCGAACAAACGGTAGTCCTGCCATGAAGTGCATTGATCTAGAACCACGGCCGACAAGCACGGGAGATTCTGCTAGCTACGTGGGGCCATCGGATTGAGGCCGCGAATCCAGCCACGCACATGTGAACAGACTTCGAAAGTCTAGTTCATCTCCAGCGGACTTTTGGAGGAAGTTTCTACCTCCCGAGGCCCCAAAACCTCAGCCCCAAATCAGGCTTAGGGAGTTGTTTAGCGTTTTTAGGTGTTTAGGATATTTAAGGTTCTTGGGTTGCGGCCCACGCCCTCACTGGCCTCCCACCCCGTCCCTCGGCACTTCGACTGCTTCTTGGACTCGGGCACATAGACAGCGCTCATCCTCAGCTCACAGAACATGATCTCGGATGGCGATTAAATCCCTCTGAACAAATTCTCCCTGACTATGATCCTCTTAAGCCCCATACCCTACCTAGTTATACAAACAAACAACAAGTGAAGAGCATGGAATACTGACTGAAACCCTAAACTCCGAGAGTTGTGGAAGAAAGCGGTGCCAAGAACTTGGCCCAGGGTCCACTGCCTCGCTGACGGTGGGCTGCCCACATCTGAAAACTGCCTGCGCTTTGTTGGGGATCCTATAATAAGGGAGTTTAGGGTTTAGGGTCTAGGGTTCAGGGTATCGCAATAGGGGCCGTATAGTTAGAGCACCCCAAAAGTTCCTGCTTGAGGGATTCATGATTTGGGGCGTTAGGAGGTTGAGTAGCCTCAGGCTTGGGATCTCTGCCTTGGACCTCCAAGGTTGTATTTTGGCCTTAGTTTGGGGACCCTTTTTCAAGAACCGTTAAGGGAATGTAGGGGCAATATTAGGAGTACGTATCCTAAGGGAACCTCTGAGGGGTACATCCTTACGGCCCACGATCCCTAAACCCTAGACCCTAAACCCTAAACCCTAAACCAAAGGTTTAGGGTTTAGGGTAAGGCAGGGATGGCCTCCACTCTGCATCGTTTCCTGTTACCAGCCACCTGCGTGCACGGACAGATGTGGGCGGATGTGGGGTAGGGCTTAGGGTTTAGGAAGTTTAGGGTTTAGGGGTTTAGGGGGTTTAGGGTTTAGGTTAGCATTCTACGCACCGCCAGCTTGGAAAGGAACAAAGCCTGGGACCCAAACCCTGAACACAAGCATGACAACCAAGCGATCTTCAGTTTGACCGTAGACCCGAAAACACCAACAGTGAGTGTGCATGAAGTGGTTGGCTTGGGATGTTCTCCCGTATACTACCAATCCTTCATAGGGATTATAATTGGGGGGGCACTACCACCAATCCTTAAACCACTACAGCCTCATCGTTGAGCCCCAACCAAAGCCCCTCAACTGCCAAAGCCTTAAACCCCAAAATGCCCTCAAACCCCTAAACCTTAAAACCCCAAAAACCCTAAACCCCTGCACCCTCCTGACCCCGAACCAAAACTGCTTAGTCCTAAACAGAAACTAAACCCAGATGTAACCCCCTGAACTCTTGAACCCCGAACCCCTAAATCCTAAACCCTAAACCCTTATCCTAGACCCTAAGCTCTAAGCCCTAAACCCTAAACCCTACCTAAGCCCCGAAATCCCTACGTCCCAGCCCTGGCGAATGAGCTGACGATGCTTTTGGAAGCAAGCCGAAAGAACTAGAGGGTTTTCGGGGCTTCGGACTCCACAGGTCGTCTTAATGGCTTGCGAGTTTGCAGCTTAGGTTTAGGGTTGACATCTTGCAAGCGATTTCCGACTTCGAGCCAAGTGCGAACGTCCTAGATGCCTTTCAGCTGAGCGCCCGGCAGGGGCAGGCACAGTATAGCCAGCAGCTTCATCGCTCGGCAGCGGGTCGTACCCACGCTCCAGCAAACGCTACTTGCTTGTAAGGTGGGCCTGACAATTCAAGTCTTGCAGGACTTCTACTCCAACACCTACATTCCTTGCCGTGTAACTCATGTTTTTTCTTGCGTGCGGCCATCTTGTGAAGATTGAGCTTTTTTTCATGGTCTGGCATTTGGTTTTAAGGCGCCCAAACGTGGGTTTTGGGCCATTTGGACTCCGGTTAGGTCTGCTGCACCAATCTGAACCATCTAATGGTACCTTGGTCCCTCAGAGCCCCATTCAGCCACGGGCATTCGGCATGCAAGAAGCTCGATGAACAAAAACTGCAAAAAATGACTGAGCTTTCATGGGCTTTCTGTCTGAGCGAGGTATTCTTGGCACAGGGAGATTTGTACAAACCTACAGACATAGATGCACAGGTCAACATACGTATCTGGAAATGATGGTCTCTTGGGCACCTGCTACAACGCACTCCCTTACATTTTCGAGGTTGCCCCAAAAGGTACATGTATGGGTTTAGGACGGATACTGTCTCCTTGAACTGAGAAAAGCTTAGACGCTAGACGCTGCTTCAGGTGGGTCTAGGGTTTCGGGTTTGGGGTTCAGGGTTTCGGGTTTAGGGTTTCGGGTTTAAGGTTTCAGTTTTAGGGTTTAGGGTTTAAGGTTTCGGGTTTAGGGTTTCGGGCTTCGTGTTTAGGGTTTCGGGGTTGGGGTTTAGGACCCTTAAGCCCTAAACCCCACTCCCCGAAGACAGGAGTGGGGGGCTTTTTGTGGTTATGTTCAAACCTAAACCCTGAACCCTAAACCCTTAACCCTTGCTGCTCTACTACCTTTGCAGTTGTATTCGGATCGGCATTCAGAGGCGTTTATTGTCATGACCAAGCCCGGCACGATCCAATCCCGAGCTCTCGCGCCCAAGTCCACGCCTCGGATTGGGGTTTAGGGTTCCGGGTTTAGGTTTTAGGGTCTAGGGTTTAGGGTGCCTCCCCTCAACAAACACTCAAAGGCCTGCGAGGGGAGGGGGGTTCTGGAGTTTTGGATGGGTGGGGTTGCAAGTTTCCGTGCAACTGCCTGGTAGATCGGGCGGCTAAAGAACAAACCCTACACCCTCAACCCTAAACCCTGTAAACCCTTTCAACAGTATAAACCCCATAAAGCCTCTAAACCCTATAACCCTAAACCCTGAACCCTAAACCCTATAACCCTAAACCCTATCACCCTATAACCCTAAACCCTAAACCCTAAACCCTAAACCCTCTGAACCCTCTGAACCCTCTGAACCCTCTGAACCCTCAACCCTCGTGAGCTGCGCAGCGACTCCAGGGTCTCAGGGTGCTCACCTCCGACGTGCTGCATTCACAGCCATCCCGAAACTCACCACAGGGTTTAGCGACTTTGGGGTTTAGGGTTTAGGGTTCAGGGTTCAGGGTTTAGGGTTTAGGGTTTAGGGTTTAGGGTTCAGGTTTGGGGCCGACTTCTCCCAGGAGGAATCCAACCCTGCACATGCGAAGCCCTCAACCCTAGAACCCTAGAAACCCTAAACCCTCGAAACAGGAAATGGCTCGGGGGAATTTGCCCAGCTTCCGAACCCTGAACCCTGAACCCTGAACCCTGAACCCTGAACCCTGAACCCTGAACCCTGAACCCTGAACCCGAAACCCCAAACCCTAAACCCTAAACCCTAAACCCTGACTGGGGCCCATACCAGCCAGCTTCTTCAAGCCTGTCAGCTGGCTTTTGCTCTGTGGGCAAGGGCTTAAGGTTTTGGTTGTAGCCCTGAATCCTAAACCCTCCCTTAAGGTTCAGGGCAACTGCTAGGTTTGGGGTTGTTGGGTTGTTGGGTTTCAGGGTTCAATTTTCAAGGTTTGGGGTTCGAGGCTGGGGTTGAAGGGTTTAGGGTTTAGGGTACCAAGCTTCGGGGAGCTGAGGTGCTGGGTCATTTAATTACTGCAGCTTCTACGTGCGCTATGCCTGGTCGGCAAGATCTAGATCCCTTAGCCACTGAGGAAACCCTCGTAAACCCCTTTTGGTGGTTAAGGGCGTGGATAAAGAAACCCAAGCCGTGAAAACCCCAAAGCCCCACACACTGCTCAAGTTTGTAATGAAGGGAATACTGGCCCCGCCCTGGGACGTCGGAGGGTAGATTATGTATCAACTTCGAGGTACTTCTGGGACTCAGAGCATGTTGAATCGTCCGGCATACTTCAGCAGACAAGACGGAGACGCCCTAAACCCTAAACCCTAAACCCTAAACCCTAAACCCTGAACCCTGAACCCTGAACCCCAAACCCTAAACCCTAAATGCCCAAGTTCATGAATACAGCATCGCCTTCTGCAAGCTCGCCTAAGGAGATCTCGCCAGGCTCGCGAAGCCTTGTTTTCAGCTGGGTGAAAGGTGGGGATACACCCTAGCCCTAAACCCTAAACCCTAAACCCTAAACCCCAAACCCTAAACCCTAAACCCTAAACCCTAAAGGCTAAACCCAAAACCCTAAACCCTAAACCCCTAAACCCCTAAACCCCTAAACCCCTAAACCCCTAAACCCTAAAGCATAAACCCTATAAACCCTAAATTCTAAACCCTACGCAGCCTGCACCACCTAAGTCATCTGCTTCACTTCAAGATTGAACCGAAACCCTGAGGTCTACGGAGAGCCCAAGTCTCCAGAGCCTACCGGCAACCCCCTAAAGAGTCCGGAAGCCCCCAAAACCCGAAGTTTAGGGTTTAAGGTTTGGGGTTTGGGGTTTGGTTTAGGGTTTAAGGTTTCGGGTTTAGGGTCAATGAAAGCCCTCAGCAAAAGAGTCGATCACAAACCCCGGTAGCCCATACCCAAAAACCTCAAAACCCCAAGCCCTGCAAACCCCAAAGGCCCTGGACCCTGAACCCTAAACCCCACCTACAGACCCCAAAGGCCCTGAAACCCAAAGCCCAAGCACTGGTGAACAGGAGCCCGGCAAGTATGAGGCGCTGCACGCGCCCGGCCCCATGACAATCCTTGGTGGCTCACCTAGACCCTGATACCCCAAAGCCTAAACCCAAAACTCTAAACCCTAAAACCCTAAAGCCTAAACCCAAAACCCTAAACCCTAAAACCCTAAAGCCTAAACCTAAAACCCCAAAACCCTAAACCCCTAAACCCTAAATTTTGGACCCTTAAACCCTAATGCTGAACCCTAAGCTGGGTCGAGGTGCAGAGCTCCCTTGCTTCAGTGCTTTGGGGTGTCAGTTAGGGGTTTAGGCACGATGGTCTTGCCAGGGCTTGGGGGGAACCCTACCCCCAGACCCCCAGACCCATGAACAATAGGAGAATTGAACGCTGCGCGTGCCCTGAACACTCGCGGTAGAGATACAGGTCGGAGGGGCTCGCCCTGAACCCAAAACCTTATAAACCCTAAACCCCAAACCCTAAACCCTAAACCCCAAATCATGGGCTTTCGGAGCCGCTGCTTCCCGATTCTGGGTGCTCCCGGCGAGCCATCCTGCTCAACGCCCACGCCATCTACGAGGAAGCTGTACCTTGTAGGGTTTAGGGTTTAGCATTTAGGGTGTAGGGTTTAGGGTTTAGGGTTTAGGGTTTGGGGTTTAAAGAGTTGGGCTGAGGGTTTTCAGGTTTAGGCACAGGGCTTGCGGAGGTTGCAGGCTTTGGGGTTAGTAGGGTCCATCGGGTCTCTAGGGTTTTTAGGGTTGACCATAATAAAAATTCCTTAACACAATTTAACTTTGTAACTAATGACATAGTTCAATTGCCACATATCGCGGACACTTAAACGAATTCATTTTGATATGAAATCCCTAAACCCTAAACCCTAAACCCTAAACCCCTACTGTACTTTCGGAGCTTGCTGCAGCTTTGGCGACTCTGCCATCTCGCGCCAGTCGCAGGGATTGCCGATGCGCACAGCATCGCCCGTCAAGCCTGAAGCCTCGGGAATGCAGAAGAGTCGGGATTTAGGGTTTAGGGTTTAGGGTTTAGGGTTTAGGGTTTAGGGTTTAGGGTTTAGGGTCAACCCGCAAGTTGGAACATCCTTATCCCCATACCCCGAAAAGTATACGGAAGGAAATCCCAGCTCTGATCATCCTTAAACCGTGTTCCAACTTTCTGGAGTTTACTGTAGGGTTGATACGGTTAGGGCTGATGTGACGGATTCCGGGTTCTGAAGCTGAAAACGAAGGGGCTCGGGGAAGGGGAAGGGTTGGGTAGCGAAATGTGGCTGCTGCAGTCGAGATGCAGGGGAGAGGATTGTTTTTGTGGACTAGCCCAAACCCCTGCACCCTACTTCAACCTCAACGACATTTTGAATGACAACGAGCCTCTCATTTGGCGCATGCCAGCAACTGTCAGCAACAAAAAACATAGCAAACAGCAGCGTAGACCCATCCTACATTCCCCGTGCGAAGTGCGAAGCCATCATGAGGGCGGCACAAATAAACACCAGCAACCTGTCACAATATCGTGCGACATGGACAAGCAAATGTGCACTACGTGGGCATGGTATCCCAGTCGAGAGCAATCATTCGAATTCAGCATTAAGGTAGCCTCTGGGGGTTCACACAACGCGGCAGCGATTGTGAGTCCAAGCAGCGTCCGGGACGGGGCGTGCAAAGGCGCCCCACCTCTGGTAAACCTGAAGGCGACCGGTCTAGGTTTTGCAATACAAGGGTCAAACCCTAATTAGGCCATGAGCCCTAAACCCGAACCCGAAACTCTCAGGTGTCGGAGTGAAGGGACATGTACGAGGAGTTCCCCAACCATTCGGAGCGCCCACGGGAAACTGCAATTTACGTGCCAGCGGGCCAGGGTTACGGAGTACTGAATCCTGCCATGGGAGGCTCACGTTGCGTCGATGAGGCTCACACACTTCATCACTAGGATGGCCCTTAAAACCCTCTGAAAAATATTCCTGAATATGATCCTCTTAATACCCCATAAGGGAAAATATGAAATGTCCCAAGGGCCCACCTAGATCACGAGCACCCTGAATTTCTCAAAGGGAAGCAGCAGAAGCTGACCCTCTCTCAGAGATTCACACGGAGCTTCCGCCCGAGCCCGCCCCAAACATCCACACCATGACATCCAGAACCTCCCTAAACCCTAAACCATAAACCCTAAACCCTAAACCCTCTGAAACCGTGTGCTCTCTCTCCCTCTCGATCTCGCCTCGCCCCCTCTCTTCCATTCTCCCCTTCTCCCTTCTCCCTCGCTCTCTCTCTCTCTCTCTCTTTCTTTCTTGGGGGCATGAGGAAGAAAGAAAGAGAGAGAGAGAGAGAGACAGAGAGCTCTCTCTCTCTCTCTCTCTCCCAGCTTCTCTCTGATACTCTGTCTCAGCATCACCGTGCCTGACCCGTCCTCGAGTTGCGCGTCTCGATCTGTACAACCTGCTTTTTCGGGGACCCCAGCTTTGCATGCATTGCCCCCAGTTACTGGCAACACTGCACAGCAGCAGGTGCAAAAACAACTGCAACTGCAAAAGTGTGCACACAATGCAGCTGCAAAACCGCAAACACTGTAACTACAAAAGCACAAAACTGCAACTGCAATAAGCCTGGAACTGCAAACGCTGGAAGTTGGAAGAGAGAAGCCTTTAAACTTGAACCTTTAAGCTTTCTAGGAATTTCCCCTGAAAAGCCAAAGTGGCAGTTCGACTTAAGCCTGGAACCCAAAAAAAGCCTTCCCAAGTGAGTCGCAGACAGTTCCAACGTTGGAAAGGCATGAAGTTGGAAGCTTTGAAAAAAAACCCTAAACCCTAAACCCTAAACCCTAAACCCTAAACCCTAAACCCTAAACCCTAAACTTGAAAGTTAATCTGAAAAATCGAAGAGTTAGAAAGGTCGTGCGAGACATTCGGCAGGGCACCTTACAGCTTGTGCTGGCTTTTACCATAAACCGTTCAGCTCGCAAACCCCGTGGCCAAGGAGAGGGTGTAAGGGTTTAGGGTTTAGGGTTCAGGGTTTAGGGGAGTTCTGCACCTGCTTGGCGCGAAAACGCCCCAAGAGCTCCACCCAGTGCCTCGACGCAGCCTGGCCGACAGGTTTTGGGATTGAGACTTGAGGGCGTAAGCCTCAGCCGTTTTAGGGTTTGGGGTTTAAGGTTGAGGGTTTAGGGTTAAAACGATGTAGGCGATTGAGGACCAGGCTTGTGTACGGTCAGGGCAGTCTCACTCCGAAACCCGAAACCATAAGCCCGAAGCCCCAAAACCCCAAACCCGAAGGCCTAAGCCCTTCATGGGTTGAGGTCGCAGGGCTTCAAAGGCTTCGGGGCTTAAAGGCTTTCGGGCCTTAGCAGGCTTCGGCTTAGGAGGCGTTAAGCTTTAAGGTAGCTCCAAAAACGTTGAACAAGGATGGTTTAGGGTTTAGGGTTTAGGGTTTAGAGCCCAGGGATGGTTGCAATGAGCAGCCAGGCAGGACTCGAAGCCCTGAACCCTCAACCCTAAAACCCTACCAACGCACAGATGCAGGACCAGGATTGCCGTATCTCTACACAGGCAGCCTTCTTTCAACCCTAAACCTGCACCCCAAGACCCGAAATCCGAAACCTGAAACAACCCTGCAAACCTTGAAAAAACAAAAACCGCAAACCTCAATTGCTGCCATTCACGCCCAAACACAAAAACCTGAAAACAAGTCCTGAACCCAAAACTACCATATACACCCTATGAGGTCGAGAAGCCCTAGTAACCCCAAAAATGTGTATGAAAACAAACAATGCGTGTTTTAAGGCTTGTTTGATATTCTGCTCTGTTGGACTGATGGCATACTACTATTTTCAACACAACCCTAAACCCTAACCCCTACCGTAAGGGCGCCTGGAGCTCGGCTTGCAGCTGGGCGTCGCCATTGCTGGCCCCACCTGCCAGCCGGTCGAGAGGGTTTAGGGTTTAGGGTTTAGGGTTTAGGGTTTAGGGTTTACGGTTTGGGCAGTTTAGGGTTGAGGGGGGTCAGGGGGCTTGGTATGTTTAGCCTTAGGATTTAAGACTTATAGGGCTGGCTCAAGGGCGCGCACTCTATTGTCGGCCTTCCAGGATGTGTTCCACGCAGGCGGGCCGTATGGGGAGGTGGCTCCAGTGGCTGTCTTCCACGCGGTGCTTGAGATTCCTTGGCGGGCTTTGAAGCTTTCAGGGGTTCTTACTTCTCCAATCCAGGGAAAACAAGGTTAAGCTGTATTATTCCCACTAAATACGGAAACCCAAAAAGTTTAAAGTTCAGCTTGTGGCTAAGAAAGACCAATGCCACCTCTGGTACTAAAGGCACTATCGCAAGGTAACCCTTAGGGCTAGACATGCTAATCAGACTACTAGAAAAAAACAATACTAGTAAAGTCCTAGAACTAAAAATCTCTGACGCCCTCAACCATAAACCCAACAAAACTTCACCCTCAGCCCGAAGTCCTACCGCTCTCGACAGCGAAACCTAAATTCTAAACCCTCAATCCTAAGCCCTAAATCCTAAACCCTGGGCCCTAAACCTCAAACATTATACCTTAGATCCTACACCTTAAACCCTACACCTTAAGCCTGTAGTAGCGAATATTTGAGACTCCTCCGCCTCCAAACATCCCCCTAAACCCTCCGTCGTGACCTTGGTTGACATCTAGCATGCCGCAGGGTGCAACCAAGGTCACGAGTTGACAATTGCCAATGAAGACTGCACGCTTTTCAAGCGCAACGTCCTTGAGTTGCAGGAACAAAAGTTTGTGGGTCGGTGGGTTCAAGAGATGCATTGGGTTGAAACGTGCACCTCACTCCGACACCCTGTAAATGATGAAGATCCGAATGTCCCTCTGACTTCACCGGAGGGCCAGACGAAAGAGAAACTGCAACAAGACAAGCTGCGCTTTAAAACCGCATTCGTGCACGATTGGCACTCAACATGCAAGCTGCCTGCGGTCTCACTTTTTCCACGCGAAAGTAATGTCCTCCCATGATCCTCCACCAGCGGATCCTGCACTGAGGCGCCAATGATCACCGCCGAATAGGCCGCCAACCTTTCGCAATCCCACTCTCCCGGACCCATGCTGTTTCCCATCCGAAATGACCGACATGGTGAAGGCATCAAATTCATCTGGCAGGCCACCATTGAAATACTCAAAAGAACTGGTGTAAGAGCGTGCGTATTGCACCTCGAAAGTGGCGGCGAACTGGGAGTCTGCCGGTCCGATGAGGTGGTCGCCGGAATCTTGGTGGACGTGCAGCCACTTGCCAGCCCCGCGGCCAGTCTTGAGCTGGATCTTGAAGTTCGTGCCCTCGCTGCCATGCACATGGAACGCCATGACCTCAGCCCAATTCTCCGACTCCAGCCCGAGACGGTCATAGCCGTAGCTGCCGTGCGTGTGGAAGAAATTCTTGCCACCGGAGGAACTGTAGCCATATTTGTAGAGCTTGGCGTTGCGCACAACAGTTGTAACAGCGAGCAGCTGTCTGACGGTGTTGGTCTCACACGCCTGCGTAGCTTTGCCACCGGTTCCTGTCGGATCCATGCAAAGCCCGCTAGGACTCTCCAAATGAAACATCGTCCCCGAAAATGGGTTCGACCGCCTCACTTTCCACACAGCAGCAATATCGCATTCCCCGGTTTCCAAATAACTTAGATGGAGAAGCTTTTTCTCGCGCACACATCGACCATCATGGGCCACCAGCTTGGCTATACTAGCGAACTCTACGTATTTGAAGCGTTGGGACCTCTTGCCTTGGCAGCGGGAAAACTCCACGTAGTTGTTTTCGGTTCTGGACAAGCAAACGTTGCCTGCTCCGACTCCCAACAAGACACTGTAGTCGCTCGAGCTGGCCGAGCTGGCCGAGCTGGCCATGTTGGCCGAGCTGGACATGTTGACAAGCGAAGCCCCCGACGTCTCCATCGCGCTGATGTCATTGACATCACTGCTGCTGGCTATGGGTGCAGCTTCCCACTCGGCTGCGTGGCTGTGCTGCAATGTTTGTGCCCGCTGCAGCATCGTAAGCCCGTCAGTCGGCTTCAGGCCCTGGCTGCCAGTGCCCGCATTGCAGTCGCTGCTTGAACTCGGGAGCGCATGCGCAGCCAAAGGGCACAGGCCCAAAAGCACTGACACAAGGCACAGGAACAACATGTCCGAGGAGCACGAGGAGCGAGGGAAACACTTTTGAGCAGCTTGCAGCTTTCCTAGCACTCGGCAGGCATGGACAGCTCCTCTAGCAAGAACTGCATCGCTGGCGCAATCCATACTCACTGCATCTAGTCTACGGATGTAGCTCCAGCTGAGACGTTGGTTCAGGCTGGCAGGTGTGGGGTTTTGGGAGTTGAGGCAAAGGGTTTCCAGAGCTACCGAGGAAGGGCCTGCTGAGGACAAGCTGGCTCGCAGGCTGTTTCCTTTTCTTTCCATTGTCCAGATACGGTCAGTGCTCTCAGTTACGATTTCCGCTTCTCAAGTACCCTGAATATGAGTGACCAACATAAGACAGGGACCCCCCCCCCCCCCAAACAGGCCGCAACTTAGCGAACAACAAAGGCGTGGCGGTTCCTTAAACCCAAACCCTAAACCCTAGGCCCTAAACCCCAAACCCCAAACCCTAAACCCCAAACCCTATAAACCCTAAACCCTAAACACAGTGCTGAGGCACAAGTCCCCTGCCAAGATGACGGTCTTGCCCTTGCTGCGCTGGCGCGACATGGCTTGCTGAAGGGCCTGGCGCCGCCAGGGGGAGGAATCTGACGAGGATTGCCTTATACCCTAAACTCTAAACCCGAAACTCTGAACCCGAAACCCTAAACCTTAAACCCCTTAACCCGAAACCCTAAACCCTGACTTAAGCCGAAACCCTATACCCTAAACCCTGAAATCCCCCGAGAGAAGCCCTGAACTTGAGAAGATTTGTGGGTGGCTGAGGGTCGGGCTCAGTTTCTTCTCAACCCTATCGAACACGGTAGGATTTGCTGGTTTTAGGGTTTAGGATTTCGGGTTTAGGCCCACCATCATAAGAATTGAAGCCCCTAAGCCCAAGACCCCAAGCTCCTCCTCAAGTCCTCACCCGGAAACTCCTAAAGCCCCCAAACCCCTAATCCCCTCAAGTCCTCCCCTAAACCCCTCATATCCTGGACCCCTAAACCCCTCCAGCGCGGGGTTCGTGCGGATGTGCGTGGATCGAGCATGCCCACACCAGAACTCCGCACCTATGAGTCCATCCAAACATCTCAACCCACGAGATCCAGGAGTAATTTGGGAATACAATGGGTGTTCTTTTTGGTTTACAGTGGATTAGAAGGGAACCTAAGCCCAAATAAATGGGAATAAGGGCCTAGTCTGGGTCCTAGCCCAAGAGAACCCCGAGATCCGACTAAACCCTAGACACCCACACCTTGGGACGTTCCCCCCTTGACGGGAATGTAGTACCCCCGATTACAATCCCGATTCAGGACTGTTAGCATGGCGGAACATCCCAACCCAAACCAGAACCCCAAACCAAAACCCCAAACCCCAAACCCCAAACCCTAAACCCTAAACCCTAAACCCTCCTAAACTTAAATGTTTCACATCCTCAACCCTAGACCGCAAGCCTGCAGCCAGCGCATCTTGAAGGGCAGTCTCATGCCTGTCTTTAACTTTTAGGGCTCAGGGTGTAGCTTGCTTGTTCATCGGGTATATACATTCAAAAAAGGCAGCTTTTTTTGAAAGATGACGAGCCATTTTGGCCGAGTCTTCGAGTGGCAGTAGCCCTGAGATGATTATTTGGGGGGGGGGGGGGGGGGGGTGCATGCAACAGGGTTTAGGGTTTAGGGTTTAGGGTTTAGGTCTTAGGTTGAGGGCTTACGCCACCACCAGGCCAGGCATCCTTGCTTTGCTCGATATATGGCAGACACCCACAAATCACCTAAACTCGAAACCCGCAAGCCTCAACCCTCAACCCTGTTTCTCGTTGTGCTCTTGAATCCCATCTTTCCGAGCTCTCGGGTCCTCGGTTCGTTTT
This sequence comes from Symbiodinium natans, assembly GCA_905221605.1. Classification (NCBI taxonomy): domain Eukaryota; class Dinophyceae; order Suessiales; family Symbiodiniaceae; genus Symbiodinium; species Symbiodinium natans. The sequence goes on from CAJNDS010002301.1 coordinate 816,044, forward strand.
TCGGATTGAGGCTTTTGAGAAACTTCAGAGATTGTTCAGGCTTTCATTTGGGGTTGAGTGTTTAGTGTTTTGAGGTTGAGTGTTTAAGGTTTACCATGATGTCGTCCGGCAGAGCTGCAGCAGTCGATCTCGGCCCACAAACTCGACACCAGCCGGGGCAGGAAACACCACAAATCTGCAGAGGTCGTTCATAGCTTATAAAGGCCGGTGGCCTCTTCATCTGTTGCCCTTAGATACCCCAATAAGGACCCCCAGGAACCCTACATCAAGAGACCACCAACCCATATAATTCATGGCTCCTGTAAGAGTTGAAATCCCCCTCCCCTCACATCCCTGAAGTGGACTATCTGCATCCCCTCCACGCTGTTACGGTTTTAGGGCTTTGTAGGCAAACCCCAAACCCCAAACCCGAATTAAACCCTAAACACTAGACCCCGAACCCTCAAACCCAACCCGAAACCCCAAATCCTAAACCCGAAACCCCAAACCGGGGATGCTGGCCTCCAGCGCTGTTCGGCACGTAGACGTTGAAGACCTGGGCTTAAAAACGCCCTAAACGCAACAAAAACAAGCAAGTTTTGCACCCTAAAACAACTAAGAACCAGGGGTATACGTGATCCCCAAGGGTCCATGTACCCAGCAGGTACCAACAACCCTAAACCCAAACCCTAAACCCTAACCCCAAAACCCAAACCCCAAACCCTAGGCGATCAGAGTACTTGGCCGAGGGTTTTAGGGGGTGCTTCAGCAACATGGCTGCACGGAAGCCCACCAAGTCTGACGTGTTTAGGGGTTTAAGGGTTTAGGGGTTTAGGGTTTAGGGTTTCGGGCTTGGGGTTAAGGGGCCCCTGAAGAAGGGACCAGAACTTGGGGAGCTGACCCCTGCAAGGGTTGAACTTAGGAGCAAGAAGCCCCTAAACCCTAAACCCCTAAACCCCTAAACCCAAAACCCCTAAACCCTCAACCCTAAACCCTAAACCCTCAACCCTAAACCCAAAACCCTAAGCCCTGCAGGGGTTGAATTGAGGAGCCAAGGAGCCACAAACGCGCCGTGGTCCGTGAGGAGACAGCGGCCTGACCACTCCAAAATTTCCCCTAGGGTTTAGGGTTTAGGGTTTAGGGTTTAGGGTTTAGGGTTTAGAGTTTAGGGTTTAGGGCTTATGGTTCCTGTATAATTACTTTATAATCAGATTTGAAGTACGATAGGGTACATGCCCCCCCCCCCCCCCCCCACTCAATTTTAGGGTCCATTTGGTCCTCAGGGTCTACAGCCCTGAAGCTTCGGACTATCTGTTCAACCTACATTCAACCTAGAAAACCCTGATTAAGCCTCTCTGCCCCCTAAAACCTAAAATCCTTGAAGGAGACAAGAAACCCGGTGGAAAAACCGATTAACCTAAGCCTGAAACCCTAAGCCCTAAACCCTGAACCCTAAACCCAGTACCCTAAAACCCCCCGAGTCAGTCCAGCCTTCGGCATCTAGGTCTTGGCACTGGAGTGGCGCGTTGTCGGCCTCGCGGCGGCGAAGAGCAAGAATCCCTACACTGACCGGAAACTTGACTACGCTTTCGATGTTTGGGGTTTAGGGTTTAGGGCTTGAACTTTGGGGTTTGAGTTGGGAGAGCGGATTTCGGAATGAGGGCCGGACCCTCCATGTGCAGACAGTCTCGTCGTTTGGGCTTCAGGAACCCCACTGTTTATAACCCTCAACCCTGCAAACCCTACACGCTCAACCCTATCTCGCCGTTACTCGGGTCATGGAGGCTACCGGCTCCAGGATTGGATGCTTCCGACACCGCAGGAGCAGAACGTCTGACAAGTCCTGTGGGAGGTACCGCGGTGCTCCAAAATAGGGTCCCCCTTTGATGGTGTCCTTTGATATGGAGGGGTTCAACTTTGAACTACGTGGTGCCTATACAAGAAAATCTGGGTCCCCGACCAGCCCCCCGCCCCCCCATGCCCCAACGGGTTGGAATCTTGGAGTCAGAATAACCGCTGCCCCTGAACGCCTCCCCCTTTTCAAACAAAAAGGTATTTTCGGGCTTAGCCCGCCTGCCCACCCCGACGAATACTCAACCTGCTCGACAGTTAGGGTGGTTGGGGTCCACAGGTGTTGGGTTCCGAGGCCAGACAGTAGAATAGACCAGCATATCTTTCGGGCCGGACCGAATTTTGGAATTTGTGGACAAACGATAACATTAGGGTTTTTGAGGCCAAAATTAAGGATTTTAACCCTGAATTAAGGGTTTGGACCCTACATCAAGGGTTTCGGATTTAAGTTAAAGGGATGAACTTAAATTCAGGATTTGGAAGGTTTTTGAACCCGAATTAAGGATTTTGACCCTCATGATCTGGCAGCTTTGCATGGCATGAAGCCTTCGGATGCTTGGGCTTTGGGAGGCGGGGTCGTAACCGCAATAAGGACCCATTTTTTTTAACCACAACAAGGAATCACTTAACCATGATAAGGATTTGTGCCTCAGTGCATGATAGCCACAATCCCCCCCCCCCCCGACCACATGGGAGTGACAAAAAGCCCTCAGAATTGAGATTTTAAGCCTCCCAAAGCTCCAAAACCAGGTTCTTTCTGTCACTGCGGGTGCCCCCCCCTCCCCCCCTTTCTGTCACTGCGGATGCCCCCCCCCCCCCCCCCCCACATAGGAATAAAACACCTGAAAATTGAGGTTTGGGCCTCCCAAAGCTCCAAAACCAGGTTTTCTGTCACTGCGGGCGCCCCCCCCCCCCCCCCCCCCCATGAAAATTCTGTCACTGCGCCCACCCAGACCCACATAAGAGTGACAAAAAGCCCTCAGAATTGAGATTTTAAGCCTCCCAAACCTCCAAAACCAGGTTCTTTCTGAGTGACAAAAAACCTGAGAATTGAGGTTTTGGGCCTCCCAAAACTCCAAAACCAGGTTCTTTCTGTCACTGCGGGTGCCCCCCCCCCCGCCCCCGAGACCCACATGGGAGTGACAAAGCCCTCAGAATTGAGATTTTAAGCCTCCCAAAGCTCCTTCTGTCACTGCGGGCGCCAACCCCCCCCCCCCCCAGACCCACATGGGAGTGACAAAAAACCTGAGAATTGAGGTTGAGAATTGAGGTTTTGGGCCTCCCAAAGCTCCAAAACCAGGTTCTTTCTGTCACTGTGGGTGCCCCCACCCCCCCGAGACCCACATGGGAGTGACAAAGCCCTCAGAATTGAGATTTTAAATTGAAGCTCTTGGCCTGAATTGAAGCTCTTGGCCTCATTTGGGACTGAATTGAAGCTCTTGGCCTCATTTGGGACTGAATTGAAGCTCTTGGCCTCATTTGGGACTGAATTGAAGCTCTTGGCCTCATTTGGGACTGAATTGAAGCTCTTGGCCTCATTTGGGACTGATTTGGGACTGAATTGAAGCTCTTGGCCTCATTTGGGACTGAATTGGGACTGAATTGAAGCTCTTGTGCCTCACTCGAAGCTCTATCGCTCTATCGTGCCAACCCTAAACCACTATCATTGTCAAAGAAACCCTTGTCATTGTAAAAACGTTTTTGTCATGGTTAGAACCCCTACTCCTTTGGCTTCGCTAGCCTTTGGGATTCCGTGCTTGTCATTTTAGGGCCCTCAACCCCCTCAACCCCAAGCCCCAAAAATCTCAGACCATCAGCCGGATGCTTCCGCAAAGGTGGCGCCTGAACTACCAGCCCCTTTCGCGCGAAGGTGCAGACGCCATTTAACCCCTGGCGCTGCTCGCCCAAGCCGTCGTTGCCTTAGCCGCACGGGAGTTAAGGTTTAGGCTTTGCGTTCAACATTGAACCCTAGTTATCACAAAAAGCTAAGCCAAAAACGCTTTGGCTTGAGATTCTTGAGCCACGAAGATCCTCCGTGGCTAATACTCTGGGGACTTCTTTCTGCCAGGATAGCCACAAAGTGTGCCCTGAAGCCATCACTATACTCCCCTTAGAACCTTCATAAACATAATATGCGTAATCTCCTCCTGGGTTGAAAAATAATTCCAAGGAGGATATAGATCAGAATACTCGCTGAGCAGGGACCCGAAACCCTGAAGGCGAAACACCGAACAATCCCTACACCCGAACCCTAAACTGGCCCGAAACCCTAAACCCTTAAGCCCGAAACCCCAAACCCTAAAGCCTAAGCCCGAAACCCTAAACCCTTCACCCTCAACTCTCAGTGGGCCTCTTTCATCATTTCTCTGGCAAGCTGCAGGCCCAGTAGCTCTCAAAGCCCTCCGCTTCCTCGTTTCGGGTTTAGGGTTTGGGGTATAGGGTTTAGGGTTCAGGGCTTTAGGGTTTCGGGTTTAGGGTTAAGTCTAGGGTCTAGGGTTTAGGGGTTTTGGGCTTTCCGGTCTCGGGAACCCCTCCCTTTCTCAACAAAAAACAATTGTAGCTCTTGGAGGCCGCAGAGGAAATCGACTGGCTTCTTCGCCCTAAACCCTATAAACTCTAAATAGCTAAACCCTAAATAAGCCCTAAGCCCTAAACCCTAAACCCTAAACCCTGAACCCTGCACCCTGAACCCTATATTGGGATCGGGCTTCGGGGCTGCTTTGGTTGCACGATGTTTTTGGGTCTTGGATACAAGCATGGCCCTTAAAGCCCGCTGAAACATATCCCTAACTATCACGCTTCTTAAACCCAGGAAGGCAAATACATGGAGATATAGGATATCCCAAGAGCCTCTGTAGGTTTAGGTTTTCGGGTTTAGGGTGTAGGGTTGAGGGTTTAGTTTTGTGGAAACGGGCTTCAACCACGAGGACATCACCACAACACCGCCTTGCTCTGGAACACTTGCAATCGCCCACCAAGACCCTACCCCAAAATCCCAAACCGCACAACCCCAAATCAACCCCAAACCCTAAACCCCAAACCCTAAACCCTAAACCCTAAACCCTAAACCCAAAAACCCTAAACCCCCACAACCCTGGCCCCAAAAGCCTAAACCCTAAAATCAACCCCAAGGCCCTGAACCCTAAGCACCAAGACCCCAAAGCCCTAAACCACCAAACCCCGAAACCGCAAATCCCAAGACCCAAACCCCTAAACCTAAACCCCCAAAACTCCAACATGGGAGTTTAGGTTTTAGGTTTTAGGGTTTAGGGTTTAGGGTTTAGGGTTTAGGGTTTAGGGTTTAGGGTATGCTGGTGTCAAGGTTCGAACTGCCTCCCTTCTGTGGTCAAGGTCTTGGTGGGCAGCTTCACCTCCGTCGTTGAGGTGACTTGCGGGGTTTAGGGTTTAGGGTCGAGGGTGCTTATGCTTTGCTTTTGCGGACGGGGGAGCCAGGAGTGAGTGTTGAGTAGCCCTAAACCCTAAACCCTATAGACCTTAAACCCGAAACCCCAGCCCTTAGTAGGGAGTTGGGGACGCTAGGGTTCCTCATTGCTCCGAAAGAAGCGCACGGAAGGCGACAAACGGGATTCTACCATACTTTAGGGCGTAGGGTTCAGGGGTAAGGTTTGGGGAATGTTTTACAATTGTTCTGCTTGAGAGAATTGTCCATCATCGCGAAGTCATGGGGATTAGTCTCGACACTTGTACTTCGTGTATTCTTGAGAACACGACTCGTGTTCTTGGTATACTTTAGGGAATACGCACGAATCAGTACAATTCAAAGGAAGATTCCTTACCTGCTTTCTTTTAATGGAGAGCTTGCAGGTAATTTTCCTCAGTTGCTGAGTCGTAAGGAATATTCCCAAATTAGTTGCTATATTGCTATATGTCTTTTTTCTGGATGTTCCGTGTGACAAATTGCACTTTAGTTTGTATTCCCAAATAAAGGTACTTGAAAGCTATGGCTTGAGTCTTGTTCGGGGATTGATGACTCCATCTCGCAAGCACCAAGGTCAGAATCTGAACAGGCTTGTTGGCAGGGAATCGCTCGAGACCATCACCCGCGAAGCTGCTTCGATATGTGCAGGGCTTGTGGCGCATGTGGGTTGATGGTCTTGACCATCAAACATCAAGAATATTCCATAACAGCGGTATTCAAGAATATGTACGAACGAGCCAAGAATGTTGTGCGATCCGAGAACTCTTGTTGTACATTGCCAGTTGTTGAAGGGAGTGGGGTTCAGGGGCCGGCTTGGGCTCAGTATACGAGGTATCAGGATGCGACTCGAAATACAATGCAGCTCCAGATCCACTCAGAAGACGCAAGTACAACCCCAGTCAGCCAGACCATGACAGAAACCCATAACCCTGACAACCATGAGCCTTTCCTGGTTCTAGGGTTTAGGATTTAGGGTTCAGGGTTTAGGGGTTTGGGTCCCCACAGGAAAGCAAGCTCCCAACGCCTGCCTCCTGCAGGCATAGGATGTCAACGCCGTGGCGCTTCAGAAAGTCCTGTCGTTTCAACTCCGCGCCCTCGCAAACCTCTCCGTACGGGCCCATGTACACTATCAAGGGAGGAGTCAAGCTTGGACCTGTAAGGATGTACCCCTAGGGGGTGCATTTCATGTACTCCTAGGAGGCCCTTAGATTTTCTTGGAGATTTCGTTAAAAGGACCCCCCCAAACCCAAGGGCACAAACCTGTGTTGCTTGATTCCTGTAGTCTGGTTTTTGTTTCCTGTAGTCTCGTTTTGGGGCCTAAAAAACCAAGCTTGAAACAACTTACATAAGACATAACAAAAATGATTTGGAGGGCCGGGGCAGGGAGGGGGGGCGGCAGTAAAATTGACACACACACACACACACACATCTGCTTTAACAAATTATGCCCAGGAGAAAACAGGGGATCTTTGTTTCTTGTCAGAGATGCAAATCACTCCCACATGTGAATCGAGAACAACTAGTATTTCTAATTTTTACTTCTGGTTTTAGAGATGGATTCACATGTGGTAGTGGATTGCATCTTTGCAAAGGAACTACAGTGCAGGTTTCGTCTTGGGGTTTAGGGCGCATGTAAAGGTTTTGGGGCCTTTTAAGGTTCAAAAATGCACAGCAACCTCCGTATGTGATAAAACTTATGATATGAATAATTTAGGCGAATCACATACGGGGCAGCCTGCACTTTTGAAACGTAAAGTAAAGTACTTAAGAAACCCTAACCCTATCCCCTAGTGCTACTCCCCTAAACCCTCTTCATATATAACAACAGCAAACCCCAAATCCTCGAACTGCTTACCCCCACAACTAAACCCTGAACCCTTTAAACCCTAAACCCAAAGCCCAGATGGCGCAGCGCTGCTCCTGGCAACATTGGGCATTTTGGGGTTGCATTAGGGGTTGGGGTTTGGGATTTAGTTGGGGCCGAGGCTTTGGGCTTTAGGCGAGGGTTCACGGTGCATGGCCATTCAAGTGGTGTGCTGCATGGCCGCTGTTCAAGTGGTACACATTGCATGTCATGGCCACTGTTCAATTGGTGCACATTACATGTCATGGCCGCTGTTCAAGTGGCATATTACATGTCATGGCCACTGCTCAGTGGCGCACAGCATTTCTAGACAACTGGTACATGCAGCTTTGAAGCCTTGTATTGCTCATGAAACACAAACAACAGATATATCTAAAAACACATGTGGGTGAAGAAATGCATAATATATAGTCGCCCCAAGCCAGAAGAAACACCACTTCCAAAACCCTTACCCTCAAAACCTGAACTCAGAACTCGGAATTCAGACTCAGCAAGCATGGCAGCTTCCCCTGTGGCGCAATGCTCCTGGTCTTGGCCTGAGGCAGGAAGTGCACTCATCATCTTGCAAGGAGGAAGGTTTGGTTGACAGGCAGGCAAGTCATGCAAGACACCATTTTTCGTTGCCCCAGATCTGGAATCTCGAATCTGAAATCTGCTCTATGGCTTCTCTTGTTTCTTCCTCTTCTTCTTGCCCTCCTCCACCTGGCCAGGCAATGCCGTGTAGAACATGCATGTCAATGTGGAGAAGCTGCTAAAACTGCCCTAGCCTTGGTTGCGTCAGATTTTGTAGCTTTTTCCAAGGCATCCTGCCAGACAGGGTCTACTGGAGGGGGGGGGGGGGAAAGGAGGGGGGGGGGGGGATGAGTGGAGATCGGCCTCTAGCTCGTTGATTCGAAGCTGCAGCTTCTCGGAATGTTCTTTCTCGTCCTCACGCAAACTGTTACTGTGGAGAAAGTAATGCTGATTGTTTTTGTATGTCTTCGGGGTAAGCAAGGAAGGCAAACATATTATCAAAACATACATCATATATATATATATATATATATCATGCATGTTGTGTGAGTCCTGCAGCATGTCCTGCGCTATCTTGGCTTGACGCTCTGCTTCTTCTCGGGCTGCCGCTGCTTCTTTGAGCTGCTCATTTCTTGCCTTGTCCGTTGCCACAAACTGTTGCTCCTGTACTACGAACTTGTCGTTGGCCTCTTTATTCTTTTGATTCTGCTCCAGGAGCTCCTCGTGTACCTCACATTAACAGCGAGCTCATTCTGTATCTCCTCGACAGCAGCTGCCAGTTCTTCGTCGTGTTTCTTCTCGACAGCTGCCTGGCCCAGCTCCACCTGCAACTTGACTTGAAGATCTCCATCTCAAGCTCGTGTTGCGTCTTGGCTTGCTGTAGTTCTTGCCGGTGCTGCTCCTTTGCCTCCTCGAGGTCCCGCTCAAACTTCTGCTCCGCTCTGAATTTCTCTTGGCGGCGCAAATAGGATGCATCCCGTGCCTTTGCAGCTGGCTGTGGGGGCGGGGGTGGCTTCCACTGTGCTGGACTTGCCTTTGGCATTGTTCCAGCATCTTGTGGCGCCGGTGGTGGTGGAGGGGCCCCGGCAGGAAGCCCGCAAGGCGTCCTCGACTCTGAGTCAGGACTCTGAACTCTGTACTGTCATGTGAGGCATGCTAACAGTCTCAGGGGTGCACACAATTGACAAGCTTTCGAATAATATGATGGCGCTGTGAGCCAAGGGTCCCTGCAGAAATTTGGGAAAACACAGAGCGCAACCAGTTGCGAATGTCCCACCCCGCAGGATCATGCAGCAAGCCAGACGCCGAACATAAATTGCTGTGCGCATGGCTCCTAGGTCCTAGGAAATCACAGATCGCAACTGGTTGCGATCTGTGTTTTTAGAAGCAAAATCATATAAACCGTCTGGTCCCACACAAAGCCTACTGTTCCTGCTGAAACTAATGATTCTAAATAACAGACACATTAAAAGAAGCCAGAACCTCAAGCAGGACCCGCCTGTCGCGGGATGCTCTCGACTCCAAGACCATGGTGTCAACAATATTTGTTATTCTGCTTGCTACTTGACCCGCACAGGATTCCTCAGTCCCATTGTACAAATTTCTTACACTCGGATTCTCGACGACCAGGCAAAATACAGGTCGCAACCAGTTGCGACCTAGACGTTCCCCAACACCAGAGTGTCCCTGGAGTGCCTAGCCCCAGAGTCTGCCTGGAATGCCCAGCCTCATGGAGTGCCCAACCGCAGAGTATCTCTACCCAGAGAGGGTGGGGACGTTCGAAGAAAATCCTTGTTGAACTGATTTCAGCTTGGCTAGAAAAAAACAGACCGCAACCGGTTGCGTTCTGTATTTTTCTAGCATTCCACGTTGGAATGTAGGGTTTAGGGTTTAGGGTTTATTTAGGGTTTAGGGTTGAGGGTTTAGGGTTTAGGGTTTATTTAGGGTTTAGGTTTGAGGGTTTAGGGTTTAATTAGGGTTTAGGTTTAAGGGTCCATTCCCATGTGTAATACTAGAAAAATATAGATGGCAACCAGTTGCGTTCTGTAGTTGGAATTTAGGGTTTAGGGTTAAGGGCTTAGGGTTTAGGGTTTGGGGGTTTTAGCGTTTAGCTTTACGTAAGGGGTCCATTCCAACGTGGAAGACTGAAAAAAAAACACAGATTGCTGTATTTTTCTAACTAGTATTCCATGTCGGAATTAAAAGTTTAGGGTTTAGGGCTTGGGGTTTTGGTTTAAGGGGTCCATTCCAGCGTGGAATACTAGAAAAATACAGATTGCAACCAGTTGCGTTCTGCATTTTTCTAGTATTCCATGTTGGAATTTAGGGTTTAGGGCTTCGGGTTTAAGGTTTTGGTTTAAGGGGTCTATTCCAATGTGGAATACTAGAAAAACACAGATTGCAACCAGTTGCGTTCTGTATTTTTCTATACAGATCACGACGGGTTGTGTTGTAATTACTTACCACATGTTTTTCATGTTCAGCTGGATTCCTTGTGCTAATTGTGCTTTTCTGGGCAGTCTTAATTGGGTTGTACTAGAAACAAACGGATCGCAACTGGTTGTGTTCTGCTTGTTGCCACATGTAAACCCTAAACCCTAAACCCGTGACACCAAGGATCGAGCTAAGGCCCATGCCAGGATGCCCGTTGATGTCGGCGACGTCGATCTCATGTCCGGGCCTGGGCAGTTGTGTCTGGAAATTGCGGGGGTGGTTGTCTAGAAATGTTGGGGCGTCGGGAACACCTAGGTTTTCCAGACACAGGGTTTTTCAGCAGCAGTGTGCATTTTCGATTACAGTTGTTCCCAGTAAGATTGACTTTGAATGCAGTTTCGCAGTGCAGAGCCTCGTAGCATTTTGGCCTGCAAGTCTCCGAGTCCGAGTCCTTGAGTCCCTGTGCTGAAGCACGCAGCGACAGATGGGGAACGTGGCCTGTGCGAAAATTCTCATAGAAGCACAACCCCCCCCAAAAAAAAACCGTTGCTTCTGTGCGCGAAAACTCTCATAGAAGCACAGTCCCCCCAAAACCCCGCTGCTTCTCTGTGCGAAAATTCTCATACAAGCACAGTCCACCCAAAACCCCGCAGCTTCTCTGTGTGAAAATTCTCATAGAAGCACAGTCCCCCCAAAACCCCGTTGCTTCTCTGTGCGAAAATTCTCATAAAAGCACAGTCCCCCCAAAACCCCGCTGCTTCTCTTTGCGAGAATTCTCATAGAAGCACAGTCCCCCCGAAAACCCCACTGCTTCTCTGTGCGACAATTCTCATAGAAGCACAGTCCCCCAAAACCCCGCTGCTTTTCTGTGCGAAAATTCTCATAGAGGCACAGTCCCCCTCAAACCCCGTTGCTTCTCTGTGCGAAAATTCTCATAGAAGCACAGTCCCCCCAAAACCCCGCAGCTTCTCTGTGCGAAAATTCTCATAGAAGCACAGTCCCCCCAAAACCCCGTTGCTTCTCCGTGCGAAAATTCTCTTAAAAGCACAGTCCCCCCAAAACCCCGTTGCTTCTCTTTGCGACAATTCTCATAGAAGCACAGTCCCCCCAAAACCACGCTGCTTCTCTCTGCGAAAATTCTCAAGGAAGCACAGTCCCCCCAAAACCCGCTGCTTCTCTGTGCGAAAATTCTCATAGAAGCACAGTCCCCCCAAAACCCCGCTGCTTCTCTGTGCGAAAATTCTCATAGAAGCACAGTCCCCCCAAAACCCCGCTGCTTCTCTGTGCGAAACCCAAAACCCCGCAGCTTCTCTGTGCGAAAATTCTCATAGAAGCACAGTCCCCCCCAAAACCCCGCTGCTGCTCTGTGTGAAGATTCTCATAGCAGCACAGTCCCCCCAAAACCCCGCTGCTTCTCTGTGCGAAATTCTCATAGAAGCACAGTCCCCCCCAAGTCCCGCAGCTTCTCTGTGCGAAAATTCTCATAGAAGCACAGTCCCCCCGAAAACCCCGCTGCTTCTCTGTGCGAAAATTCTCATAGAAGCACAGCCCCCCCAAAACCCCGCTGCTTCTCTGTGCGAAAATTCTCATACAAGCACAGTCCCCCCAAAACCCCGCTGCTTCTCTGTGTGAAAATTCTCATAGAAGCACAGTCCCCCCAACCCCGTTGCTTCTCTGTGCGAAAATTCTCATAGAAGCACAGTCGAGGCCTGAGACTTGGCAGCTTCATACTTGGAAGATGTGACAAAAGGCACTGGCCACCCTGGCTAGTGCCAAGTCTCGGGGGTCCGCCGGCGAAGCCCAACTCTTGGCACTAAGACTCGGGGACCCACTAACTTTTTAAAACCGGGGGGGCTCCAGACCGAATTTTTTTTAAATTTAAAGCTTTCGGTTATCCTTCCGGCGTCTAGCTCAGGAATCACTCTAAGACATCGTGAAGCCACAGGGCAGACTCACCGGGGTTTTGGGGGGACTGTGCTTCTATGAGAATTTTCGCACAGAGAAGCAACGGGGTTTTGGGGGGACTGTGCTTCTATGAGAATTTTCACACAGAGAAGCAGCGGGGTTTTGGGGGGACTGTGCTTGTATGAGAATTTTCGCACAGAGAAGCAGCGGGGTTTTGGGGGGGCTGTGCTTCTATGAGAATTTTCGCACAGAAAAGCAGCGGGGTTTTCGGGGGGACTGTGCTTCTATGAGAATTTTCGCACAGAGAAGCTGCGGGATTTGGGGGGACTGTGCTTCTATGAGAATTTTCGCACAGAGAAGCAGCGGGGTTTTGGGGGGACTGTGCTTCTATGAGAATTTTCGCACAGAGAAGCACAGAGAAGCAGCGGGGTTTTGGGGGGACTGTGCTGTCTATGAGAATTTTCGCACGGAGAAGCAGCGGGGTTTTGGGGGGACTGTGCTTCTATGAGAATTTTCGCACAGAGAAGCTGCGGGGTTTTGGGGGGACTGTGCTTCTATGAGAATTTTCGCCAGAGAAGCGCGGGTTTTGGGGGGACTGTGCCTCTATGAGAATTTTCGCACAGAAAAGCAGCGGGGTTTTGGGGGGACTGTGCTTCTATGAGAATTGTCGCACAGAGAAGCAGTGGGGTTTTGGGGGGACTGTGCTTCTAGGAGTATTCTCGCAAAGAGAAGCAGCGGGGTTTTGGGGGGACTGTGCTTTTATGAGAATTTTCGCACAGAGAAGCAACGGGGTTTTGGGGGGACTGTGCTTCTATGAGAATTTTCACACAGAGAAGCTGCGGGGTTTTGGGTGGACTGTGCTTGTATGAGAATTTTCGCACAGAGAAGCAGCGGGGTTTTGGGGGGACTGTGCTTCTATGAGAGTTTTCGCGCACAGAAGCAACGGTTTTTTTTTGGGGGGGGGTTGTGCTTCTATGAGAATTTTCGCACAGGCCACGTTCCCCATCTGTCGCTGCGTGCTTCAACACAGGGACTCAAGGACTCGGACTCGGAGACTTGCAGGCCAAAATGCTACGAGGCTCTGCACTGCGAAACTGCATTCAAAGTCAATCTTACTGGGAACAACTGTAATCGAAAATGCACACTGCTGCTGAAAAACCCTGTGTCTGGAAAACCTAGGTGTTCCCGACGCCCCAACATTTCTAGACAACCACCCCCGCAATTTCCAGACACAACTGCCCAGGCCCGGACATGAGATCGACGTCGCCGACATCAACGGGCATCCTGGCATGGGCCTTAGCTCGATCCTTGGTGTCACGGGTTTAGGGTTTAGGGTTTACATGTGGCAACAAGCAGAACACAACCAGTTGCGATCCGTTTGTTTCTAGTACAACCCAATTAAGACTGCCCAGAAAAGCACAATTAGCACAAGGAATCCAGCTGAACATGAAAAACATGTGGTAAGTAATTACAACACAACCCGTCGTGATCTGTATAGAAAAATACAGAACGCAACTGGTTGCAATCTGTGTTTTTCTAGTATTCCACATTGGAATAGACCCCTTAAACCAAAACCTTAAACCCGAAACCCTAAACCCTAAATTCCAACATGGAATACTAGAAAAACACAGAACGCAACTGGTTGCAATCTGTATTTTTCTAGTATTCCACGCTGGAATGGACCCCTTAAACCAAAACCCCAAGCCCTAAACCCTAAACTTTTAATTCCGACATGGAATACTAGTTAGAAAAATACAGCAATCTGTGTTTTTTTTTCAGTCTTCCACGTTGGAATGGACCCCTTACGTAAAGCTAAACGCTAAAACCCCCAAACCCTAAACCCTAAGCCCTTAACCCTAAACCCTAAATTCCAACTACAGAACGCAACTGGTTGCCATCTATATTTTTCTAGTATTACACATGGGAATGGACCCTTAAACCTAAACCCTAATTAAACCCTAAACCCTCAAACCTAAACCCTAAATAAACCCTAAACCCTAAACCCTCAACCCTAAACCCTAAATAAACCCTAAACCCTAAACCCTACATTCCAACGTGGAATGCTAGAAAAATACAGAACGCAACCGGTTGCGGTCTGTTTTTTTCTAGCCAAGCTGAAATCAGTTCAACAAGGATTTTCTTCGAACGTCCCCACCCTCTCTGGGTAGAGATACTCTGCGGTTGGGCACTCCATGAGGCTGGGCATTCCAGGCAGACTCTGGGGCTAGGCACTCCAGGGACACTCTGGTGTTGGGGAACGTCTAGGTCGCAACTGGTTGCGACCTGTATTTTGCCTGGTCGTCGAGAATCCGAGTGTAAGAAATTTGTACAATGGGACTGAGGAATCCTGTGCGGGTCAAGTAGCAAGCAGAATAACAAATATTGTTGACACCATGGTCTTGGAGTCGAGAGCATCCCGCGACAGGCGGGTCCTGCTTGAGGTTCTGGCTTCTTTTAATGTGTCTGTTATTTAGAATCATTAGTTTCAGCAGGAACAGTAGGCTTTGTGTGGGACCAGACGGTTTATATGATTTTGCTTCTAAAAACACAGATCGCAACCAGTTGCGATCTGTGATTTCCTAGGACCTAGGAGCCATGCGCACAGCAATTTATGTTCGGCGTCTGGCTTGCTGCATGATCCTGCGGGGTGGGACATTCGCAACTGGTTGCGCTCTGTGTTTTCCCAAATTTCTGCAGGGACCCTTGGCTCACAGCGCCGTCATATTATTCGAAAGCTTGTCAATTGTGTGCACCCCTGAGACTGTTAGCATGCCTCACATGACAGTACAGAGTTCAGAGTCCTGACTCAGAGTCGAGGACGCCTTGCGGGCTTCCTGCCGGGGCCCCTCCACCACCACCGGCGCCACAAGATGCTGGAACAATGCCAAAGGCAAGTCCAGCACAGTGGAAGCCACCCCCGCCCCCACAGCCAGCTGCAAAGGCACGGGATGCATCCTATTTGCGCCGCCAAGAGAAATTCAGAGCGGAGCAGAAGTTTGAGCGGGACCTCGAGGAGGCAAAGGAGCAGCACCGGCAAGAACTACAGCAAGCCAAAAAGCAACGCGAGCTTGAGATGAAAATCTTCAAGTCAAGTTGCAGGTGGAGCTGGGCCAGGCAGCTGTCGAGAAGAAACACGACGAAGAACTGGCAGCTGCTGTCGAGGAGATACAGAATGAGCTCGCTGTTAATGTGAGGTACACGAGGAGCTCCTGGAGCAGAATCAAAAGAATAAAGAGGCCAACGACAAGTTCGTAGTACAGGAGCAACAGTTTGTGGCAACGGACAAGGCAAGAAATGAGCCGCTCAAAGAAGCAGCGGCAGCCCGAGAAGAAGCAGAGCGTCAAGCCAAGATAGTGCAGGACATGCTGCAGGACTCACACAACATGCATGATATATATATATATATATATATATATATATATGATGTATGTTTTGATAATATGTTTGCCTTCCTTGCTTACCCCGAAGACATACAAAAACAATCAGCATTACTTTCTCCACAGTAACAGTTTGCGTGAGGACGAGAAAGAACATTCCGAGAAGCTGCAGCTTCGAATCAACGAGCTAGAGGCCGATCTCCACTCATCTCCCCCCTCCCCTCTTTCCCCCCCCCCCCCCCCCTCCAGTAGACCCTGTCTGGCAGGATGCCTTGGAAAAAGCTACAAAATCTGACGCAACCAAGGCTAGGGCAGTTTTAGCAGCTTCTCCACATTGACATGCATGTTCTACACGGCATTGCCTGGCCAGGTGGAGGAGGGCAAGAAGAAGAGGAAGAAACAAGAGAAGCCATAGAGCAGATTTCAGATTCGAGATTCCAGATCTGGGGCAACGAAAAATGGTGTCTTGCATGACTTGCCTGCCTGTCAACCAAACCTTCCTCCTTGCAAGATGATGAGTGCACTTCCTGCCTCAGGCCAAGACCAGGAGCATTGTGCCACAGGGGAAGCTGCCATGCTTGCTGAGTCTGAATTCCGAGTTCTGAGTTCAGGTTTTGAGGGTAAGGGTTTTGGAAGTGGTGTTTCTTCTGGCTTGGGGCGACTATATATTATGCATTTCT
The DNA here is from genome assembly GCA_905221605.1 of Symbiodinium natans. Classification (NCBI taxonomy): domain Eukaryota; class Dinophyceae; order Suessiales; family Symbiodiniaceae; genus Symbiodinium; species Symbiodinium natans. The sequence continues at coordinate 832,085 of CAJNDS010002301.1, forward strand.
TCACCCACATGTGTTTTTAGATATATCTGTTGTTTGTGTGTCATGAGCAATACAAGGCTTCAAAGCTGCATGTACCAGTTGTCTAGAAATGCTGTGCGCCACTGAGCAGTGGCCATGACATGTAATATGCCACTTGAACAGCGGCCGTGACATGTAATGTGCACCACTTGAACAGTGGCCATGACATGCAATGTGTACCACTTGAACAGCGGCCATGCAGCACACCACTTGAATGGCCATGCACCGTGAACCCTCGCCTAAAGCCCAAAGCCTCAGCCCCAACTAAATCCCAAACCCCAACCCCTAATGCAACCCCAAAATGCCCAATGTTGCCAGGAGCGGCGCTGCGCCATCTGGGCTTTGGGTTTAGGGTTTAAAGGGTTCAGGGTTTAGTTGTGGGGGTAAGCAGTTCGAGGATTTGGGGTTTGCTGTTGTTATATATGAAGAGGGTTTAGGGGAGTAGCACTAGGGGATAGGGTTAGGGTTTCTTAAGTACCTTACTTTACGTTTCAAAAGTGCAGGCTGCCCCGCATGTGATTCGCCTAAATTATTCATATCATAAGTTTTATCACATACGGAGGTTGCTGTGCATTTTTGAACCTTAAAAGGCCCCAAAACCTTTACATGCGCCCTAAACCCCAAGACGAAACCTGCACTGTAGTTCCTTTGCAAAGATGCAATCCACTACCACATGTGAATCCATCTCTAAAACCAGAAGTAAAAATTAGAAATACTAGTTGTTCTCGATTCACATGTGGGAGTGATTTGCATCTCTGACAAGAAACAAAGATCCCCTGTTTTCTCCTGGGCATAATTTGTTAAAGCAGATGTGTGTGTGTGTGTGTGTGTCAATTTTACTGCCGCCCCCCCTCCCTGCCCCGGCCCTCCAAATCATTTTTGTTATGTCTTATGTAAGTTGTTTCAAGCTTGGTTTTTTAGGCCCCAAAACGAGACTACAGGAAACAAAAACCAGACTACAGGAATCAAGCAACACAGGTTCACAACCTTAGGGTCCCAAGGTAAAAGTCCATGAAACTAAGGCCTAGTTGCTCTGGACCTTTATATGCTCCATCTATGATGACTTTGGGGGGGCACAAGTAGATGTCATTTTAGGTACATGGACCCCTGGTCTTCTTTAGTCTAAGGTCCTCAAGACGCCCTGAGGCCAAACCTACTTAAGATAGCAAAACTTGCTCTATGAGCATAAAGTGCTGTTTCCAGAAACCCTTAACCCCAAAGGGGGCGGGGAGCCAACCCCGAACCCTTGAAATGCCTACACCCTAGAGCCTGAACCCTAAACCCTACACCCCAAACCCATCTCGGCCCTCAACCGCGCGGTGTCCTTGAAGCCGAAGCGCTTCAAGCGGTCTGTGGTATTCCTTACTGCAGGGGCATGGGCATCTTTTTGTGATTCAGGGTCTTCCACCCCTAACAGCCCTAAACCCTAAACCCTAAACCCTAAACCCTAAACCCTAAACCCTATACAAAGGACGCTTTGTGCATGATCCTATTGGGAGCTACGTGTAGAGGCGTCTGGGAGTTGAGGTTGTAGAGAGCTGCAGTGTGAAGAAGCAACGAAGCAACGACCCAAACCCCCCCCCCCCCCCCTGCCCATAAAGCAGATCCCCAAGGGCGACCCCCTAGTATCTCGGAAAGCTCTAAACCTTAAACCCTGAACCCTGACTAAATATATATATATATATATGTATATGTATATGTATGTATATCTCGGTGAAGTTCAGGGCGTCCAGCCCGGCCTTAAAAACAAAAACCCTCAGCCCGCAACTATTGAATGGCCGCGGTTCTTCAACCCGGCGACATTCCAGCTGATGATGTGCAAATCCCCACTTCGCGGCATTGCTTGTAGGATCGTGCTGTCTTGCATGAACTACATGAACAGGGGTTAGGCCGTCGGGTCGAGCCGTCTTTCACGTGCTGCGAAGGCGAGACCGCCAACCATGAAGAGGAGTGTTCGAGCAATCTGAGGGCTGACAGCTCAAGGCAAAGAAAAGCGACGGGCTGGCTGAAGATCTTTGGGTTTAGGGCTTGGGGCTTGGGTGTAACCTCAATTCCTAAACCCTGCAAACCCTAAACCCTAAACCCTACAACCCAGTTCAAGCAAGGCGGACGTCTTCCTAAGCAGAGCATGGAAACTCTTGGCAGTATCTCGGCGGATGCCGTGGCTTTCTGAGCCAGAAACTCGCAGACCGAAGAATGCGTGCATGAGTCAGGGTTTGGGGTTCAGGGTTCAGGGTTCAGGGTCTAGGGTTTAGGGTTTAGGGTTTGGGGTTTTGGGTTGAGGATTTAGGGGTTAGGCCTTAGGCTTTAGGGTTGGGGGCTTGGTGTTGTGAGCTTTGAGCTTGGTTTGTAGGGCCAGGGTTTGAGGGCCTGGGGTTCGGAAAGATGCCAAGAACCCTACCCAAGCCCCCACCCACTATAGCTCTCAAGCGGGAACTCTTACGCCCTGCCATGGCTGACTGCTGGTTTTCCTGCGGTGGACCGTCCTGCAGCGCGTTGCATCTGCAACACATCTATGGTCTCAGGTGAAAGCGGAAGTAGTTAGGCCTGGGGCATCGCGACTTTATGATTTCTGGTCTATGTGGCCGGGATGTCGTGAGGGCGTGACGGCCGAGAATTTCAGCCTGGGAAAAATACTAGAGTTACTTTAGAATATTGAAATTGAGGGGCCTGCACTTGAGGCTTTGTAGGGATTCAGGGTATTGAGTAGGTTGGCCGTTAGAATCCGTCAAGTACCAAGCACCACCGGCCCAATTCGGGCTGTTGGCGAGGCCAGGGAGACGTTCAACAGAGACCTGGCACAGCCTTTGCTATGAGGGGTGGGCCAACGTGCTTAGGGTCTTGAGGCCTTAGGGCTTTTTGGGGGCTTCAAGGTTTTCATGGATTTGGGAGTTCAGGGTTCTGGAGCCTACGATATGAAGTTGAAAGGGCAGTGTATGAGTTTGAGGATGTAAATTTTGAAAGTACAGACTGGCACCCTAAACCCTCATGCCTTGTATTAAACAGTAGCCATAACACAACATAAACCCCAAACCCTATACACCCTGAACCCCATAGGCTGCACGTCATCTTCGGTCGTCGCCTAACAAGCAACAAGCTGAGGATCGGCTGTGCCTGATGCTCCTGGCGCTAATGCCCTATGCAGGGCACGTCGTCTGCTGCTCTGGCAGTCCTTGCACAAGAGCCTAGGGGTTTTGGGCTTAGTGTTTAGGGGCGGCTATTGAGAGATCCTTCTATGTGTCCCCTTTCTTCCGCTTCTTCCTGTTGCGGGTCGCGGTCCGCATCGGGGGAGCCATGCACCATGCCTTGGGGTTGCTATGCCAAGGCAGCAAACGCGAATTCGACGTAACAGTGTGAAACTGCCGGGGGAAGAAGGCCGCAACCATCACTGCAACAGAGCCTAAAGTAGGGGCCTGAATTAGAATAGGGTTTTGGTTTTGGGGGTTAGTATAGTATACTTATTCGTAATTCTTCCGACCCTTACCATAGGCTTTCTCAGAATATCTTGTCAAACTAGACAACGTTGGTTGTCAACTAGGCTCGTTCGATGCACCCTCAGGCAGCAGGGCGTTCATTCCCTATGAATTCACTACAGCTCCCCCTCTCCGGGGGCTTGAGACGCCGAGTTGGCATCTTCGTGGGTCGAAGATGCGCGCGATGTTCTTGTTGATTGTAGAGGTGGTGCGGCGGGTACTGTCAAGCGATAGCCATAATTGTAGCGACAGTGGTATTGATGGCTGCTTCAGCAGTTAAAGTAGAAAATATGGTAGCACAAGACGCCGAGTAGCAGCTCTAGCAGCTAGAGCCATAGCCAGCAGCAGCAGCAGCAGCAGCAGCAGCAGCAGCAGCAGCAGCAGCAGCAGTAGCAGTAGCAGTAGCAGTAGCACCAGCACCAGGACCAGCACAGCAATGCATGAAATGCCAAAGTCTCATGCCAACCCTAATCACGAAGCCTGAGCCCTACATGGCAAATGCAAGAAGGATGCTGATTCTAGTGCTGTGTGTCGGGGAAGCGATTATGGACTAGCATTAATTACTCTACGCAGATCGGCCTCAACATCGACCTCCCTTCACTACGCTGGGAAAACCGCCCAAGAGCACGAGAAATTCGTGACCATGGGCCGCAGGCCAGCGAAGGGGCGTTGGTGAGTACAGCCCTTTCTGGGATGACAGCGTCATAGCTCGATGTCGGCACTCACTGCCGACACCGTGCCCAGAGACAGCCTGGTCAACTCTCATCTTCAAAGGAGCCCCATGACCCTCATAAGCCCGAAGCCCCAGACCCTAAACCAACTCAGCCCTACACTCTGGTAGAATTTCGCTTGGCTGGACTTTGCGATGAGCCCACAAACCCGAACCCGATAAGCCCTAAACCCTAAACCCTCATCCCTAGACCCTAAACCCTGTAGACGCTAAAGCGCTAAACCTGCTAAACCCTGCAATCAAGGGCGGGAGCCAAGCTGCATGCTCTTGCGGCTGTAGGCCATACCGGACCTTCCGCCCAAGATGCGGGCTTGGGGTCTTCGGGCTCGGGGTTTAGTGGACTTTGAGAAATGGTTTAGGAAAGGAAGCCACTCAGAAGCACCTGTAACCCGACAAGGCCAGGGTACGGAAAGGGAACGCGGTGACTCAGCGGCGCCAGGGGACCTGCTGGTCGCCGCTTCCTGGGCTGTTTGCAATTTGGGGAGGCATGTATTATGAGGTGCCACTTCAGGTAGCAGAAGACGCCTGTTTTAAGCGCATGACTGAAGGACTTGATGTGAAGTAAGGTTTATATTTCCTGTACTGCGGACTCGAGGTCGTGAATCATATCAAGGTGAGACAGCTTAGATTTGTACTAAGCACAGTTAGCAAGCACGCAACATCAGTGGTCGAGGACGTGAATTTACCGATCAATGGTTAAGCTTCGCAAGGACAGAGTTTCCTGTACCCCCAAAAAGACACCCGGTATATACACTCACCAATATTCAAAAGGCTTATGTACACTCACCAATAACAGGAACATAAACCCTGCTTCATGTCAAGGGGTTCAGGGCTTGGGGTTTGGGGGGGGGGTGCGGGAGAACCTGTTGCTGGGTCTGTCGGTCCAGAACCTCAGAGAAAAAAATCCTGCAGAGGAGGCTTTCAGGAAGGGGGGAGGAGGAGGAGGGGGCACAGGGCTTAGCTGGCTGGTTCTCAGTTGGGAATGGGGGAATGAGGTGTACCCTATATATACCCTTTAAGGGATTTTACAGGGCCCGAATTCCCTCATTACCCCAAACCCTAAACCCTAAACCCTAAACCCTAAACCCTGAACCCTAAACCCTACACCCTAAACTCTAAACCCTAAACCCCAGCCCTAAACTTTCCACTTCGTCTAGGCTGCTGCAGTGTCGGCGATGAAGCTGACAACATCATCCTGGGAGGCTTCGAAACCCTAAACCCTAAACCCTATACCCTAAACCCGAAACCCTAAACCCTAAACCCTAAACCCTAACCCTGAACCCTAAACCCTTTTGGAGGCCACTTTAAGTTCTCGCATCTTGCCAGGATAGCCTTTAATTAAAACCCTCTGAAAAATATTCCGAACATGATCCTTTCAAACCCTACGTATGAAAAGGGGGCCTACCTAGCTTGTTCTAAGTTCCTGAAGATGAACGCAGTTTAGGGTTTAGGGTTTAGGGTGCTCCGCCGTAACGGCTCTTCAGTCCCTTGGCTTGCAGAGAAGTCGACAGGCCGTCGCCCCCAGTGACCCGTTCTTTTCTGGGCTCTTGCTCAGGAACTCGTGAATGCAGTCATCCACAATAGGGTCATACCGCTAAACTCAGGCGACTTCGTTTAATTAAGCTTTGGCATGTTCACCCTTATACTAACTTAACTAATAGGGATTATAATCGGGGATACTACAATCCCATTAAGGACTGTTAGTAAGTATAAGGCGGAACATCCCAAGTTAAGCTTCTTAACAAGAGCCGCAGTTCCTTTCGGCAGGTGGGTAAGGCACCTTGTTGCCTTGCATATGTGCTGCTCAAGTTCAGAGGCCGACTGCTTACCCGAACCCTAAAGCCTACATCCTGAACCACCTGAACCCCAAACCCTAAACCCCAAACCCTAAACCCCCGCCCCCGAACCAACCGCGTTTTCACGGAAGTAGGAGACAATTGTAACTTCGACCTCGCATGGGGATTTCCGAAATAAGGGGGGGGGGGGTTTATTGGGGCCTTTGTTTTCAGGGAATCCTATATACCATTTGGGGTTTCATATTAGGGGTCCCGTATTTTCGTAAACCCCCACATACCAACACCATAATCTCTCATCCAACGTCCCTGCAAACTCTACACGCCCGCAACCCTAAACCCTTTGAGGCCTAGCCGCCCCAAACCCTGAAGCCCAAACTCTGAAGCCTGAATCCTAAATCCCCCCCCCCACCCACTTCCCCGAAAAAAGTAGGCAAGACTACTTGCGCAGGTCCTCGGATTCAAGGGCGGCGCGTGACTCGGGCTGGTAACCTGGAGAAGGTGTAGGGTTTAGGGTTTAGGGTTTAGGGTTTAGGGTTTAAGGTTTGGGGGTTTAGGGTTCAGGGTTTCGGGCACCCAGTGCTCTTGAGGGGATTAGTCATACACATCTGAAATTTCAACTTTGATCCACGTCCGCAGCTCTGAACCTGAAACCCACGCCCTAGTCCCTACATCTCTGAATCCGTTAACCGTGAACCCTATCCCCAGATTTCAACACTCCGAGATCCTTGAGATCTCCCCATAGGCACCAACAGGCCTAAACCCCTCATGAAGTAGAACGGCTGGAATTCGATGTTAACTTCGGATTGACTTGGCAGCCAAGTAACGATATTATAAACCAGGCCACCTTTTTTTGGATTGGTTAACTTGATAAGAAAACCTTCAAAGCACAAAAGGGAAAGGGTACCACGTGGCTACCAAGTCAAAGTCAATTGTCAAATCCATTCCAAACGGCTTGATGGCTGTAATTGACACGATTTCCAGGCACACCCCCCTCAACCCCGAAACCCTTGAACCCCTAAACCTTAGACCCCTAAACCCTAAACCCTAAACGCTACCCTAAACCCCAAACAACCCAAACTCCTAAAGCCCGAAACTGTTCGGAAGGACCAGGGGGCGGCATCTTTCGGTCGGGGTGGCTGCAGCGTCACATGCTGGAGGAATTCAAGCTCCTCAATTTGGGCGCAAGGTGTGTTGGGTGTAGGGTTTAGGGTTCAGGGTTCAGGGTTTAAGGTTTAGGGTTTATAAGGGTTTAGGGTTTAGGGTCTCGGGTTTAGGGTTCAGAAAAATTAGGATTTCCGGTGTAGGGTGCAACTTAAGGTTCAGGAGTTTATGGCAAATTGGTAGCTGGGGGGGGGGGGAGGATTCTCTGCATGATTTGGGGGGATTTACATGGGATGGGGGGTTGGGGGATCAGGGGGGTTAGGTTTCGGGAGGAACCCTTGCTCCGAAAACAGGAGCTCGAGGCTACTCAATTGAATTGAGGCTGTAGGCTAAACCCTAAACCCTAAACCCTAAACCCTAAACCCTAACCCCTAAACCCTAAACCCTAAACCCTACCCTTAACCCCTAAACATTAAACCCTAAACGCTAAGCCCTAACTGCAGAAGTGTGTAGCGGGAATTTGGCCTCCGAGTACCCGCAATTCACAGTATGCCGTTTGGGGGGGCTTGCCGAAACCCCTTACCCCTACAAAAAACGCTCTAAGCCGTAAACCCCTAAAGCCCCCAACCCTAAACCCTAAACCCTAAACCCCAAACCCCAAACCCTGTGGGAGGGGGGTTCGCCGCACACTCATGCGTGAGGCCCTTGGTGGCTCACGGCTTCGGTTCTGCAGTTTAGAGCTTCGAGGGTTTAGAAGGTTTACAGGGTGGTTTTAGGGTTTAGGGTTTAGGGTTGAGGGCTTTAGGGTGTGTAGGGTTTATAGGGTTTAGAGGGTTTAGAGGATTTAGAGGGTTTAGAGGGTTTAAAGGGTCCCTAAGCCCTAGAACCCTAGAACCCCAGAACCCGAAGACCCTTGGAACCCGGGGCCCTTGCCTGTTAGGGCTTAGGGTTTAGGGTTTAGGGTTTAGGGTTTGGGGTCTAGGGTTTAGGGTTCCCTTATAACTTATAAGGCCCTGAACCCTATACCCTGAACCTCCAACCCTAAGCCCTCTCTTACGCCTTCTACCAAGGCTCGCTCAAAGGTCCTGCCTGCGACATCCGTCGGATGACATGCCTCAGGCGCTTATAAGGCCAAGTGGAGTGCAAGAAAAGAAGAACTCGACCCGAGAGTAACCTAGGACGAAAGAGGGTGCCGGCTTAGAAGTGAACCTGAACGAGGTACTACTAATTCCACGAGCAGCTTATGGTTTGGGGTTTTCGGGTTCGGGGTTTTGGTTCAGGTTTGGGCTTTTGGGGCTTGGAAACTGTAGGATTGAAATAAAGTTGAGGAAAAGTACTTGTAAGAGTTTAGGGTTTGCACATTAGGATTGAGGCGCCCTCAACGCCTCCAACAGATTGAAGTTTCTCATTGGAATAACAGGGAATTGGGCTGGGGTTTAGGGTTTAGGGGGCTCTGTGCCACCCCTGAAGAGAATCTTGGCACTCCCCCACATATCTCTAAAACTGTGTGGGCAACTGCGTCAGGAGGCCAGCCCAGTTCCGATGTCAGCTGATCGTCGGGCTGCGGGACGATGAAGATGCTCTTCCTCGGGAGGGAGGGTAGGGGGGTTGGAGTTGACAAACATTGACCTGCAATATGGGTTCATCTTGATCTTTTCGTGTACCTATGCAGGTATTTGGGGTTTTCCGAAGGTTTCTGATGGGGTTCGTGGCTGCTGCTGGCTAGATTTAGGCCCCTTGGGCTCTCAACATGTCAACAGTCAGTATAGCATACAACATGAAGCCCTGAGTGGTCGTTTTGAATCGTCTATGCCCGAGGAAATTCATAGTGCACAGCATCTCATCCCCTCGAGGTCAAGAGCCTGGAGGCAACACCAATCCTTCGGGGCGAAAAGCTCTTTACCTCGCGCCTCAACACAAGACAAACCCAAGCTACAAACCCTAAGCTCTCTAAACCCTAAACCCTAGACCCTAGACCCTAAACCCTAAACCCTAAACCCCAGTTTTACCACAACCCTCGTAAGCTCTAAGCCCTCTACCCCTCTGTACCCTGAACCCGGCAGCCGGGGTGCAACTCTGGGGGACACTGCGGTGCCCGGAAAACGGTCTCCATGTCCTGGCTCATGAGGCTACTCTTGCCTGGACTTTTTTTCTTGGTTGATTTAGGGTTTAGGGTTTAGGGTTTAGGGTTTAGGGTTTAGGGTTTAGGGTTTAGGGTTTAGGGTTTAGGGTTTAGGGTTTCCAGTTTGGTGGACCATCTCCCCTGTTCCTACCAGCCACCCAACAACTCTGAAACCTTAAACATCAAACTGGCCTCCGACTCGACCCTAAACCCCAAACCCGCCCTCCAACCTAAACTCCGAAGCCGAAAAACGCACCCTTAGCGCCCCTAGCATCATGATCCGAATTCAGGTTTGGTTGCCCGCGTAGTTACATGGTCCCTTAGCATGGGCCCTTAGAAGGGTAGCCCTTAGGTACCCCTTAGAAACCCCCCCTAAACCCTAAACCCTAAACCCTAAACCCTAAACCCTAAACCCTAAACCCTAAACCCTAAACCCTAAACCCTAAACCCTAAACCCTAAACCCTAAACCTATAATTGACTGTTGTTGGCTCGAAGGGCTCAGCGTTCCATCCTTCAAGTCTTCATGGGCCTCTCCCTGTGTTCGCCTCGGCCTCCAGCTGACTGGAGTCTGCAAGATCACCCTAAACCCTAAACCCTAAACCCTAAACCCTTATAAACCCTAAACCCTAAACCCTAAACCCTAAACCTTAAACCCTGAACCCTGAAACCTAAACCCTGATTGGGACCTCCTGGATAGGCTCGGGGACCCTAAGAATCAGCGTTCTTGCCTTCATGGCAGGTCCCCAGAACCCTACCCAAGCTTCAGTTGTCAACAAGCACATGAGCACAGCTTGGGCAAAACATGCCGAGGTGCACGCGAGAGTTCACTAGTACCCTCTCACCTCCGCCCGGCCAACCTCTCCCCCTCTCAATGCTGAAATCTTCGTCCGACATCGTCGAATTCCTGGACTCATTTACAACCCCCCTCACTCCCAAACTCTGCCTAAGCGTAACCCTAAACAAGCAGGGGCTTCCGTGGCGGTCAAATCGCCGAGCGCTTTGATCGCGCGGCAGCCACTGCTGCTGCGGACGAACGGCTCGGGCGCGACCCTGAAAGTTCGGCTGAATTGAGGGTGTATGGGGGCTAGAGGGCTTGGGGTGTTGGGTTTGGTTGAGATCCCTGGAGCTGGGATAGGGTACAGGGTTTAGGGCTTAGGGCTTATAGGCTTACACTGTATAGGGTCTGGGGTTTGGAGTTTGGGCTTCAGGGCTTACGGTTTGAGGTTTATAGGGTGAAAGAATCAAGTATTCAGGGCCATGAGGTCTATAGAGAGGTTCGCGAATCTGTGAGGCTCGGTACGCATCCTGGCACCCGTATGAACAAACCTTCTTAGAATTCTGAAGTTTTCTGAACGCCCGAATTCCTACACTAGACGGCGATACTTCAAACCTCAGAATCCGAAATCTTTTTGTCCAAGCCCTGCTCCTGATACTTCTTCTTTGACACCCAGGCTTACAGGCTTCAGAGGCGGATTCTTCGCCCCCTGTTCTCGGAACCCCTCTGACAATAATGAGGGCGTTTCCGCAATTGGTGGTGCCTCATTGGGGTCCTCATGAGAAGAGAATCCTACCATTTGGGGTCTATATTAGGAAGCTCCCATATGTACCCTATATATGGCCGAATGAGTTCATTCATATTTCTAGGCTCAAAGTGTGGGACCTTCATCTTGGACCTGGATGTCTCATCGTGTGGCTTTTGCTTAGGGTGCCCGCACGCCACAAGACTGCTCAATGACCAGGACTGTGGGGGTTTAGGGCTTCTAGCCTTATAGATAGCTGACACATGCTGCTGGCCCTAAAGAATCTGCTACTTGATCATAAACTATACCCTACCTAAAAGCAATTCAAATACGTAGGCCCCCCATATTACCCTCCCGTGTCCTCACGAGTGCGAGCTCGCTTTTGATGGAGGCGATGGACTGCCAGGGCTGTGGCTCGGGGGCTGGGTTTAGGGTTTAGGGTTTAGGGTTTAGGGTTTAGGGTTTAGGGTTTAGGGTTTAGGGTTTAGGGTTTAGGGTTTAGGGTTTAGGGTTTAGGGTTTAGGGTTTAGGGTTTAGGGTTTAGGGTTTACAGGAGATTACACTGAGCCGCTTCACGGTGAAGACTTTGGGGGCTGTTCTATAGATAAGTCCCTTTGCAAGGAAGGTCCCCCTCGTGTAGAAAGGCTCTTCATGTGTCCTGCTCTAGAGCATAGTTCACGCAGGGCAAGTGGGCGCCAGAGTCTTCTTGGTCATTGCAAGTTGGCTTCAGTCAGAGCTCTACTGAGTTGTGCCTTAAACCCTTTCAAGATTATTTATGAATAGGTGCCCTTACAAGGAAAGAAAGGAAATTCAAACATGTCCCCAAGCACAACCCAGTCTAAATCGTCTCCACAAGTTTACGGCTGAGCCTTCATCACCGCATCGCGACTGCCGCCCCAGGTGTCGCAAAGGATCTGCACCAAGGCCTTTCAGACTTCCCTATAAACCTTGTAAACCTTGAACCCTAAACCCTGAACCCTAAACCTTGTAAACTCTGAACACCCATGGTTCTGAGCCCTGAACACCCATCCCCACGAAGGAACACTGAAGCCTGAACTATCCTGCCCCCGCCCCCCCCCCCCCCCCCCCCCCCCCCCCCCCCCCCCCCCCCCCCCCCCCCCCCCCCCCCCCCCCACACCCCCGAACCAAAAAAAGAAATAGACACCGAGGGTCGCGTGGCGGATTGCTGTACATAACCTCAAACCCTAAAGCCCTAAACCCTAAACCCTAAACCCTAAAACCCTGAACCCTAAACCCCTGAACTTGATGCCTGCAAGCACACGTCTTCCGCTTCCTCGAGAAGGTCACCTGGACAGTCTTCGGAGAGAACGGCTGTGGAGGCTTCGTGGACTTGGGTTTAGGGTGTGGTAGGGTTCATGAGGTTTAGGACTTTGGGTTTAGGGTTTTAGGGGCTTTAGGGCTTCAAGTTGGGTTTTGGGGTTTGGAGTATCCCGCGCTGCTCTTGGAGTGTGCAGGCTTTCAGGCACAAGAGGGGCGCTGGGTTCAAACAAGCCTTCGGATAGTGACCCAAGTTCGTATGACTGAGGGTAGGCGGTCCCGCACATTTCTCAAGCCCAACACCCCCAAACCCCTGAAACCCTACACTCCTCTGAAGTACTCGACCCTAAATACTATAATCAACAAGATTCCATGATAGTATAAACTCGCCCTGGTCGACGTCGCCGCTCCCCGACCCTGAAAGGCATTCGCCCCTGGCGGGCGTTACAGCCAAAAATCTGCTTCTTGCGCGCTGAGGTCAATACTGGCTGGTTCTTAGCACGGAGTGAGGGAATGAGGTACCCTATATATATATACATATACCCTTTAAGGGATTCTATAGGGCCCTAATTCTCTCATTCCCTACTAAGAACCAGGGGGTCTACCGCACTGCCCAGGCCGACGTGTTTCGGCTTGACCGCTCCTCCCGGCTTCAAAAAGCTCGGCCTCCAGGCGCACAGCGAACGAGGCAGAGCTCCCGCTGTCTCAAGTCCCTGAGGCATTCGCCTCCCTAAACCCTAAACCCTAAACCCTAAACCCTAAACCCTAAACCCTAAACCCTAAACGTAAATTCCTCTGAGCCCTCTGGAAGATACTCCTGAAGCCTCTTAAGCCGATAAGGGTAAAAAAACCATCCCAGGGGCCTACCGAGTAACCCTCATGGCAAGGATGGCTCCCTAAACCCTAAACCCTAAACCCTAAACCCTAAACCCTAAACCCTAAACCCTAAACCCTAACCCCTAGCTAAACCCTAAACCCTAAACCCTAAACCCTAAACCCCCTAAACCCTAAACCCTAAACCCTAAACCCTAAACCCTAAACCCTAAACCCTAAACCCTAAACCCTAAACCCTAAACCCTAAACCCGAACCCTAAACCCAAAATCCCAAGCTACGGGCCTTTCTTGGTGGCGCTGGTGGGGGGAGGCGGCTGCTTCTTCGAGCCGCGGAGCCAGAGCGACAGCTGCTGTCGGAAGACCGAGATGATGCCTTCGCGGTTCATTAGGGTTTTCAGGGCTTTCATTTTTTGGGGCGCTTAGGGTTTATAGGGTATAGGGTTTAGGGTTTAGGGGGTGTAGAAGGTCTAGGGCTTTTGGGGTTTAGTAATGGGGTTTACAGAATCTAGCGCTATAGGGTTTACAAACGGGGGCTCATACAGTTTAAGGCTGTCAAATTCTTGGGTTTGATGCTTTGGAGTGTTCATGGAGTCAAGTGATTCTAGGGTTTACAGGCTCTAAGGTAGTAGGCTTTATCAGGCTTACAGGCTTTGTAGAGTTTGGACTTTATAGGGTTTAGCATTTCGGGGGGGGGGGGGGGGGGGAGGGGTCTTTTGGACTTTTGGGTGCAGGGCTTTAGGGCAGGAGCGCTTAATTGGACTTCAGGGAGGGCTTTAGGGTGTAGTAGGGTTTGGGGTTTAGGGTTTCGGGTTTAGGGGCTTGGAGTGTTTGAGTGTTTGAGCCCTTCCACAGACACGAATCCAAAACCACGCAGGAAGATGGCTGCTGAGATCTTCACAGCGAAACCCCTAGATTCCAACCAGCCTGCCAAAGGCAGCATGAGGTGAAATTTTAAAGGGTTTAGGGTTTAGGGTTTAGGGTTTAGGGTTTAGGGCCCTCAACCCCCCAAACCCCGCGAAAGCCCTCAACCCGACTGAAGCCCATTGTCGGAAAAGCCTGCGATGGCTGTCTGCTGTGGGCTCTCCAACTTCCGCCGAGCGTTGTCACTCAGCTGGGAGCCTGGCCAAAAGGATCCCAAGCCCTGAGCCCTACAAGCCGAAGTTCTGATCCATTCAGACCCTCTGAAGCAGATTACTAAGTAAGATCCTCGTAAACTCAAGGCCGCAACTAGCACAGAACATCCCAAGGTCCTGCCTTCGTAAGGAAGCCAAGGGACTGTGTGTTATTTGGGGTTTAGGTTTTAGGTTTTAGGTTTTCGGGGAGTGGTTTGGGGGGGGGGGGGGGCCAGTGCCACCGAAAAACCCGCAACCCGAAACCCTGTCACGGACTTGGCTTCAGAAAAGTAGGACATACAAAATTCGGACAGGATATGATTTGGGGCTGTGACCCTAAACACCCTCAACCTTATCAACTTAAACCCAAAACACTAAAGCCCAAAGGGTCCCAGCAAGGCTTCCTGGCCTGCACGGGCCTAGGGTTTAGGGTTGTAGAGTTTAGGTCTTAGGGTGGCAGTCGTGGAAACCACTTATGAGGGGCGGGTTTCAAGCTTCAAGTGTTTTAGGATCTAAGTCCAAGGTTCTGGGGCTTAGGGTGGTATGGGCCCTTAAAAAAGGGGACACGTTATAGACCCCTTCTATACCCTTTACAACCCAAGGGCCCATACATCAGAACCCTTTAAAGAGGGGAAGTGAAAGGGACCATGAAACTATCCGTAGAGGTTTAGAGCTTCGGGGTGTTTATGGCTCATAATGCCTGGATGCAGCTTAGGTGACAGATGTTGAGCAGGCGCACAAGGTATTCCATCAGCAGCAGCTGCGAGGACATCTTGCTGCCAAGGACCTTCCTGGGTCAACGGCGACGCACGTGCGTAATTCACGATATGGAATTCTAAGGTCCCTGAGCCCTAAACCCCTAAACAAGACAGGCGAACCCCAAACCCTGAACCCGCATCCCCTAACCTCGAGGAGGGGGGTAGGGTTTTCATGGGTTCAGGGTTGAGGAAGTTTCGGGTTTCGGGCTTATGCTGAGGAAGATTACGTAGGTTCAGGAGCAAGGTTTGGGGCTTAGCTCAACTTTCGCTCAACCCGAGCCCTTAAGACTTGAACCCCTAACTTTACGGTGAAGGGTTGGGGGGGGGGGGGAGAAACCCTAAACCCTAAACCCTCAACCCTCAACCCCACAAAAAGAAACACAAAACGCGAGCCGAATCGCAAGGTCTGCATCGCCTCCTCCATGATCTTCAGGTTGCTTGTGTTGGGCATTGGAATCACATGGTGCTCCTGAGCCTCCCACACGAAATTCAAGGGTTGAACCCTAAACCCTAAACCCTGAACCCCAAACCCTAAACCCTAGACCCGTCTTAGCTTTCTTCATAAGCCTCCCAAACCAAGTTCCAGCACTTGGGCTTTGGGGTCTTTGGGTTGATGCAGTAGGGCTCAAGTCTCCACCAGGCTGGCCAAAGGAACCTGCGAAACATAAGTGCCCCTTCTTTGCTGTCTCCTGGCTGGCTCTTCGTAGGGAACGAGGGAATGAGGTTCCCTATAAAATCCCTTCAAGGGTATATGATTCTTCATCCCCTACTAAGAACCAGGGGGTCTGAATAGGCTGCGGGCTGACTTAGAAGGGATCCTATGACCACGTGTAAGGGTCCTATGACCGTCACATGGTCACTTGTCCAAAATACTCAAGTTGAATCAACCCCCCAACCCAAAACCCTAAACCGTAAACCCTGAACCTAAACCCTATAAACCCTATGAACCCTATAAACCCTATAAACCCTATAAACCCTACAAACCCTATAAACCCTATAAACCCTATAACCCTATAAACCCTAAACCCTAAACCTGTCTGGTGCCTTCTTCTCTTCTTCAGCCGCGTCCACCACCGCGGTTGGAGGTCCCTGGGAGTTTCAGGCGTTCCATATTGGGTGTGCGAAAATAGGGATTAGGGTTTAGGGTTTAGGGTTTAGGGTTTATATAGATCCCCAGATAGTGGGAGGCCCCTTATCATAAGGACCCCAATAAGGGACCCAAAATTTCGGAACCCCCCCCCCCCCATATCGCACTGATGTATCGCACTGATGAGTGCTTACTAGGACTTCGCGCGTTTAGAGCCCTAAAGCGGGCAGAGCCCTCCAAGGTTTCCCTAAAACCCTAGTCCCTAGGTCCTCAAGCCCTGAAAACTGCAAACCCCTGAACCCCAAACCCGGAACCCCAAACCAATAAACCCCAAACCCTAAACCCTAAACCCCTAAACCCCTCAACCCTTAACCCTGAACCCTAACCCCTCAACCCTAAACCCTAAATCCTAAACCCCAAACCCGTAAGCCCCTAAACCCCTGAGCCCCTAAACCCTAAACCCAGAGGTCCTGCACGGGGCCCAGCTCCTCGTCCTCCGGCTTCGGCGACGCCGGCTCGCTGGAGAAGGTGGGAAACTGTCGGGCGTAGAGCACCTGGCGAAGGCGGTCGAGGGGTTTAGGGTTTAGGGTAGGGTTTAGGGTTTAGGGTTGAGGGTTGAGGGTTTAGGTGTTTTAACCCTATGAGGCCCATCAATCTAAACCCTATCAACCCTAGTCTACAGGGATAGAGGCTTTGAAGTTAGGGGGTTGGTCGATCCGGGCGATGGTAGGCCGGCAGACTTGCGGGACTCAGGGTTTAGATCTTAGTTTTCTGTTCTTATGGTTTCAGGGTTTCGGGTTTATCGGGGGTCTAGGGTGTATGGGCTACATGGGCTATACTATGGGTGCTGAGGGTGCATGTCCTGAGCTTTTTACATCTGGAGGCCTTGTCTGGGTGCTGGAGGAATGCGTGCTCAACACTCATTAACCCTAAACCCAAAACCCAAAACCCAAAACCCCAAACCCTATCCCCTAAACGCTTAAACCGTGTCGGACTTGGAACAAAAAGAGGCCGGACATGGGGCGCAGCTGGGTGTTAAGTTCACCAATGGAGAATCAAAAGCAACCCACAACAAAAACTAAACCCTAAACCTAAACCCCGAAGAATTAAACCCACGACAAGGCAAATCCACGCAATTCTGCTAGGCGCCGCGACTAGCAGCTGTGCTCGAAACTCATCTTCTTGACTCCTGGTGCGGGCGCGTAGGGTTTTTAGAGTTGAGGGTTTAGGGTTTGGGGTTTAGGGTCTCGGGTCTAGGGTTTGGGGTTTAGGAGGCTGAAGGCTAGAAATTAGCCAGGGAACGGGCCTACTGAGCCCCAGCCATGAGGCGCCACAAGAAGGACACATCAAAGCCCTAAGCACTGGGAGACAAGGGGTTAAACTCCACAGCCCCCCAAGACCCCCAGAAAACAAAACCTTGAGGCCCTGTGAAGCCTTTAAACGCTGCAAACCCGAACAGTCTCCTGCAAACCCTATCTGCCCCAGAAGCATCATAAAGATCGCAAACCTTGAAACCCGTTCTTCTAACCTCTAAACCCTAAACCCTAAACTCCAAAACGCCCCCCCCCCCCCATGTCCGTAGCTGGGAGATGGCTTCATAGCGGCGAAGAGTAAAGGGCGTAGGGTAGAGGCGGATGAAGTTGCAGCATCGCTGGGACCTCGGCCCAGGGCTTAGGGTTAGGGGTTAGGGTTTAGGGTCTAGGGCTTAGGGTTTAGGGTTAAGGGTGTAGGGATTAGGGTTTATAGGGCTTATGGTTTTTAGGTTTGGGGCTTAGGGTTTAGGGTTTAGGGTTTTGGGTTAGGGTTTAGGGTTTAGGGCTTGGGGTTTCCAGGGTTTTGGGTTTCTAGGGTTTGGGGTTTCCAGGGTTTGGGCTTTTGAGGGTTTTGGAGTCTTGGGGCTCTGGAGAAGAGGGATTTGGAGTTGTGAGCTTCGGAATCTATAGGGCGTTTAGGGGTTTAGGGTCTTTGGGGTGTAGTGGGGGGGGGAAGCTCCTTCAAAGATACAGAAGCCTCATCAGCTACAGGGCCTAAACCTTATGTATGTAAATCATACAACGCCTCAACACCACCCTAAACCCTTAACCCTAAACCCTAGGCCCTAAACCCGAAAACAACCGAGACCTCGCCTCAACGACAGGGTCGCCTTCTTCCGCAAAACCCTGACCCCCAGATATAGGGTTTAGGGCTTATCGGCTCTGGTCTAGGCGTTTCAGCCTGGGGGGGGGGGGGGGGGGGGGGGTTGGGTTCAGGGTTTAGGGTTTGGGGTTTAGGGTTTACGGGTTTAGGGTGTAGGGCTCTCAGAGTGTGGGTTGCCCTGGTTACTTAAGCGCAACACGGGCCGAGGTGCTCTTGCAACGCGTCGCCGAGGAGCCTGAGCTGGGAATCTCCCAGCGCATCGAGGGCCACCTCAACTGTTGGGGGTTGGGGGGTTGGGGGTTGAGGGTTGGGTTGAGTGCAGTTGAGGGTTTAGGGTTTAGGGTTTAGGGTCGGGGGTGGTGGTAGGGAGGGGGGGCGGGGGGTTGGATTCAGTTGAGGCCTGTAACGATCGAATCACATGTTCAGCCTTGTCGACCCTAGCCCCCCAATCCCTCAGCCGGCATCGAGACCTTATGCATATTTATGTATGTATGTATGTATGTATGTATGTATGTATGTATGTATGTATGTATGTATGTGTATATATATATATATGTACATCTTCATGTATATATGTATATACACACTAAACAATATTCATAATACTAAGAAGACGAACAAAAAAACAATACATATATCTATATGAATTATGATATAAAAATCACATGTTAATATATATATATATATATGTATGTAAGGGCTCAGATCGCCGCATAGCGCGGAACTACTGTCAGCCCCAGTGCCGCATATAATGGCCGCCATGCGGAACGTGGCACGTCCAGGAGCCAGTATGGAATGCACTCCTTTTGACCAGCCTGGCCTGGTCTTTGATGACAGGAGGCTCGACGATGCTATTATGGACATAGTGTCGGTCATGGTCCCCCGATTGGTTGCAGGTGTGGGCTCAGTTTCATTGCGTGCTCTTCGGTTGAGTCTGCAGTCGTGTATTGGGCTTGACTTGACCCGGAAGAAGGACACCATCAAGCGCTTCGCCCAAAGAGCTGCCGAGACATTGGTTGGCCGAGGGGATCAAGCCAACGATCGGTGTGGCAGGCAACTTTACACCCAACTCTCCGATGATGTCTGTGTTTCGGGACGTTGGCGGGGCGTGGGAGCCCGTTGGAGAGCAAGTTGTGTGGGAATCCTTGCACATGGAGAATACGGCTGCGACGGATTGTGGCAGGTATCTCTTCCTTAACCTGAGCGATCTAGGCGCAAAGGGCACCGACACAGCTGGCATGGAAGCGCATTCCGGGATCGACACTGTCTGTTGGGAGCTCTTCTGCCTCGAGCACGGCATGCATGTCGACGGACTGTTGCCTGTAGACAAGCTTGATGATTGGAATGCTACCTCCAACACCTTGTTCGGTGAGACTGTTGCTGGTGAATACTTTTTTCCTGAACCGATCTTTTCGGAGATGAAAGCCGCAGCACAGGACTGCGATCTTAGACGGTACGCGAGTGTGGGAAAGATCGTTGAAACTGTCTTTGGTCGAATTGTGCGGCTCATCGGCAACTGCGTGGGACGCCAAACACCTTGCGCGCACAATGCTTGCGGAGGTGGCCCAGGATCTAGCTCAGGATGCCCTGGAGCGCTTGATGTAGCTGGACTAGACTATTGTCTGAGCAGCCCCGCGTCACAGCGGTTTGAGGCAGTCGTGAAGGTCACAAACGAGTTCCGGAGGAACTTGGTGCCATATCCCCGTTGTCACGCCTGTTTTGACCCAGGTGGTGATACGGATTGTTTGTCGTAGGTTCGCGCGGTGTCTTTTCCAGGCATTCGTGGTTATTCATGGTGCATAGGGACGGCTTTTCGGGCAAAGCCTGGCCGGTTAAATCCCTTTGGCCTCGCACCCATTGTTTGCTTGCAGATTTCTGCGCCGCAGACCCTCTGCGAGTGCATGCTGCCTCGAGGGCATGACCTGCGCTGCTCTGCAGGCTCGCTCCTCCCTTTCAAACTTTAATTAGGTGCATGCAAAGGCTGCGTCCTCACGGATTCTGTGCCTCGAAAGCGAAAGCGAAAGTATGTATGTATGTATGTATGTATGTATCTCTTCTACCAACTCGAAAGCCCGGTACCCCAAGCCTTGGCTGTTCCCTCTGAAATCTTCGGCCTTCCCAACACCACAAGCCTTCACTTGTTGCGTACATGCTCACCGCCACTCGCCCTTGCAAACGACCCACCTACATCTTCGGTGTGGGGTTTCCGGGTCGCACAACTCAGTCGATGTGGCAGCATACGCCACAAGACAGGAGAATGCAAGGGGCGAAAAGGCCCGCAGAAGTGCAACGCAAACAGCCCCAAAAACCTTCCCGAAACCCTAAACCCAAACCCTAAACCCAGGACTGGAGAATGTTCCCCAAAGCCCCAAGCTCTTCACCTTTCGGAGCACGCGAGACATGAGGAAAATAATACACCCCCGGGTTTAGCTTTCAACCCCCAGCATCCTAAAGCACCCGAACCCTATACAGCCCCCCTCCCTAGTGGTGCCTGGCGCTTGTGGCTGAAGAATCGACGAGGTCGCGGACTGGATTGGGTTTTGTGGCTTTGGGTTTGGGCTGATTTTCGAGCTGCCGATAATCCGATACACCTGCGACCTTCCGCTACTCGTGTGTTTCTGGCTCGCAGCTTGTGATTGAAGGCTCAAGCCGGGAAAGAGTACCCAACATGTCGTGTTCTGGGGTTGCGCCTTATATGACTTGGGGCTTAGGGTGTCAGATCCAGGGCTTGGGGAATCTTACTGGATTTGAAGTTTAGGGCCTTTGGGGGAGTTTTACTGGGGTTTGGGGCTTGCGGTTGGTATTGCTAGGAAAATTACAAGGTCTGCATGATACACAGACCTATAGGACTTGCGTAGGTTTTAGTGATCCCTGTGCTTTGCAGACCTGCCAAGATGCTAACCCCAAATAGCCTGACCCTTCAAAAGTCATCCGCACACTGGGAAGATTGTATACAGCCTACAGCCTCGGATATCCAAGGTCGGAGATGAGGGAAACACATTCTGGTCTCAGCTGAAGGTTCAAGGTTAGGGCTCAGCAGAGAATATACAGGCCAAAAACACCCCCAAACCGTATAAGCACCAAAACCAAACGCCACCTAGCGATCCAATCTGTTTGCCCACAGACTAAACCCCTACTAGGTTCATAGTAGGGAATTTGGGAAACAAATGCAATTTTCCCCCTTGGTGTATGAAGGTTGCTGACTGCAGTGCAGGAGACACTCCTTTGCTGACGGCAGTGCAGGACACACTCCCCTACTTCTGAGGGCGGCCCGGATGTCCCCCTTTTTCAAGAGATTCTAACCCTAAACCCTAAACCCTATAAGTCCCCCACCTCCCAAACAAGAACCGGCTAGTCTGGGGTGCGTGCGGTAGTGGTAGTCCATCTTCCCCCACTGCTCCCTCCGAAGCAGCCTCGAAATCCATCATTTAGGGTTTAAGGGTTTAGGTGTTAGGGTCCCTAAACCGCATAAACCCAAACATATTATAGCTGAGGATGATTGGACGGTTCACAGCTCATGGAGCTTATAGGGTTGGAGTGAGCGATGATTTCGTCATGTTGGTACTTTTGGCGGAATCGCGACGCAGCATTTCGTCATCTCATGTTTGGTTGGGGTTTAAATGTGCGAATGAATTACGTATCAACCCAGGGACGTCTGATAATCTGCACGTGGTCTTCAAGGAATACCCTAAACAACAGAAAGACCTCTCGACCCTGCCTCGGCATCTTCGGGACGGCGGAGGGGATCCTGGTGCATAATTAACTTACTTCTCCAATAACCAAGGGGAAAAAAAGCTCAACAATTCAACTAGTGGCTAAGTAAGTTAAGGCTTGGGGTTTAGGGAAAATGGTTGAGGTTTAAACCCTGGGCGTAGGGTGTAAGGCTCGTAGGGCGTAAGGCTTCATTTTTTGGCTCAGGCATTGTCCCCAGCGTTCAATTCTGATCTCATAAGAGTTCCCAGAATCACATCACTGTACAGAGCAGAGATATGAAGAGCCTACCTGGATCTATTTCCCTTTCAGGCGGCCTAAATACCTGGCTATGCAGTGCACAACTTAACTAAGACTCTTTCCATGGCTCGCGTTGACCGTAGCTACAAACCAGCTCCACAGTGTAACCGGGTGCCTTGCCACGTAGGCTTCGTGTAAAACTGAAGCCCGAAAAACCCTCTCTCGCGTCCTGCCGGTGCCCGAGCAGATTACTACTCTTCGATGAGGGCATCGACTTTTGCAGCCTGTTCATATACCTGAAGACAAAGGGGCAGGGCCTAGAATACTTGGGAATCCCCAGAACTTAAAAACGGCCTGAACTCCTAAACCGACCTTTCAGTCGACCCGATCAGGGGACGACACAGAGGAGATGCCCACTGCTTGCTGTTGCTTCATGTTCGGCTGGTTCCTTGCGTCATGAAGCACAGAGCCCTACCCAAGCGTGCTGCGAAGAAGGGAGCCCTTATTCCCAGAGGCCGACCCTAGAGCCCAAACCCTAAACCGGGAAACCATACAAAGCCAGGCTGCAGGAACCGCGCTTTCAGCCGCGCGGAAGTCAGCGTGGAGGCATCCAGCTTGCGAATGCCGAGCCTTATCCCCTAAACGCCATGACCCAATGAAACGGAGTAACCTAGGAATAAAAAGGGTGCCCCCTTTTGGCAGTAAGGGGATAATAAGGGAACCCCAACTCTAAAAAAGGAAAGGATGGCCTACTCCGGGTCCTAGATACAAGATTATGTACCCTACACCGCCAAGATCCCCACTCTCTGCAAGGCCCCCTCAGGCCGCTAGACCCAAATCTAACCTCGACTTCCACGGCTCCAGGTCTTTCTGAGATTCTCGGAAGGGAATGAGGGAATTAGGTATCCCATAGAACCACCTAACCTAATTAGGGCGTTGTGGTGGATGTGCTTCTCATTCTCTAATTAGTAGCGCTTGTGATGGTGCTGAATACTATTGGTACTTTTCTTGCTCTTGTTGCTTTCGGTAAGGGTTTCCTCGCACATATCGCCGGTGCTCAATATTCTAAGGAACATCGTATTCTGGGGCACATGAAGGGACCCCCAGTTTGGTAAAGGCCCAAATAAGACAGGAATGATTCGATTCGACCGCTTTGACCCCACAGTCCAGACTTATCCTTGCCCAAAGATGCCGGAAAATGGGCTGCGTAAGCGTTGAAAACCCGTTCCCGGTATGGAAGGGAGGTAGGCAGGCTTTAAACACCCCAAAACCTGACCCCTCCCGCCCCAAGAGCCACGAGACAAAGGAAGCGAACACGTCAGGGACTTCGGGGTTTGCTTTGACCAAGTAGCAAGTTGAAGGCGTCCGTGAGCAAGGTCGACTTGATCTGTTTGTCCAGGGGGCTGTCTGCCTGTGCCCATGCAAGGGAGTTAAACCCTAAAGCCTATACACCCCGAACCCTAAAAACCCTAACCCAAAAACCCTAAACCCCAGGGTGGGAGGGTGGGCTGGTGGCTGGGAGGGTGGCTGGGAGGCTGAGAGGGAGGGAGGGAGGGAGGGTGTGAAGGGTGGAAGGGAGGGAGCAGCATTGCGTACTGATACCATGCCGAACCGAAGGTCCACAATACATGCAATACATATGCAACTCACTGGCCGCAGAAGGATTGGTATCGATTAAACCGCCCGCTTACAACCTAGGGTTCAGGGTTCAAGGTTCAGGGTTTAGGGTTCAGGGTTTAGGGCTTAGGGTTTAGGGTTTAGGGTGTCTTTCTTCGAGGGGGGTGGGGGAGGGAGGTGGGCAAGGAGCCAAGCTCAGATCAAAGCTCGGGTCAAAGTGAGCACCCAGCATACCCGAACTCCGACGACAAGCCCTACACCCTGAACCCTAAACCCTAAAGTCCACCTTCGCCGAAAACAAGCCCCCCGTCCTTACCTTCAACCCCCCAAATGACCCTTTGACCTTGAACCCTAAACCCTAAACCCTAAACCCTAAACCCCAAACCCTAAACCTCCCCACACATGTAGCAACTCGGCCTGCATGCTAGGGCTGAGGTTGACCTCTGCGCTCGTAGCAGCTGAGTAAGGCCGGGCCGGGCTTTTTTCGGGTTGGTTCAGGGTTGTTGTTGGGGGCTTGGGGTTTTGGGGCCGTGGACCAGTGCTCCGCTGACCGGCAGCCGCTGCAGCGGACCACGCACCGCACCGGAAGCTTCTTGGTTATGTCACTGGGCCAGAGACTCTGGTCGGCTTGCCCGTGTAGTTTGCGCCGCCCTCAGAAGTAGGTGTTGGCCTTAAAGCCTGCAGGCGTGTTTGTTTTCTTTCTTCGCATCGCCCTGCCCGGTAGCAGGGCCAGTTGCGCCGACTTGCTCGCTGTGTTCACCTCGAGGTTGACCTTAAAAGGAGTGTTGCCTATTCTTCGAGTTTTTTTTGGGGAGGGGGGGGGTGTAGTCTAAGGCCATTAGGGGTGTGGAGATGTTGGAGGGGCTGAGAAGCCCAGGATCCTTCGGCTTCTTTGCAAGCTCGCCGGGTGGATCAGGGACTCGTCATCTGACGCTGTTCTTGGGATGTTCCCCCCTTATGCAATGACAGTCCCTTATAGGTGTTTTAAGAGGGGGGGGGTACTATAATCCCTATTAAGGATTGTTAGTATAAGGGGAGGTTGTTCTCTCAAATGTGGGTTTCGGGCTTAGGGGCTCTTACAATAGAAGCCCTTCAGAAGGAAGCGGATCCCCAAGAAGGGATTTGAATTCACAACAACACCCTGCTAGGCCCTGCAAGCTCTACACGACTTTGAAACCTAGACCCGAAACCCTAAACCCTGAACCCAAGAAAGCAATTCCCAATCCCCTCAAAGCTGGTTCGGGCCTCCAGCAGCCATGGCTTGAGGCTCCTGGGTACGGGTTTAGGGTTTAGGGTCTAGGGTCTAGGGTTTAGGGTTTGGGGTTGCTTAGGGTTCAGGGGTTAGGGTTTGGTTTAGGGTTTAGGGTGCAGCTTAGGCCTCCAGGTATGGGCCATCAATTTGGGTCATATACACTCGATACATAACACGGGCCCATCATACTTCGGATCCCAAGAAGCAAGGGTAAGGGACCATACGAAGTGCCCATGGTTCCAACCTGGTGGTCTTTCACGCAACTCGACCGAAAAAGCTACACTTAATACCGTGGAATAAACCCTAAACCCTAAACCCCACAACCCCTCAATCGCACAAGGCACTCATCCACCAGCACATCGAAGCCATAGAGCTCGAAACAGCTGTTCTCGTGGATGCAAGCCTTGCGAGACCGCTTTAAGTTTGGAGCCTCCGAACTTTTATAGGGCTTCGAGTTACCTGGGCCGTAAACTAAACCTTCAAGCCCAAACCCTGAACCCGAAACCACCCGACTAAGGGCTTATAGGGGCAGAGAGATCCCCTGAAAGCTGGGCAGCTCATAACGACCAAACCTGAGATCCCTGACAGCCACCGTAGATGGCCAGGGAGTGGAGTAAAGCTACTGAAAAGGAGCGCTTGCATCTCAGAAAGGGCACCCGACAGACCGAGGCTGAAGCTGAACCCTTCAACCCTTACGCCCCGAAAACCGCAAAACCTCAAAACACCAGCCCCACCCTTAACCCTCAACGCAAATCAGATCTTTCCATGTGCCAGTGTTTCGCGAAGGGCCTCCTTCGTGGCCGCACTGATGACGGGCCTCAATCCAAGTTGTTCTTAACCCAAAGGTTCCCCCCAAGGTTCTGAGAGGTCAGGAGGGCATAGGACTTAGGGGTTGATTTCGAGCTTGTGGTTTCGGGTCTAGGGGTAAAATATGGTAATACCCTAATGGACCCCCCCCCCCCCATCTATAAACCCCTCATCCCAAACAGCTACCCTGAAGAAAGTCTGAGATAGATCCTACACCCTAAGCCCCCAACCCTTCTCAAGTGACAAGGAACTCCACCCCCAGCAGGGTCTTCACAATCAGGTCCATGATCCTGCTCCACATCACCTTCCTCGCTGCTTTCAACCGTGGGGGCGGGGTGGGGACCCAAGAAGATGAAGTCGTCATCCTTCTCAGAGGGTTTTGAGACTACATCGTTTACTCAGCTTGCTTAGTAAGCAATCTAAGTAAGCAATCCCTAAGCCCCAAACACTTTAGTTTGAGAATGGACTTAGGATTTGGTCTCTCTCTGCAAGAAAGCTGTGGGATCTGAGGCTCCAAGAAAGTGGCATGCACATATGGGGGGGTTTACGATCATAAGGAATCCCTCATCTAGACCCCCAAATAGCAGGATGCCCTTATCATGAGGACCCCAAATACGGTCCCCCCAATTTGGGAACCCCCATATAAGCACCGAGATTCACATCCACACCGACACAGCGCAAGTGGCGGTTCAGTGCAGAAAGGCTCCACTTGTGACCTCGATATCTGAGTTAAAGAATTCTTAAAGAATTCTAGGTGTATGTGAGCTTAAAGGGTTGTCCACCGGGCTGAATTCGCAGGTTTTTTGAGGGTTCAGGGTTCTTGGACTGCTCTCAGGGCGCTGAGTACTTCGGGTCAAAGACCGACCTGCGGACATGTGGTCCTCAGAAGGTTTTCACCGGTGGGGAGAGGGAGGTCTGCTCATTGAACCTACGATGTAAAGCTCTGGAGACCACTAGGTCACCAGGCCAACGTTCTCAGGTAAAACTTTAACATCTCTAAGCCCTTTATGCCCTCTCTCTTTAACCCCAACCCAAATGCCACGTCTCACCTTCCTCGCCTGGGGATTTCGACGGACCCCTTCCGTGCCTACCCATTAAGGGACAATCGTACACAAGTCCCAAGCCATAAGCCCTGTAAACCACCTAAGCCTAGAACCTCTAGCTGCAGCCCTAAACCCCAAACCCTATACCCTAAACCTGTTAACCCCAAACCCTCACCGTAAACCCTAAACCCTAAACCCTAAACCCTCAACCCTAAACCCTAAACCCTAAACTCGCCTCCCACCCCCTTCCTAGAGCCGTGGCACCATAATTGTCAGCTTGCACCCGCTGGTTCTCCTGGAAGTTCTCCGCGGCCTGGTCTTAGGGTTTAGGGTTTAGGGTTTAGGGTTTAGGGTTGAGGGTTTAGGGTTTAGGGGTTAGGGCTGAGGGCTTAGGGTTTAGGGTTTAGAGTTTGGATTTAGGAGGGCTTGGGCATTTTACTTTAAGGTTTAGGGCTTGGGGTGTTAGGCTTATAAGTTTAGGGCTTACCATCGGTAGTGAAGCTAGGATTTCGGTTGTCGCGTGCAAGGTTCTTAGAACAAACTGTTTCCGAAAACCCTCAACGATCGTTTAGATTGGCAACGAAAACACCATGTGCACGGGCTTTCAGATACGAGACCGTGGAATCACAATATCTTCTTTGTTTGGCGTGCTACACTCCATAGCTTGACGTTGGTCGCGGCTTTCTCGTAGCGTGCATTCACAGAAATACAACATCAAGAACTGAAGATAGGTCCAATTTTGGCAGGAATCCAAAGCTGACTGCTTCTCCAGTGTGCTCGCCCGAAGACTCTGCTTCTCTCAGCAGGGCTCAACAGGAATGCTTCCCCGCAGTGTGCACGCGCTGAAATACAACTTCACGTGGTGTTCAGCTAGGCCCATGCATATTCCCAGATCTAATTCGGAATGGATTGCCCCTCGACTGTGCACGCACAAAGGCACGACTTCACACAACACGTCACGACTCAAAGAAAGCTGTGGTAGCTCTGGGGTCGGACACCTGCAGGTTCATGAACGGTGCCCACAAAACAGAGAGAGCAACTGCAACTAAACTGTCGGAAGTAGGAACCCGGCCGAACCCTGAAGCTAAAAGGATCCCTAGACATTCTCGGTTCATGTTAAGCCTTACCCCTGTATTTAAAGGGAACCTAGGAATGCAAAGGGCGCCCCTTTTTGGCTTAAAGGGGCTTGTAAGGGTACCTAAACCCTAAAAAAAGGGGGAATGAGGGCCTACTCTGGGTCCTATAGTGCTCAGCCTTGTTGATCGAGTAGTTGGTGAGGTGCCGATAGACATCAGCCAGATGCTCCTGCCGGAGGAAGTAGACCCTCGGATCCCCAAACCAAAACCCTAACCTCGGAACCCTAAACCCTAACCATGTCTTAGGTATCGGTTTTCGCGCTTTTAGTGTTCGCCGACGCCCAAAACGCTGGAAATAAAACGACCGACCTGCCGACTTACCTGCACATTCAGATGTGCCCCATCCCTAAACCCTAAACCCTAAACCCTTAACCGTTAACCCGAATGCTCTGAGGACCTATGGGCTCCTCCCAAATCCGCTTGGGGCGTCGAGATGGTTTCGGGTGGTGTTAGGGTTTAGGGTTTAGTAATTTAGGGTACCGGGAAGCACATGTCTGTGCCCAGTCCTCATCCGTGCCTCAGTCACCCGGGCGCTTCATGGGGATCCCGTATTCCTATGCGCCCCCCCCCCCCCCAACCCCACGCAACAACTCCTACGGCCACAAACACGCGTATTCACAGGTGAGTTGTGCTCAAGGTTTGAGTTGGGCGGGGGGGAGGGATGCTGCTCTCCCAGGCCCAAGGACATGCAGCTAGAGTAGAAACAGGCAAGGCCCAGAGCCCCAGCGTCTGGCCCCCCGCCCGAGCCCCTGCACCCTCGACATCCCTGCTCGTAAAACCAAACCCTAAACGCTAAACTCGAAATTCCAAATTTCAAGCGAAGGGAACATCATGTAGAACTACCCACTTGTAATCCGGCCCAATGGCCTGTGTACTCGGCACCTATCCTTTGGGAACCCTCCCGTAAATTAGGGTCCCTTAGGTACCCCTAAACCCTAAACCCCAAAAGACCTTGATTTAGAGAACAGCCCACATCTTACAAAGACATCCTTTAAGGCTCAGTGGCTGTATGGCTTCGAGGCAAACCGCGTCAGGCCTGGGGGGGGGTGTTGGGGTTAAGGGTTTAGGGTTCAGGGTTCAGGGTTTTGGGTTTAGTGTTTAGGGTTTAAAGCTTAGGGTTTTGGGGTTTAGGGTTTAGGGTTTCGGGTTTAGAGTTTAGAGTTTAGTTTTGGGTGCGCTTTGAGAGGGCGGGGGGTGCTAGGGGTAATGTAAACGTTAAGTTTATAATGGGTGGCAATGATAAAATTCGGCGGGCCTGGGTCCAAGACTACGGGAGGTTTTCGGGCTGACATGTCTAAACAAAGCTAGAGAGGGGTCCGGTGAACAAAAACTGGGGCGACATTCATCAAATTTTGGCTGCTGAAGTCTAAAAATTTTGTTGCAGATTGCTTAAGAGTTCCATTGCAGAGAAGTTGTCCTCATCCGAGCTGGCCAGAAGAGGATAACAGACAGACACAGTCGCGGTCGCAGAGCAAAAAGAGCTGCAGAACCCTTCTTGACAACTGACCCCGTCCAGACGCCCAGACCCCAGACCCCCA
This sequence comes from Symbiodinium natans, assembly GCA_905221605.1. Classification (NCBI taxonomy): domain Eukaryota; class Dinophyceae; order Suessiales; family Symbiodiniaceae; genus Symbiodinium; species Symbiodinium natans. The sequence goes on from CAJNDS010002301.1 coordinate 861,395, forward strand.
GGCGCACTTGATGACCGAAACCAAAACAAAATCTTGGGGGGGGGGGGGGGGAGGGGGGTTATAAATGTAACCCGAACATTCGGGCTTCTAGGGTTTAGGAAGGATGACCTTAACCCCCCCCCCCCCCCAAAACCTAAGGTTTGGGGCTCAGGATTCGCAGCGGAGGTCTTAGGAATGTTTAGGGCTTGGGGCTTGAGATGCTTCATTCAATTAAGGCTTATAGGGCCACTTAGAGAGTGTAGGAGAGGACTACAGTGTTGGATTTAGGGTTGAGGCCTGGGGGTTTGTAAAGGATGAGGATGTTGGTTTTCGGGTTCGGGGCGCGACGGGGTGTCAAGGTAGGGATGAGGGTCTAAGCTCTCAGCTCAACTCAGCTGCATCCATCCCAAGAAAAACGCACTGGGTACCATCTGGGGGTGTATCGGGTTTAGGGATTAGGGATTTCGGGCTTAGGGATTTGGGGCGTAAGTTCCCGCGTCTTCGGACTTCTTGCAAAGCCATGGGGCCTTCCCGGTAGACGTAGGCCCGGAGCGGGCTGAAGGAGGTCACCAAGACGTAGATGCGAAGGTCGAACTTCAAGCCTCCCCAACAAAGGGGACAGAACATGCTGGGTCCCCCAACCTGGGTTCTCCCCTTAGGCACGCTCATCCTCTCAAGCCCCATAAGGAGATAGTTATTCAATATTATTCATGTACATTTGTAGGATATGTCTAGGGATGTGTATTGGTTTTGGGGCCATCAAAAGTACCGACGGAAGAAGCAACGAAGGAAGCAGGAAGAGACGGCCCTACTCGTGATGCATCGCAAAGCCCCCCCCCACCCACCCACCCCCCCCCCCCCCCCCCCCCCCCCCCCCCCCCCCCCCCCCCCGCCCACCCAACAAAAAAAATGAACGACGCAAGTTCAAGTTCCTTGGATCAGGAGCGGCTTCTCCACGTACCTCGACACGACCACCTGGGAAGTAGGGCAGTGCAACTTAGGGACGTTTTGGGCATCAAGCCCCTTAAGCCCTAAAACAGCCGAGGGTTTAGGGTTTAGGGTTTAGGGTTTAGGGTTTAGGGTTTAGGGTTTAGGGTTTAGGGTTTAGGGTTTAGGGTTTAGGGTTTATGGTTTAGGGGTTTAGGGTTTAGGGTTTAGGGTTTAGGGTTTAGGGTTTAGGGTTTAGGGTTTAGGGTTTAGGGGTTTAGGGTTTAGGTTTAGGGTTTAGGGTTTAGGCTTGAGTGTTTAGGGTTTCGGGTTCAGGGTTCCCACAACTTTGAAGATGCAGAGGCTCACCAGGATGCCAACTCGAAACCCCCACAACCCTAAACCCCGAACCCGAAACCCTAAACTCCCAAGCCCTGAACTCCTAACGCCGCCAGAAGGCACACAGCAACACAGCACCACACACCCTCAGAAGCCTCAACAACCCCAAAAAAGGTACCCTCGACCCCAAACCCTAAACCCTAAAACCCTATAACCCTATAAACCCGAAACTAAACGCCAACAGCCCTCGACTATGAATCCTGTGAACCCCTAAGCCCGAAACCTGGACCATCCGTCTGGTTCTTAGTAAGGAATGAGGGAAGCAGGCAACTTGTATCCCCCTATATATACCCGTTAAGGAAATACAGAGTACCTCATTCCCTCATTCCCTACTAAGAACCAGCAAAGAACATCCACCACCCCGGCACCCTGAAGCCCTGAAACCCTTAGACCCTCAACCCTCAACCCTGTGCCCTGAACCCTAAACCCTGAAACCCTACAACCCTTCTGCTGCCGGGCTGTTGCAGTAAGCCGGGTTAAGTTTCCCAGTATCGATACTCGACTCTGGGCATGCAACTCTTCCCTGAACCCTCACAGGCGTTTCATTGCTCTGCAGAGCCAGGTACTGGGAACCACATCCATCAGTAAGACAATCCCTAAACCTACAACCCTACAACCCCAAACCCTAAACCCCAAACCCTAAAACCCCAAACCCCTAAACCCCTAACCCCTAGACCCCTAAACCCCTAGACCCTAGACCCCCCACTCGCAGGACCAGTGGCTGACTCCTTGACTGGCAACTCCACGAGGTTTCGTAAGAGGAAGATGCCCCTTCCTTCCCAGGGTTTAGAGGGTTGCTAGGGATTGAATAGGGTTGTAGGGCTGATATATAGTAATAGGGTTTATGTAGGGTTTATAGGAATTAGGATGTGCAGGGTTTCTCGGGTTGACAGGGGGTTTGGGGCTGATATAGGGTTTATAGGGTTTGTAGGGTTGATAGGGTTTAGGGGTTTATAGGGTTTGTAGGTTTTATCGGGTGATAGGGGGCTCTAGGGCTAATGCCGGGTTTAAAGGGGTAAAAACAGGAATTATAGGATTTATATACAGTTGGTGTAGGGTTTATAGGGTTTAGGATTGATAAAAGGGTTTTTATGGGGTGTCTTAGAGTTTTTTGGAGGGCTTTTCAAGGTTTATGGGGTTTTAGTGTTTACACATCTAGGCACCAGAGGAATCCCAGGTACTACTTTCGGGGTACAGCCCTGAATCCCTTAACTCGTGGGAAGTTGACATCTCCGAGCACGGGTTTAGGGTTTAGGGTTCAGGGTTCAGGGTTCAGGGCCTACCAGTGAGGCAAGGCCATTGAAGTGTGCGGCAAGTGAGGGGCTCGCGCGAGATTTTGGGTGTTGAGAACCACTCCCTTATGCTGGGGGTCCCCAACAAAGGGCTTGGGGTAGAAGACAGATTAGAGCATTTTGGGTGGGTATATTGGGGGTACCATATTTCGGGACATAGACATACGGGTGTCCTCGAGACCCTCAAGTTACCACATGCCTCAACGGGATCACTATACTCCCCTTAGAACCTGGATAAAAACACTATGTTTAGTACCCTCTTGGGTTTTATATAAACAAAAATACAAAAAAATCCCCCCGGGGGATATAGATGATAGGACAAAGGGTCTGGAGAGGAACCTCACTCTTCGGGCCTTGCGAGGAGGCAGATGGCTTGACAATCCAGAGCTGCTCACCGCGCGTCTTCCTTCGTTCTCTACATGTCACGTGAGGGTTTAGGGTTTAGGGTTTAGGGTTTAGGGTTTAGGGTTTAGGGTTTAGGGTTTAGGGTTTAGGGTTTAGAGCGACGGGCTTAGGGTCACGGTTCTAAGGGTTGGCGCGCATGTCGCGCAGGTTCGTGCTGCACTTCGGGAGATCACTTTGCCCCATGGCGTTGTCTCTCTTTTGACCTTTTGACCGGAGTCAGTCGAACTTTCTGCTGAAGGTTCCGAGGGTCTCATAAGCCTCCCGTGAATGGGATATCCCCCGAAAAGAAGCTAAGACCGAGAGTGGCAGGAAACATTTTGTCATACCCGTTGAGGGGAGGTTGGGGACGCCCATGAAAGGTCTGTAGCTTACCCAGGATCTTAGGATTGTGGAAGAAAACAAGCAAGACCCTTTAACTGCCGCAACAAAATGCGCAAAACTTCTGAAAGCGAACTAACGCCCCCCCCCCCCCCCCAAATGGTCCAGATCCCCTCCATGGCATCCAGGGCACACCAGTAGCTTTCCTTGAACCCTTCTAGCCTTGAACCCTTGAACCCTCAAACCCCTGAACCCTTCTCTCCGTGAAGGCTTGAAGCCTTGAACCCCTGAACCCCTGTACCCTTCTACCCCTGAACCCCTGAACCTTGAACCCCTCTGAATCCCTGGTTTAGGATTTAGGGCTGAACCCCTGAACCCCTGAACCCCTGCACCCTTCTACCCCTGAACCCCTGAACCCCGAACCATCTGAACTCCTGGTTTAGGGTTTAGGGTTTAGGGGTTAGGGCTGAACCCCTGAACCCCTGAACCCCTGAACCAAGGCTCAGGTAGCGCTGCTTGAAGCTTCGCAGTTGCTGCGGCAGCACAAAAGTCTCAGGGACGAAGTCGAAAGAGGCCCCGCCTCGACTGGCTTCAGGGGTTTCAAGTACAAGGGCTTAGGATTTATACCCGAAGCCGTAAACCCTAAAATCCTACGGGTCCGGGATTTCTATGGGGGGCGAAAAGGGGGTAGAGGTTGTCAGAGGTTGTATAGGGGTTAGAAGGGCTTGTAGAGGGCTTGTAGGGTTTGGGGGGGCTGATGGTCGATGGCATTTCTGGCTTAGAAATCTCCACCACCGAACAGCCCCCCTAAATCTCGCGGCATCCTAAAGACGCTCGCCCTACCGTCACATGGTTTATCAGGTCAATGCATGTGCGATCGGCAACTCTACAGGTTGTGAAAAAAACCTGCAGCAAACCCCTTCTCACACCAAACGCTACACCTGAAACCCCAAAACCCAAAACCCTATAAACTTGAACAACCAAAACTCTATAAGACATGGAAAACTCCGGGGGGGGGGGGGGGAGGGAGGGAGGGATTCAAAAAACGCTGCCAGGGCTGCCTCCCATCTTCGCCATGCGCTGGAAGTTATCCCAGAGCCGGTCTTTCCTGCGCACTCAACATGGGTTTAGGGTTCAGGGTTTGAGGTTGTCACCTAAAAGCTTTCGTGTCTATACTCGTTAAGCGTTCCTGCGACATTGCGCCAGCTCCTTACGCCAAGGCTATCCGTTTAGAGTGGGAAGGGGTCTTAGGATTTATGGTTAACAGGTCAGGGTTCAGGGATCGCGGTGTAGGACTTGCGCGGATCAAGCACTGATATACGAGCCACATAGTTACGCTCCAGGTGGCGATGTGCTTGGAGGCTCCCCAGATCAGAGGGAACTCTCAACCCTAAACCCCAAAAACCCTAAACCCGACAGCCTATGGGCTTAAGAGCTCAAAGCTGAGATCCGAAGTTTTGCTTTCCGGAAGCTGTGTCCTCGTCAGCTCCGTGGAGGCCGGGAAGTGGTTCACCCGCCTTAGGGTTTAGGGTTTAGGGTTTAGGGTTTAGGGTTTAGGGTTTAGGGTTTAGGGTTTAGGGAGCTTCGTCTCCACCATGGCTGGGATTCGGGATGCTTCCCCCTAGACTTGAGTAACAGTCCTTAATCGGGATCCTGGGGCCCCACCTATGATAATCCCTATTCAGGACGAACATCCCAAACTTAGATTCAGGATGCCCTAAACACCCGAAACGCCCCAGACCCCTGAAGCAAACCTGAAAGCTGCCGAAAAGAGTGCCAGCCGAGGCTGCTGGTACTCGTGCATCAGCTTGTGCACGTTCTCTCGCATCCGAGGACCTGTCCAGCTGATGAGCCAGTCCTGCTTGGAGGTGTCTTTGGGGCGAATATCAGACGTGCCAGGCCCTAAACTGCAACCCAAAGAAGTCTCTATATCCTACCAAAACCCCGCAAACATCCTAACTTCTCAAGCCAGACTGAACCCACAAACCCTGGTTCCTGTGCCGCCTAAATCCCGAAGTTACAGATGTCAGGAGGACTCTGTCCTCCCCTTTGGTCGGCCGGAAACCTGGGCTTTCGGGTTGAGATTTAGGGGTTTTGGGGGGTTCAGGGTTTAAGGCCAAGGCCAAGAGGGTTTGGGCTTAGGGTTTCGAGTTTGGTCGTTAAAGTTCGGGATCCAAAGATCGAGCACTTCACCTAGGCAGGGTGAACCCTAAACCCCTACACAAGCTCTACCCGAAACCCTTGTGAATGGTCGCATAGGCCCTGCGCTTGTTGAAACTAAGCGTATGTGAGCCATGGAACCCTGAGCCCCCCTGCCTCTAATGGTTTAGGGGTTCAGGGGTTAGGGTTTGGGGTTTAGGGTTTTAGGGTTTAGCTTTAGGGTAGCTGTCTCAGAATCTTGTGGTACAGCGACTCAGTTCATGATGGTTAGAAGTTCTAGCGCTCAAAAGCCTGAAGCCTGTACAAGCCCTGAAAACAAGAACAGGCAAGCCGAATAATGCCCTATCTACACGCTGGCAGCGGCTTTTGCGCCTCATAGATGCCTTATATATGCCCCAAGAAAGTCTACAACCCTGCCGCCCCCCCGCCCCCCGGCCCCCCTTCCTTCAACCCTAAACCCTAAACCCTCAACCCTCAACCCTAAATCCTAAACCCCATGCCATGGAGCCGTTGTAGAGAAACGTATCTCGCACGAGCGGGGCGTGGATGCGGTCAATGCGAAACGCCGGGGGCAAGCCGCGGCCGTCAGCCCTGGTGAGCATAGGACGGGGTTTAGGGTTTAGGGTTTAGGGTCTAGGGTTTAGGGTTTAGGGTGTATACGGTTGAGGGTTTAGGGTCTGATCCTTAACCCCCCCCCCCAAAAAAAAAATCCTGCAAAGCCCGTACCTAGGACCCAAGCCCCGCCCCGACGGAAGTCCAAAACTTGAAGCCCGAAACTCCAAACCTTATAATTGCCCAGCATCTGGGGGAACTAAAGGTTAGCCTTTGGGAGTATAAGGAGATTTTATATTACCCCAAAAAGGTTAAAGGTTACCTACTCTACTACGAGGAAACCCTTAAGCCGCTTAAGCCCCTAAACCCTCCCAGGCCCTGCGCTGCACCTTGAGAACCCTCTACCCTTCACCCTACACCCATGAACCCCGAACCCTGAACCCTGAACCCTGAACCCTGAACCCTAAACCCTAAACCCTAAACCCTAAACCCTAAACCCTAAACCCTAAACCCTAAACCTGAACCTGCGGTCGGATGCCGAGGAGCATGTATCGTGCCAGGGAGCAGAACTTGGAACTCGCCTGCCCGCTAGGGACCTGGAGAGGTCAGGGTGGAAAGGGTTCATAGGGGGTATAGGGGTTAAGGGTTTATAGGGGTTTATAGGGTTTATAGGACTCATCGAGTTTAGAGGGTTTCGGGGTTTATTGGGTTTATAGAGTTGAGGGTTTAGGGTTGTTCAGGGGGATCAGGGGTTCAGGGGTTTGGGGCTTAGGGCTTATAAAGCTAAGGGTTGAAGCTGACGATGCTGTAAGGCTTAAGGGCAAAGGGCTGCTTGTCTGCGCGTCCAGTCTTGGGTTGAAGTCACTTTCAGGGTTTAGGGTTTAGGGTTGTAGGGCATTTAGGCCTACTTGCTGAGTACCCTGGGCCAATAAAGGTTAACATTTCAAGCATGGTGGGATTGTATATACCCCAAAAGGAGAAAGGCTACATACTCAGCTACAAAGTAGGGGTGTGGAGTTTAGGGGTGTAGGGCTCCAGGCGTTTGAGGGGGTTTCTTCGTGCTTTCAGGAGCTGTGTTGTTGGAGATCCCCTTTGGCAAGGTGCCTGAATCACCGGGCACAACAGAGGTTCAGCGTTTAGGGTTTAGGGTCTGGGTGTAGGGTCCGCACAGTTCAGGCCCAATGGTTTTTCAGAATCTTGATACGTACAGTTCTTCAGGCAGGGAAACCCCCAACCATTCAAGGATTCAACCATTCAACCCGTCGTTCTCCCCGAGGTCATGCTTCGCTTCGCACCATAGCGAACATAGTGTGCTTCATATTCCCAAAGTGCTTTCCTGTCAATACATAGCCAAGAACCCCTCACACATCGCGCTGCTCTGGTGTCTCGTAAAGCTTCGTGTAGCGATCCCTGTGGCCACAAGTATTCAGCCCTTAACTAGTCCTATAAAGAACTAAACTTGGGATGTTCCCCCCCCCCCCCCCCCCATCCCGATTAAGGACTGTTAGTATACGAGGGCCCCCCCCCCAAAAAAAAAAAAAAAAAAAAAAAACGAAACCCTTCAACGCGTTCCCCTGCGTCGCTGACTTAGTCTTGGGGCTTTAGGGAACCAGTGCGCCCTGAACCCTCAACCCAAAGGCCATCAACCCTAGAATCTTAAACTCTAATCCCTACACCACAAACCCTAAACCCTGAACCCAGAACCCCGAAACCTCCAAACCCTAAACCCTACACCCCAAAACCCCGAAACCCCCCAAACCCTAAACCCTAAACCCTAAACCCTAAACCCTAAAGCCTAAAGCCGAACTCTAAACTCCCAAACAGCCCCGAACGAGTGGTTCCGAGGCCACCAACTGGCGCGAGGTCGAGGAAGGGCACATCAGCCCACCTCCAGGTCAGGCTGCTGGGGGGTTTAGGGTTTAGGGTTTAGGGTTTAGGGTTTAGGGTTTAGGGTTTAGGGAGGGCGCGCGCTCGGGTGTGAAACGCCCCGGGCCGGGCGATCGCATTGCCCGTCAACCCACCCCGGCCACCCAAACTATACTCTATTGGGGTTGAGGGTTTATTGAATTTACTTCTTGTGCACCGATGCTTGCTTCTATGTGTTAAAGTTGCGGTTTAAGCTGGGGTTGGGGGTAGCCTCGGCCTTTTTCGGGCCTTCGGCGTGTCAGGGCCCGTAGAGGCCCTTATTTACTTGAAGGTCAGGTTTGGTGTTTTTCGCCAATCCATATTTCCATTTTAGAAGCTGCTGAAGCTGGGGTTCGGAATGGCCTCGGCCCTTTTCGGGCCTTCAGCACGTCAGGGCCCACAGAGGCCCTCGTTGACTCCCGCTTGCCTCGACCCCCTCACCAACCGCCTGGTCCAGGAATTTCGCCAGCGGCGCCAGGGGCCCCCGGCCGGGGGGCCCAGGCAAACCCTGAACCCAAAACCTTGAACGACCGGGCACGGCCATCCCCTATCCGAGTACTGACGTTGTCGTAAGGAACGCCAATATCTGCTGGCCTGTCCAGGACAGAAGGTGAGGCTTAACCCTCACCTTTCCGTTTCTCTTTTCGCTTGGGCGCCTGTAAGGCCCTCGGCCGAGCGTTCGGGGTCTGTCGCTCGACGGAAGCGACCCCCCACTTAGTTTACGGCCAGTACCTGTGGTTTGCCCCCCCCCCCTATTGTTTTAGAGACCCAGAGCGACATGCGAAAACGTGGCCCCTGCCGAGGGCTCAGGATTCCAGAGGGCTTGACAGGACACGCAACTTCATGACACAAACTCCAGAGTTGGCGACGCGAGTGTGCGCATACGCGATGTGTGCCCGCGCGCTAGGATCACAACAAAAACCCCACACCCTAAAATTGTCAACCCCTAAACCCTAAACCCAAAAGCCCCTTTTGGGACCTGGTCTGAGAGCCATGCCCTAAAAACCCTAAACCCTAAAATCTACAAACCCCTAAACCCTAAACCCCCGAAACCCTCAACCCACCAGATCACAAAAACCCTAAAACCCCTACAACCTACAACCCCTAAACCCTAGAGCCTACAACCCCTGAACCCTAAAACCAACAACCCCTAAACCCTAAACCCAAAAACTCCTGCTCTAAACCCCAAACCCTCAACCCTCAACCCACCGGATCACAAAAACACTAAACCCTCAACCCTCAACCCTCAACCCTCAACCCTCAACCCTCAACCCTAAACCCTCAACGCTCGATCCGTAGACTGTGCTGATTCGCGAAATGTACAGAAATGTGCATGTTCTGGCTTCCTGATCATGCAGAGTACTCAACAAGGACCCTGATCCCGTATACTTGTGTGGCAACTTTGGTTTGGGCCTTGGGGGTTCCTGTAGGGTGTGGAGTTTGAGTGCACGAGGTCTCAACCATCTCTGGCAAGCAAAGGTCAGGCTCTGAACTGCAAGTACGGAGGGGGAAAAGCCCTGGGGTTAGGGCTTGGAGTGTAGGATTCTCTAGACACCCACAGGATGAATCCCAAGACTATTCACTACAGCCTGTTCTCTCTAGCAGCGCAAAATCCTCCAACCACTCCTGAATCCGTAAACTGCACCACCTAAAGCTTCTTTTCCACTCCATATCACCCCGCAAATCCCTATAACCCCTTAAATCCCTGAAAAAAAACGTAAACCCGAAAAAAACAGTTAAACCCTAAATAACCGTAAACCCTACCGAAACCCTAAACCCTTGATAACCTTAAATGCAAAGTACACGCAACCCTAAACCCCAAAACAACTTTAAACCCTAAATCGTAAATAAACCCGAATCCCGAAATTAAAGCCTTACACCCTAGCACCTAAATAAACCCTAAGCCCAAACCTAAGCTCGGCAGCCCAGTAACCATATCAAAAACGGGTAACCTTTTTCGGTTCGTTGTTTTATAAGGGAACCTTGAACCAAAACAAGGGTTTAGGGTGTAGGGTTTAGGATGTAGGGCCACAAAGAGTACCACTGGGCTACCAAGCAAGGTGCCTCGTTCCAAGGGCCGTCTTTATCAACAGCAGAAGCTGGTCGGTGCTCGGCGGTCGTGCCTCGGGCGCGTCCTCCTGGCAAAGGCTCGCTTGGGGCGCTGTCTGGGTTTAGGGTTTAGAGTTGTTTAGCGTTTAGGGTTTAGGGTTTAGGGTGCAGGATTCAGGGATTATAGGGTTTGAGGAGGAGTTCCGGATTCGTGGCCAACCTGTCCAGCTTCCTAGGGAGGAATCAAGGTCTACCTGACGGTCGGTATGATGTAGGGTCTAGGGCTTAGTGCTTTTAGGTTTAGGGTTTAGGGTTTAGGGTTTAGGGTTTAGGGTTTAGGGTTTAGGGTTTAGGGTTTAGGGCTTAGGGTCGGGTACTTCACCCCAAAGAAGCCGACTGCTGCTCATGGTGTCCAGTAAGTATGGGCTTCCCCCACACCCTGCACCCGAACAAATCTTGAACCTTGACCCCTAAATCCTAAACCCTGGACCCTAAACCCTAGATCCGAACCCTAAGTCAGAAATCCTGAACCCTAAGCCCCTACAACCTGAATCCTAAACCCTGAACCCTCAAGTGTTCATCCGAAACCCCAAATCCTCAACCAACCCTGAATCCTAGACCGGTAAGGGTAGGGTTTAGGGTTTAGGGTTTAGGGTTTAGGGTTTAGGGTTTAGGGTTTAGGGTTTAGGGTTTAGGGTTCATGACTTCCTAAACCCCAAACTCCTCCATCATTGAAGGACGCTTCCTCTATCCCCCACGGTAGCCTCGTCCGACTCGGCCTCCTGGTCTCCACTTTCACTGGCCTGGATGAAGGGTTTAGGGTTTAGGGTTTAGGGTTTAGGGTTTAGGGTTTAGGGTTTAGGGTTTAGGGTTTAGGGTTTAGGGTTTAGGGTTTAGGGTTTAGGGGTAGAGAAGAGCGAGAGTCGAGGCAGGCCTTTTGGGGTATTGAGGGCTTGGGTCGGTTGTCTTTTCAATCGTTGTTCTTGAGACCAGGTATCCTAAACCCTTAACCCTAAACCCTGTAAACCTGTAACCTATAACCCTAAACCCTAAACCCTAAACCCCAAACCCCAAACCCCACACCTAGAAAAAGCCCCTCAAGGACGCCTCGGCATCGGAGTCATAGCCTGGAATTTGCTCCCAGCAACTTTGGAGCATCTCCTCCAATGCGTAGGGTTAGGGTTTATAGGGTTTATAGGGTTTATAGGGTTTATAGGGTTTATAGGGTTTATAGGGTTTATAGGGTTTATAGGGTTTATAGGGTTTATAGGGGTTATAGGGGTTATAGGGTTTATAGGGTTTATAGGGTTTATAGGGTTTATAGGGTTTAGGGTTTATAGGGTTTAGGGTATAGGGTTGCAAATTGAAACCCTGTAAGCCTTATCAACTTAAGGGGTTAGGGTTCGGTCGTGGGGCTGAGGGGGTCCTCGGCGCGCCCAAAAAACCTGAAGAGGAATGCAAAGTATGACCCTCTTGAACCCCCAAAAAGGGAGAACATTCAACATGTTCCACAGGCCCAAGAGAGTGTCAGGATTTACGGATCGGTTCCTCACGAAGGAAGGGGCTTAGAGAGTCAGAGGGCGCGCAGGTGTAAGTTAGGGTTTGGGAAGGTTTTGGTGAGTCTGAGGGCTTATGTGGTGTGGGTTTTGTGAGGGCCTTAGACTGTTAGAGAGTCTGAGGCTTTAGAGCTTTGCCACAGTCAGGTGTGTTTATCGCCTTCTAGGGCAGCCCCTAGCTCTTCTGAAGGAACCTCTTAGGGGCTTCGGGAGGCAAAGATGAACATGCCCCCCCCCCCCCCCCCCCCAATCCCTGAGCATGAAGGATGGCGGCCAAAAAGTCCCGAACCTCCTTCCCCCCTCCTCCTCCCCTCAAGTCCTTTGAGATGCACTCGGGAGCATGGGACGACTCGTTACCTATCAGGCCTTTCCTGAATTGTTGTGGCTGGAGGCTGGAGGGGTGCGGGTTTGGTGTTGCCTGGTTTAAGGGTTTGGGCTTGGAGTTTGCTCCACTCCTGGTGCAAATGGTCAGCAGCCATGCCTCTGTTTGCTCGTGTTGAAGGTAACCTAGGGTTGGGGTGGTCAGATGTGCTGGTGGCGGCCGGTGCTTTCAAACGTTACGCCTAAGCTTGGATGCATGTTCACATCTTTTGGAGGAAGCATACCTGGATCGATACACTCCTGGCACAAACCACCAAGAGGCTCGACCTTTGAGCCACATGCGTTTACATGGACCGACAGTGTGCAGTTTCCGAAGCCACAAGCCCCCACCTAAACAAACCCGTCCCAGGCCACCTTGAGACAGCTGCCCACTGCCCATCAGTATATCGGTCCTTCTGAGTGTAGGGTTTCGGTTTGAAGTTCATGAGGGTTCAGGAGCCAGAGCCACAAGTCAGGCTTACTCATGTTCTGCATGCAAAGGCAGAGCTGTTTTCGAAAGAAAAAGTCCCAACAGACTCCATGGAAGTCTTCTGAGCTCAAGGTAAGGAAGAACTTCAGAGGAACAGCTGCGTGCTCCTGGAACATGCTATGAACCGTATCAACCCTAGACCCCTAAACCCTCGACCCCTAAACCCTAAACCCTAAACCCTACACCCTACACCCTAAACGGTAAACCCCTAAACCCTAAACCCCTAAACCCTACACACCGTTGGGCAAGCCAGCGATGCGACTCCCGGCATCACAGCCGTTCCGAGGACTTCGCGAGTCGCTTCGTTTTAAGGTTTTAGGGTTTTAGGGTTTTTGAGGGTTTAGGGTTTAGGGTTTAGGGTTTAGGGCTTCAGGATTTCTGCTGTTTTGTCTTTTCTTGGGACTTGTTTAGGGACTATTGTTTTTTAACTTAGTGTTTTTTGCTTTCTGAAGGGTTTGTTGGGGGGGGGCTCTTTGGGTTTAGGGCTTTAGGATGTAGGCTTTGTCGCTCGCTCTGAAGTCCAGGATAAGTCTCGGCCTTATACAGCCTTTCTGCTTACTGCTGGTTAGTAGGGAATGAGGGAATGAGGCACCCTATATCCCCCCTATGTCTATCTACATACATACACATCTATATATATATATATATATATATGGGCATACATACCCTTTAAGGGAATATACACGGTGCCTCATTCCCTCATTCCCTTCTAATCAACAGTATAAGTCTGGCGCTTGAGGCGGGTACCACCCAATTCGCGTCAGAAAGACTTCAGCACCTCCAACATCTGCGCCGGCGTGGTGCTCGGCTTGTCTCTGAGGTGATCGCGCAAGAGGTTCCTCACAGTGGATGGGCTTAGGGTTTCGGGTTTAAAGGGTTTAGGGTTTTAGGTTTTAGGGTGGTGGCTTCCTTGTTTTTCCGTCGCGAGGATATCAATTTCTGCTAGTTCCCGCTAAAACCCTAAACCCTTGACCCGATGATCCACGAAGCATAGGCGGTTCTTCGAACCATTTGCGAACTCGGGCGTAGCAAGCAAAATCCCCCCCCCCAAAAAAAAATTTAAAAAACACAACAAAAACCTCAAAAAACCCTGAATGCCCATAAAACACACACGAGAGGGTTTTCGCCCTCAAGCTTGGGACTCCGGGACTCCGGGACTCCCACATCTGACATAGATTCCAGTCTTGACGTTCTAGGGGTTTAGGGATCAGGATTCCGGGTTTAGGGTTTAGGGTTAAAGGGGGGGGGGGGGGGTCCTCCTTCGGGGTCCCTTTCAGGATGCTCCTAAAGGGAAGCAGAGTACATGCTCTGTGTTTAGGGCTTGGGGTTTAAGGGTTTGGGGGAAGAAAGAGGAACCTGTTGTTTTTTGGAAAACCCCGGCTTGCTGCACTTGCAAGAAATTGGGGGTTTAGGTTCTTCGGTGCATTGCGGCATGCGCAGACAAGTTTAGAGGAGCTTTGCGCAGCACAAAAGTCCGCCGGGGCGCAGTATCTCTTCGTACATCTCACTCTGCACGTCGCTCTTCGGCCCCCTCGTGATCCGAGGCTGTAGCAAGCCGGAGATCTCCGCCACCTTTGGTCGAAGGTTTAGGGTTTACGAGGTTCATGGGGTTCATGAGATTCAATGGGTTCATGAGGTTCACAAGGTTCATGGTTCATAGGGTTCATAGAGCTTGTAGGGCTTACAAGGCTTAGGAGGGTCGAGGCTATCTAGGTTTTAGGGAAGTCGCAATTGTTGCTCGCAAGAGCCGTGCTGGAGGACTCACCTGTTCAGAGCCAGGCCGTCACCTTGAGGTTTGAACAGGCTTCATCCACACTTTTCGGAAACTCCTCAACGCGAAGATACAACCTACATCAAACCTATAAACACCAAACTAGAGCCCCAGTTCATCCCGCTCAGGCACCAGGGTGAGGCGGCCAGTGAGTCCGTGAGACTCAGCCCTTGAACCCCAAACCCCTACCAACCCCTGCGCACGGTATAGAACCCCCCCCGTAAACCATAAACCATAAGCCCTAAGCTAGAACCCCAAACCCCATAACCCCCAAATCCCCCAAACCCATTTGTCCCTATGCCCGAAACGCCACAAACAGCCGAGGCTCCATCGCGGCTAGCTCTCCGGAGCTGCCCCACCTGGATTTCGAGTCTACAAGGTTTATAGGACTTCAGGGTTTAGGGTTTAGGAGTTAGGGTTTGGGGGTCAGGGACTGAGGGGTTTAGGGTTTAGAGCCTTTCTACGGGTCTGGAGCTACTGGCACTCCTGGGTTTTTATTTGGCTCGGAAGGCCCTTTGCACAGCTGCACCCTTCGCTTCCATGGCCGTTCTAGGCACGCGCACCCCGCACCCCGACGCGTGTGGGGTCTGAAGCCGGAAGCCTGGGATTCTGTATCGATGTCTTCCTCCAGCTCGTCTTCCTCTTCATAGCTTCCCCATCGCCTGCTGGATCATGCTGTCGCCTGCAGGTTGTTTCTGAGCAGCCTTGAAAGGCTGCAGCCGGCCGAGAGCACTACCAAGAGTGGGTCACGCCTACTCACTGCAATCGTGCAGCAGACCCGGAATCATAGCTGGCTCCCGCCCAATGTCTCACACCAGCACACGGCTGCTGCCATCCTAAGACCGCCCCTGGGACACTCCGCTGGGATTCTGGGGACACCCCAAGCCCAACCCTCACATTGCACCACGCCGGGCAGCCGCAGGAACTGCGACCTGCAAATCCGCGGCTTAGGCCGGCTCGGTTGCCGAGGCAGCGCACGCAAGCATCTACAATCCTAAGCCCTAATCCCTCAAGCCCCAGCATCTTTGAGCAACCCTAAACCCTGGACTCTATAGGGCATAGCCCAAAAGGGGACCATAACCCAGAGAACCTTGCTCTTGTGCAAACCTACAAAGGATGGGGACTCGACTATGAGTTGAGTTCGGTGGGCTGGGTTTAGGGTTTAGGGGTTTAGGGGTTTAGGGGTTTAGGGGTTTAGGGGTTTAGGGGTTTAGGGGTTTAGGGGTTTAGGGGTTTAGGGGTTTAGGGTTTGGGTTTTCAGGGGTTTAGGGGTTTCGGGGTTTAGGGTTTAGGGGTTAGGGGTTTAGGGGTTTAGGGTTTAGGGTTTATGGTTGCTTAAAGAAGCATGGCATCTCAAAAGCAGCCCTGCGACGTCTGGTCCGGCGTGCTGGAGAGGGGCCGATGATCTAGATTCTGAATGAAGCCGATCAATTCTTGTTTGAGGTCGTCCTCTGGCCAGGCGTCCATTTCCATGGCGAAATCCTGGGCTGTCCCTTTTGACCCGAAGAACATTCCGCAATTTAAAAGAACCAACAAAGCAAACAGATACCAGAGTCTTTCTTAGAATCCATGACCGAGCCCCTCCTCCCGATCGGCTTCTTGACCATGTGCAGGTCGGCTTGCGGGAGTGGTCGGTGGGGGCCGACATCAGTGACAATGCGGATTTGGCTTGGCTGGCAGTTCCAGATCTCTGCAACCAGCTCCTGCACGCGAGGTGGCTTCACATCCTCCGGTAGATTGAGGGCCAACCTCCTCCCAGGCAGATCAATGGTCACCTCGCGATGCGCGCATTCACGCTCCACGTCTGCGTGAAGGCATCCTCCGATGCCCTTGAGGAGTTCCGTCTGGGTGTGCGGGTCCAAACACAGGTCATCGAGCACGTGGTGTAGCTTCAGCTTCTCAAAGCTTGGGCGCCATACTTTGTCGGCCTCCGCGTGCGTGCACTAAAACCTCTTAATAGTCGCAGACCCTAAACCCCCAAGCCCCGCCCCAACGCCGAAAGTAACCCTTGGAGTGGCACCTCGCACCGTCGAAGCAGTTGATCGAGAAGATGCACAATCCGTGTGAAGCCCTCAGTCTCTCCCAGTTGTTGCGCTTCACTGTACTGAAGCCTCGCAATGCGAGCAACGTCTCCTGCCAAGGCGAAGCGTATACGGGCTCAGGGCTTCAGGACGGGCTTCTCGGAATCGTGCAAGGCATAGATACAGGTAACATACAAAAATCAGATTCCCGCGCAAAAAAACAACAATAACGAAAAGGTGCCCTCCAACACAAAGGCGATCCTGATTAAAAAGAGCACCTATTCAACCACCGTACCCTGCACCCTAAACCCTAAACCCTAAACCCTAAACCCTAAACCCCTACCTAGAGTCATCAGCGCACTCCTTTCAACTCGACATTGTCGTCGCACTGCCAGTGCTCCTGCTCCACAATGGCCCGCCACTGTTCTGCCATGGCGTAGTCGTGGTCCAAAGGGCTTGCTTTCCAATGCTAGACTCTAAACCTAATAAAGACATGTCATCATTACCCTACACCCTAATCCCTGAACCCTAAACCCTAAACCCTAAACCCTAAACCCTAAACCCTCCCGTGATGTTATCAAGAGCCCCCTTGTCTCGAACCTGCTGTGTTGACAGATCTGGGATCCTGCGAACCCTACACCCCATAAACCCAGAACCCCCAAAAATCCAAATAGGGTTTCGGGTTTAGGTTTAGGTTTAGGGTTATAGGGTTTAGGGTTTAGGGCAGTTTAGGGTTTAGGGTTTAGGGTTTAGGGTTTAGGGTTTAGGGTTTAGGGTTTAGGGTTTAGGGTTTAGGGACCCTAAACCCGAAACCTTATAAGCTCCAAACCCTCAACCCTATGAGCCTTAGACCCTACGAGCCCTAAGCCCTATGGGCTCTGTGGGTCCCGTGATGAGCCCCATGAAGCCCCTACCTGTGCGCCCTACGAACCCTAAACCCTAAACCCTAAACCCTAAACCCTAAACCCTAAACCCTAAACCCTAAACCCGAAACCCTAAACCCTAAACCCTAACCCTAAACCCTAAACCCTAAACCCCTACAAACCCTGTAAACCCTATAGACCCTGGTCAGCAAAGGCCGGGGCTTTCAGCACTCACTCTAGGTCCCTACAACACCCTAAACCCCCCAATTTTACGCCCCCCCCCCCCCCCCCCCCCCCCCCCCCCCCCCCCCAAACAACAAACCCCAGACCCTATGAGCCCTTCCCCGAAGTTGCGGTCCCATACTGGAGGCCTCAAGTTTGAAGGTTCAGACGCTTCTCCAAGCACCAGGGAATCACCAGGATCAGCTTCAGGCCAACACAAGGCGCTGGACTTCCCGGGCTTAGGTCCTACATACCTGAGTTCCTGAACCGAGAACCCCACCTAAACCCGAAGCCTTCCCTCCCCCCCAAGACAAAGCATACACACAAACAAAATACATACATATGTATGTGTCACAAAAAAGAAAGAAGATTAGTAACTAGTATGCACACAAGAAGAAACAATAGAGCCAAAGGTGACAAAGGCAGAGCTGGGTGCACGCCTTCGTGTGTGCCAGGTCTGGCAGTTTAGGAATCTGCTGGGGATTGGGCTTGCGAGAAACTCAGGTTACTGAAGCTAAAATCTGGGCTGGCCTTTAAACCAGATGAAACACCAGAAAACCCAAACAAGAAAAATGGACAACATCCCAAAAGCCAATTTTCTTGCTGTGGTATGTTGGACCTTCCATTCTGCGCTAGAGGTCATTGCCTCCAGCGGAAACTAGGGTCCGGCATCGTCAACGATGTTGGCAAGCGCCATGCTCCTCTTTACCACCGCCTAGAAATAAGAAGGAGGTTGCTCAACACTATCCCGCCTTCCACCAAGCCCTGAAGCCTAAACCCTCTCTAGGTAAGTTTCACTTAGTTTCATGATCCCAAGTTGACCTAACCTCCCCCCCCCCCCCCCCCCCCCTGCGCACCCTGGACAGCCGGGTGGGACGACTTTAGGGTTTAGAGTGTCGCGTTTAGCGTAAGAGTCGGCTTTTCATCGGTGTCTGACTGGGGCTTTTCAGGAAGTGCATCTGTAAAGGACACCCCTAGCTAAGCCTTGAACCCTGAAGCGCCAAGAGGCTCAAGGCCTTGGTATTCTAGGAAGGATCGGCAACAAAAGCGAGTCGACTCCCCACGCAGAGGCTGCTGGAGACATTTCAGGGCTCTTCTCCTGGGGCATATCGGGTAGAGGGGATGATTTGTTGGGGAGATGTCGAATCCGCTACCCTTCCGACCCTGCGATTGGCCGTTCGTTGGCCAGCCCTCCTCAAAGTAGCATGAGCAACCCTTGATGACGCCTCAAACCCCGAAACCTGGAAACCATGAAGCCCTAAACCACTATTAGGGCTTCTGCGTGGGTTTGGGTGACATGCTGCTGGCGCGGGGCGTGTTGCCTCGTGCGAACGTGCAGGTTGGTAGCTCTTGCTGCTTCAACTCCTCTCTTCAACTCATCATATGCACTAACGGTTCAAATATCTGTTTATATATTTATATACTGTATATGTATGTATATGTATGTATGTATATATATATATATACATGTATGTAAAATATACACCCCCCGCCCCATCCCCACCTCTGTGGTTCTGCGAGGGTTCATGGTGGGTTTTAGGGCTCGGGATCATGTACAGCATGTTAGTTGTAGCTACAGGCAAGATGCCTGGAGGGAAACATTTGAGTATCTGAGGCTGCTTCAGGCATGGAAAGGCCGCTGCAATTCAGATACTTCGGAAACCCTAAACCCTAAACCATAAGCTGGTGACTTGTGTCCTTGAATGATCAGGTTAGCCTGAAAGTCGGACTGGGGCTCCCCTCAATTGTGGAAGGTTAAGGGGACTCGCCATGCAAAGCCCACAGGTTTCTTCATAGACTATAGTTGCTGAGTTCATGAGCCCCAAGAAGTGTACACTTTCAGTTCTGAGATTCTATAGGCGATTTTAGTACCCCAAAACGTGTAAACAGTGCTCATTCAGCTGCTCAGAAAAGCATAGTAGGGGAGATGGCTTCTTAGAGCCCAGATCAAGAAATATGCGGGAGAAGAACTGTGCAACAAAATTGCGGGCTTGTGCACTTCCGGAAGTCAAACATAGTTACCCTAAACCCTAAACCCTAAACCCCAAGCCCTAAACCCGAAACCCTAGGTGTCGTATGGGGATGGGTTGATAGGAGCTTCCATGGACTCTCCACTCTTCCTCATCGGGTGTGTACGAGGTAATAAGCTATATATATATATATGTGTGTGGCATTACATATAAACATGTCTATGGTCTATATGCACATACTTGAACCAAGGACTTTCAGGGGTCCACTCCGCATACACAGATGGCCTACACCCAACCTTCGAGAGTCCGGGGAAAGCGATAGAGTCCTTAGACTTGCAAGTGAGAAGCGGCAGAACGAACCTCTAGCTGCTCATAACCTGCGCAGAGCTTGGAGATGTCCTTGTAAGAAGCCAACGAGTTGCACATAGCGGTTTAGGGTTTAGTGTTTAGTGCTTAGGGCTTGGGGTTTAGGGTTTAGGGTTTAGGGTTTAGGGTTTAGGGTTTAGGGTTTAGGGGAACCTCGGCCTCCTGCTACACCCTAAGCCCCCTGAACCTTCTGAAGCCTCTGAGCCTCCTAACCCTAAGTGAGAAGAGGGCCAAGCTGACCTCTTCAAATTTCCTAAAACAACATTCCTGACGATGAAACTCTCTTAAACGCGAGAGCCTTAGATCGGATACCTTGTCAACCCCCTATAGGCCCAATTGAGCTTAGAGCCCATCTTCCAAACCGCAGACTGCGCAGGCCGCTGAAGAGAGCCCCTCAGCTGGAAGCGAGCATCCTCACCTGCGATTTGGGGTTTGGGGTTGAGGGTTGAGGATTTGGGGTTTAGGAATGAGGGTTTAGGGTTGAGGGTTTAGGGTTTAGGGGTTTAGGGTTTCGGAATGAGGGTTGTCATTCACGAGGACACCACCAAGGACTTCAGGGAAGCGGCACAAAGTGTAGGGCGCACGCGGAACTCCACGGAGGTGAGCCCCGTCGTCTTTTTCCACGCGCGCACGCGCGTGCGGGAGGTCAGATGACGAAGGAAGCTCTTCCCTCGATGTCAGCTGCATCACTCCTGAGCATTCCCTACTGATTCTGAGTCTGAGTAGGTAATGAGGGAAATAGGAGCCTTACATTTGCCTCTATGCCGTTTAAGGGACTATATTGGGTACCTCGTTCCTTCGTGCTGCTAAGAACTCGTAAGGTTCCGGTGCAGTATCGATGTGGGCTCTTTACTCAGACTGGTTATCAGAGCTCAGTTTTCAGGGTTCAGGGTTCAGGGTTTAGGGTTTAGGGTGCTTTAGCATGTGATATACCATTTATATGAAACCATCGTCCGAATGACTAAAGAAAACTTGTGTTGCACCGATTACATACTATACCTCTTCTTTCCAGAGGTTTGTGGTTTTGGGCGGGAAGTGCCCGGGGCTGTTCCTAGCACCCTGCCTAGCCCTTTAACTCAACCCTGAGCCCTGGCCCGAAGGCACAGGGACCCGAACCCCCACCCCGAACCTAAACCGCCTAAAACCTACCTTCCTCCGTGACTTCGAACCCTTCATCCCGAAAGAATCCAGCGGTCGGATGCGGCTTAGGGTTTACAGGGTATATGGGGTCAGGGCAACTTCAACGGACCTCCAGCCTCTGAGGTTTGGAAGATAAAACTTCCCTACATTGCCCCCTCCCCTCCACCCCCCCAAGCAAGGTAGGTGTAGGGCACATGGTGTGCCTTCATCTCCCTACAAACCACCCCCCCCCCCCCCCCCCCCCCCGCCCCCAAAGGAAAGCAGGTCTAGGAATTGGGGCATAGAGCCCTAAACCCTGAACCCTACACCCAGCCGGCAAAGTGTAGGCCCAGGTGCCGGCAGCTTTGGCACGGCGAGGGGCGGCAGGTGTGCCGAGTTCCGGACGCACCTCGCAAGGTTTTCTGGTGTTTGCAGTGTGTTGCAGTGGTCCAACTCATGAAACCAATCCGGAACACCCCTAGCCCCATCTCGCCCCAGACCCCCACATCGCTAGACCCGGAACTAAAAAAAACCGAAAAGAGCCCATGCAATGAAGCCCTAAACCCTAGACCCTGCCCTAAACCCTAAACCCTAAACCCTAACCCCTAAACCCCTAAACCCCTAAACCCTAACCCCGAACCCACACCAAGGCACCTGGCCACCACCTCTTCCCAGGCAGCGCCCCTGGCACGCTGATCCTTGCCAGAACCCGAAACCCTATAAACCCTGAGGCCTAAACCCTAAACCCTAAACCCTAAACCCTAAACCCTAAACCCTAAACCCTGAACCCCAAACCCTAGACTTTGGTGGGAACTCTTGGGCTTCAGAGGATTGCGGTTCAGTGATCGGGTTCAAGGCTCAGTGAGGCCTCGGTGGCTCCTCAAAAGCCAGGGCTGTCGACCCAGGGTGCAATGTTTATGGACTCCGAAGGCCACGAAGACAGCAGACCCTGAACTTCGAAAGGGATTAGGGTTGCTCAGACGCTTCTTTCGCTTGGGGGGGGGGAGGTGGGGGGGGGGGGAGGTGGGGGGGGGGGGGGGCTGCGCTCTCAGCTGACTACGAGCAACGAAATACGTAGAAAACCAAACAACAAAACGCTGACCCCAGCTCAAGCCCAAAACCTGAAGCTGCAAAACTTCGCACCTCCTCCGAGGTCATGGGCACGTAGAGTACGCCTCAGCCCAGACCCGTGGAGGGGTTCGGGTTGCAGTTTATTGTGTTTGTTTGTGGGGGGAGTATGTAACCCAAGGTTCCCAAATACCCCCCACTACTCTTTACGGCTCCCTAAGCTTCTTTACGTGCCCTACGTACCTACTCCCCATGAACCCGCTCCCTTGACCCAATAATCTATACTTCTACTCCCCTGCGTGTCCCGATTTCTGGCGTCGCTTTCCCAGGACCTTCGGCGATGTCTTCGGCAAAATCTTGTTACCCAAACACATGGCCCAAGTTTATAACACCGGAACTCCTGAAACCGCGTGAGAGCCTGCAACCATGGGCCTGAGAACCTGCCGCCGCAGCCGTGGCATGAGAAAAAACCATGCTGCAGCTGTGGCATGGACCCTAAACCCTAAACCCTAAACCCTAAACCCTAAACCCTAAACCCTAAACCCTAAACCCTAAACCCTAAACCCTAAACCTGAGTAAGCCAGGCTGAAGATGCCCAAGCCAGCGCGATTCCAGCAAGCCGTGTGAACCGAACCCTGTAAACCTCATGGGATCTCTGAATATCTAGGGTTTAGGGTTTAGGGTTTAGGGTAATCAGGTCCTTAAAGGCTTCTAGGACCCTGAGTCCTGGAAGTTTACAGGGAAAAGCCCTAAACCCTAAAACCTATAACCCTAAACCCTACAAACCCCTAAACCCTACAAACCCTGAACCATGTTCGACACGCACCCTTCCTGACCACTTAGCACCGCGCGGAGGTGTCTGTTGACCACTGCGCTGCCGCCGTCCGTGGGCAGGTCGATGCTGCTCAGCCTAAAGAACAGGGGCTCAGGGCCCAAGGCTAAACCTTGTAAACCCTAGAAACCCTACAAAACCCTAGAAGCCCCATAAACCATACAAAAGCCCATAAAACCCTATGAAACCCCATGCACCCTATGACCCCCATGCGCGCATATAAACCCTATAGAACCTGCAAACCCCATAACCATTATAGACTCTATAACCCCCATATACCCTATATAAACCCTATAAACCCTAACTAAAACCCTGCAAACCCTACAAACCTTATAAACCCCCCTACAAACCCTATAAACCACTCCAAATGCAACTTGGCAGCCACTGTGGCGCGTCGGTTGCGCCGATGGGCGCGACTGCTCGTCCACCGGGACGGAGTAGCTCCAACAGCCAGGGCTGGACAGGGTGTTTAGGGTTTGGGGTTTAGGGTTTAAGGTTCAGAGTTTACAGTGTAGGTTTCAGGGTTTAGGGTTTAGGGTTCGAATCTACTAAGTACCTTGGGGACCAGATCAACACCCTAAAATTGGGGTCATCGACCATATGCTCTAGCAAAAGAAACCTGCTGAGGTATATGAACCTTAGACCCGTTTGTAGTTCGTTTGGTCCCCAAAACAGTCGAACATGTGACAGTGGAGGGCAGCCGGCGACAGGGGAGTTTGCTCGGAGGTCGGAAAGAAGGTCTTAACAACGGGAGCCCATTGCAGCTGAACCTTCTACAGTTCGCGAACGGCAGGCGACCAGAGAAGTCCATCGAAATCGTCATCCAGACGCTGGGCGCTGGCTACATGCTTGAAACTCAATGTTTGGCGAAGAGGCCCTCTCATTCGCTAATGAATTCTCTGAGCCTGCTGATGACACTCATGACTGCAATCCAGGATGGAATAACTATCGTCTTAAGCTACGAATTGCTTAAGAACCCACCCAAAAAATGTTCTTCCTTATTAAGGGAATTGTATCGGAGGGATTACTATTGTTTATTCTCTTGGGGTTCTTGAGCAAATAGTAGTAATCCCGTCCTCACGCCGCCCCAGATGTACAAAGTGCCTCTGGCCCAGAGAGTGCGGCGCCGCAGTGAACGACGTGAAAGCCACCCTCCTCCTCGAAAGTCCAAGAACTTCTTGGGGGTGAGGGCTCTGAGCAACAGGGTCACTCTTTCTCGCTCTCGCTCTCGCGCTTTCTCTCGCTCTCTCTCGCTCTCTCGCTCTCTCTCTCTCTCTCTCTCTGGCTCTCTCGCTCTCTCGCTCTCTCGCTCCTCTCGCTCTCTCGCTCTCTCGCGCTCTCGCGCTCTCGCGCTCTCTCGCTCTCTCTCTCTCTCTCTCTCTCTCTCTCTCTCTCTCTCTCTCTCGCTCTCGCTCTTTAGGGTACCGCAGCTAGGGTTTATGGGGTATGTTGGGTTCGGCTTAAGAGGGCCGCACAAACCCTCAGCGCCCACTTCAAACAGCTCCTAGGCACAGTTGTTGAAGACTAAAAAGACCAGGATGTATACGACATTGCCAACAACATAGGGCCTCGGGGCTCTCGAGGAAGGGCCTCAGAATAGACATTCGAGAAGAAAGCCACTTGTAGAGTGATTCCGGACGCCTGCCCCCTCCCCTGACGGTGCTTATAGGGTCTCCCTAAACCCTAAACCCTGAACCCTAAACCCTAAACCCTAAACCTTAAACCTTAAAAGGTTTAGGGTTTAGCGTGTTTGGTGTGGGGGGGTTTTGGGGTTTGTGACTCAGGCTTTGGCAAGAATTACGCGGGCACGCGCGCACGCGGGCTCTCCCGGCCTGCAGTGTCCGCGCATCTTGACACCGGAGGTCCAGGGTTCCATCAGTCTGGGATCGAGGCTTGGCTTAAGAACTGTATAGGGTTTCGGGTTTAGGGTTTAGGGTTTGGGTTTTTAGGGAACCCTATAGGGTCGCAATAGCCTTCGGAAGGCTTTTTGGGTGTAGTTTGTCGTATAAGGGGGAACCTCCCAACTTCCGGGTTTACTGGCAGAGGACTGCCGCTTTCTGTCAAGTGAGGTGGAAAACGAGCATTTCTCCGAAGTGCAACTGCTCTACAAAGTCAGAATGACATAGGGGTCCTTACGACATCAGGGGTAGGGTTTAGGGTTTAGGGTTTAGGGTTTAGGGTTTAGGGTTTAGGGTTTAGGGTTTAGGGTTTAGGGTTTCGGTTTAGGGTTTAGGGTTTAGGGTACTTCTTTGGGGTCTTGAATATACGGGAATCCTACTATTGAGGATCTGTCGGGCAGCAGAAACATCGGGCGGACCCAAACTCCCCACACGGCAGGGGTGACAGGAACCTGATGATGATGATGAAGTTGAGGGCAACAACCTGTGCGTAACAATCATTCATCGAAAGACCCCTACTATTAGCCCAAAAAATCATGACGCACACACACACACAAACACACAGACACAGAGACACAGAGACACAGACACACACACACACACAGAGACACACACACACACACACACACAGAGACACACACACACACACACAGACACACACACACACACACACACACACACACAGAGACACACACACAGAGACACACACACAGAGAGACACACACAGAGACACACACACACACACAGAGACAGACACACACAGAGACACACACACACACACACAGAGACACACACGGAGAGACACACGGAGACGCACGGAGACACACGGAGACATACGGAGACACACAGAGACACACAGAGACACAGAGACACACAGAGACACACAGAGACACACAGAGACAACACAGAGACACACAGAGACACACAGAGACACACAGAGACACACAGAGACACACAGAGACACACAGAGACACACAGAAGACACACAGAAGACACACAGAAGACACACAGAGACACACAGAAGACACACAGAGACACACAGACACACACACACACACACACACACACACACACACACACACACACACACACACACACACACACACACACACACACACACACACACACACACAGACACACACACACACACACACGGACACACAGAGACACGGACACACAGAGACACGGACACACAGAGACACGGACACACAGAGACACGGACACACAGAGACACGGACACACAGAGACACGGACACGGACACGGACACAGACACAGACAAACAGATATACATATATATATATATATGGGACCCCCCACAAAAGGTACGCTATTGTCGGAAACACCCACCTAGCAATCTGATAGCCAGCAGCGCTCAACATCTTGGCCGCGGATCCAGCAGGTCTTTGTGGTTCTTTGCCACGTTGACGACAGACTCGTCCGCCAGCTCCTGCGCAGCTCTATAGTTTAGGGTTTAGGGTCAGAGCCTTCTTTTGGTGAGGGCTCACGAGTTAGCCGCAGGGCAGCGGACGAACAGTAACTTCAATGCCGGGATGCTGGGATTCGGGGTTTTCGGATTCTGTTCACTGAACCCTAAACCCCCAGCCCGCCAACCTTAAACCATACAGCATCGTCTGGCACCTTTGTCCCCAACCACTTCCCCCTAAATCACGGATGATGCACCTAATCGGGTCTTGAAGGGGCTCAGAGTCGTCGAGGGTTGAGGGTTGAGGGTTGAGGGTTGAGGGTTGAGGGTCTAGGGTGTAGGCTTGTAGCTGAAATGTTGTAACTAGCGTGCCGCTTGCGGCCTTCTGATGCTGCGATGAAATGTGGCCGAGTCCTTGCCCCCCACCGACTCCAGCAACAACTTGCCACTTCCAAGTGGCCGATCTGAGCCCAACAGCCCCAAACCCTAAACCTTAAACTTTACACCCTAAACCCTGAACCCTGAACCCTGAACCCTAAACCCTAAACCCTAAACCCTAAACCCTACACATTGAGCCCTGGCACTTCCAAGGGACCTGGATGTGCTCAAGGCCCAGCACCCTGCCGCGGCCCCGCGCGAGGTTTGCCAACCTCGGGGCTTTGGAGGTTGACAAGGACTCTGGGGGGTTTAGGGTTTAGGGTTTAGGGTTTAAGGTTTAGGGTTTAGGGTTTAGGGTTTAGGGTTTAGGGCTATTGGGTTTAAACCCTAGAACAAAAAGCCTCCCACTCCGCACCGACCTCGATGAGGGTTGATCGAGTCCAAGCTTCCGGCTTTACGCTCGAAGGTGCTCGGGTTTACAGGGTCTGGGAAACCTTCATGAACCTTTGAATCCCCTGCCGCCCCCCCACCCCCCCAAATCTTGCTCCCTGAACCCTGAACCCTGAACCCTGAACCCTGAACCCTGAACCCTGAACCCTCAACCCTAAACCCTAAACCCTAAACCCTAGCCCTAAACCCTAAACCCTAAACCCTAAACCCTAAACTCTCTAACTCAAAACACCCTCCAGCTCGACACGGCACATCGCTGCCATGCACCCGCTGCCGGAACCAAGGTCCAGGATCCGAAGCCTGCGCGTAGACTCCGAAACTTTACCCTAGGCCCGGTTTAGGGTTTAGGGTTTAGGGTTTAGGGCTAGGGTTTAGGGTCTAAGGTTTAGGGGCTGAGCGGGTAAACTCAAACTCTAAAGCCCCGCCCACGACCTCTGAACCCCTGAACTCTACACCCTGCATCCTAACCCCTATAAATGGCGCAAACCCACACATGTACAGTGGCCCCTCTGATGCTGAGAACCCTGCGGTTCTTCGATACCGGAGACCTTTTCCTGCGGCTGAGACACTTAATGAAGAGTTTCAGGGGCTTCTCGGGGTTTATAGGGTTGGGGATTCAGGGTTCAGGGCCTACAAAGCCCTGCCCTAGACGCGTTAATAAGCCGAACGAAAATATCTGCAGGTCCCGGGCTTAGTCTCTACGGTAGATAAACCTGCGAAGAATTCGTGCTCAGGGTCTAGGGGTGGGCACGATGGTGAGGGGGTTCATCAGTTTCAGCTTCAGGGCTACTTGCAATGTGTCAAACTAAGAGCTTAGGAGGCTTAGGAGAGGTGCAGCATCCATCCCTAAACCTATATACACCCGAAACCAACCTCTAAACCCCTAAACCCCTGAAACCCTGAACCCCTAACACCCCTCAACCCCTAAACGCCTCCACCCCTCAACCCCTAAACCTCCAAATCCCCATACCCCCTGACCCCTAAACCTCCAAATCCCCACACCCCTGAGGCCCCCAAACCCGCAAGCTCCATAGTGTTTTGGAGCTGAACCCCTAAACCCCTAAAACCCCTAAAACCCCTAAAGCCCCTAAAACCCCTAAAACCTCTAAACCCCAAGCTCTTTCGTGTTTTGGATGCAGGGGCTCAAGGCTTCGTGGGCGGAGTGTCTCCTCCACCAACTCCAAGGCCGCGGCGTGCACGTGCGGCGCGGACACCTTTCTTAGTTGATACTAACTCGAGTTTAGGGTTTAGGGTTTAGGGTTTGGGGTTTGGAGTTTGGGGTTTGGGGTTTGGGGTCTGGGGTTTGGGGTTTAGGGTTTAGGGTTTGGGGTTTAGCTAGGGTCGGAAGGCCTGAGAAACCAAAAGAGCTCCTAAACCTCTAAAAAGGGCCAGGGGCCTGGGCCCCAGTCGAACCCATGACCGCCGCTGCATCCAGGTAGGCGTCGGCGCCTGCTGCGGGGGAGTTTTGTTTAGGGTTTAGGGTTTAGGGTTTAGGGTTTAGGGTTTAGGGTTTAGGATTTAGGGTTTAGGGTTTAGGGTTTAGGGTTTAGGGTTTGGAGGGCTTCAGGAGTTCAGGGCGCCCCTCAACTCTTCACCGCCAGCCTTCCTGAGGTCACAAACCTGGAAAAAAAAAACAACGCGGAACTGGAGAGCCTTCGGGCACGAAGTCGGCTCGGTCCACGGCTGCGTACGCCTTGCGCTCATATTCACCCGAAGGGTTCGGGGGGCCTCAAACCCCTAAGCCATGAACCCTGAGTTCATACCTAAACCCTAAACCCTAAACCCTAAACCCTAAACCCTAAACCCTAAACCCTAAACCCTAAACCCTAAACCCTAAATAAACCCTAAACCCTAAACCCTAAACCGCTTCAAATCCCTAAGCTCTCGACTCCAAGCCCTAAACCCTAATTACCCTGCAAACCATGAACCTTCAACTCCTCAACCCCTACATCCCCAAATAGGCCAAAGCCCACTCAAGGTTCAGGATTGGCTTCTGGCTCAGGGTTCCGGGCTGACCCCCTCAAAAAATCCTGAAACCCTAAACCCTAAACCCTAACCCTAAACCCTAAACCCTAAACCCTAAACCCTAAACCCTAAACCCTAAACCCTAAATCCTAAACCCTAAACCCTAAACCCTAAACCCTAAACCCCAAACTCTAAGCCCTACACCCTAAATCCGCTTTGGAAGCTTCAAGGCCCAGCCTCGGCCGCTGCCGCGCTGCGTAGGACGCCATGCCGCTGTAGCAGCTGAGTGAGCTCCTTGCCCAAGGAGGGGTTTAGGGTTTAGGGTTTAGGGTTAGGGTTTAGGGTTTAGGGTGTAGGGTCGAGGCCCCCCCAACCTGGAAACCCTGATAGGGCTTTGGGGCCTTGGTGTTGTGCCTCATCCCTGGACCCGAAACCCCCGCAAACCTAAACCCGGAAGCCCTGCACTTCTCCCAACCGGATGGGCCCACACCACCATGCCGGATTGGTGATGCTGCCAGAAAATTGCATGGCACAGCTGCCTGCCCTAAACCCTAAACCCTACATCCCCTTTGTTTCGCAAGCATACCCAGTACTCACCCGGGGACACCCGATAAATCGGTTCTCGGCTCTGAGCCGGTCCAAATGACTTGTCCTCGTGTCCCTAAACCCCAAAAACCCGAGGCTTCTATAAACCCCAAATCCTGGCAAAACTGCTACAAAAGGTTCTCATGTTTGGCACTCCCCAAGTATTGTGCTCCGAGCCAGCCTCCAGGCTGAATATTGTCGTGGAGCGAGGCTTACGTTTTCCGGAGTTTCGCGTTTGGGGGGCCGGAAGGGGGGGGGGGAGGGGTTCAGGGCTTAGGGCTTGAAACCTGCGCTCATTCTGCAGTTGAGCTATTCGACGGATGCTAGTTGGTCTTGCTCTGTGTGCCTGCTGTATTCGACTCTGCTGGATAATACCTGGCCCCTGAACCCTCAACCCTCAGCCCTCAGCCCTAAGCCTTTCTTCCTGTCCATATGAGAGCTTGCTCCGAAAACTGTTGCCTCGTGGCTGTCAGCAGTGCTCAGCGGCACACCGCAGAACCGGCACACAGGGATCTCCTGCACTGAGAGCTAAACCCTAAACCCTAAACCCTAAACCCTAAAACCTAAACCCTAAACCCCAAACCCTAAACCCTAAACCTGAAGGGGCGACTTCCTCCGAGGTAGAGGGAGCAGACTGTTGGGCAGGTTTTTGGGGGGCATGCCTAGTACCCTGGCTTATAAAGGTGTTTGTTCCAACCCTTTTTCTCGGGCTCGGTTCACCTTTGCATCAAGTCCGCATGTCAGCGGCATTTCTTCAAAAGCCCTGCGATCCCCGTCGTGCTCATTTTCTGGCCGAATTAACATCGGGGCCTAATGTCTTTAGAGGCGGTGTCGTGGGGAGTTGTGACTTTATTGGGGTTTTTTGGGTGAATTTAGGGTTCCCGAGCCACAGGCATGATCTCTTTCGTGGGGTCAGATGGTCTTCTCAGGATCGGCCTCGGTGAAATCAAGTCTTCCGGGCGTTAATATAGGGGCCTTAATGTTTCGACTAGGGCTCTTATAGTACATTTATAAGAAGGGGCCATAAGGGAATACCATTATTCATTATTCCGGCCCCTATATTGGGCTGAATGGCTTGCCTTTCCCTCTGCCTCTTTAAGGCATCTTTTGCATTCTCGGCCCGTAAATCCCTGTTCTCACGTGCAACATTACAGTGCCTGAAGCCTGTGGGCCTAAACGCTAAACCCTAAACCCCAAACCCTAAACCCTAAACCCTAAACCCTAAACCCTAAACCCTAAACCCTAAGCAGCCCTCTGAACCCTGGAGGGCTTATAGGGTTCAGGGTTCGGCGCTTCTTTCGTCCTCCGCTGCTTCAGCCGAGGGGGCACGGCTACCCATTGGCGAAGGTGGCTCCCAAGGCTGTCAATGTAGGAGATATGGGGCGAACAGTAGGGTGCAGAGTGTAGCGAGTTGAATGACTGATTATAGCTTCTACATCCTGCAACAACCCATGCGTTGTGAACTTGAGCTCAGCTCCTTTCTAGAAGACGCACATGGTCAGGGCGTTCCTTGACATAGAACGTGATACCCGACACTCAATCCTAAATCCTAAACCCTCGATCATGGGACGTGAGCTGACCCCACAGGAGCTGTGGCAGCCACAAAATTCTGCTTGAGGCTGTCTTACTCTATGGCTGAGGGTTTAGGGCTCAGGGGTTGAAAGGCTCTTTTGGGCTTTGGGGAGAAGTGCTTGCTTGGGGGTTCGGATTGAGGGTTTGGAGCTTGGGTCTGGGTCTGCAGGCAAGCAAGATCGCAAGCTTTTGAGCTGACTTGCCAGGCGGAGCAGCATGAACGGAGGATGCCCAAAACCCGAAGTCCAAATCTCTAAATTCCAAATCCTATATTCCCTCGACCCTCAACCCCAGAATTTCTGAGACCTGATAGATCCCGTGGCCTACGGCCTTACGGCCTAGTAGGAATTTCGGCCTTATAGACCCTATAACACCCTAAACCCCAAAGCCACGACAGAAACCTCAAAAAATTCCTGGATGGGCCCCTAACCTGAAACCCCTAAACCCTCAATCCGAAATCCCATGGGCCCTCAACTTAGACCTTTCAAAGACCCAACAGCCTGAGGCTTACGGATTTTTAGGACCTATGGGGCGGCCAGGATTCAGGCTTTGGTTGAGCTTTTTCGGGGTTTAGTAAGGGTTTTGGGGCTTTGGGGTCTTAGAGCTATAGGTTTTAGTGCTTAGTTAGGGGTGTTCGGGTCTTCGTATATTGGCGCTTAGGGTTGTGCTTGACGCCTCCTCAATGTGGAATGCTTCACGCCTCAACCCCCGAGGCCTTCACACTCGGACTAGGGTTCATGGTTCGGGGTTGATGGCTTCGGGCTTGAATTAGGAAGGGTTGAAGCTTTTGGCCGGGTGGTAGTGTAGGACCATAAGCCCTGCATCCTGTTTAGGATCCCTAAACCCTAAACCCTAGACCCTAATTAAACCCTAGACCCTAAACCCTGCATCTGAGAGCCTTCTTTCGCAGCATCTCATTCTCTTGCTGCATGGCCTCAGCTGCAGTCTTTCCGGTCGAGGACTTCACATAAACCCTTACACCCTAAGCCCTATCAACCCCACAGTCCTAAACCTAAACCCTAAACCCCTAAAGCCGAAACCCCTACATCCCTAACCCCTGAAGCCCTATATACATCCCTGAGCCCTGAAGCCTAAGCCCGACCATACAGCCTACACCGTACATACCCTAAACCCCCCACGTCCCCAAACCCTAAATCCCGAAGGGCCTGCTGATGAGGTTTGGGGTTTAGGGTTTGTACAGTAGACCCCAAAAAGTTGGAAACCTTTTTAAGGACAAATAATGCTGGGATTCCCTCTACTTTACTCTTAGGGATTGAGGCGATTGAGTTTCCAACTTTTCGGCTTCTACGACAATTAGGGTTTATCAGGCTCGGGTGCTGGATTTCGGGGGCCCCATCAGCCAATCCACAGACTGAAAGCCGACTCTCAAGGACTGAGTCGAATCCCTCCACCTTCTTCGCGTATGAAACCCCTAAATGCTAAACCCTATAGGCCCTATAAACGAAACCCTAGGACCCGTAACTTGCCCTGGGATTCCACACCGACATGCGCCGTCGAAAGTCTTCCACCTGCAGGGAGTCAGTTCGAACTGCCAAGGTTGAAGTGGCTTAGGGTTTTTGGGCTTTTGGGGTGTTTCTTTCGTTTTTGGGCGGTGGGGTTGGGGGGCGGGGGGGGGTTCCCTAGACATGATCATTGCTTCCCGCAAGGGGCCCATCGTGTAGACTTTGTAACCGCATAGTCCCCGTTTCTGGGCAACTTAATGCACCTCTGCTCTATACAGTACACATCCAGGTTGTGGCTGCCGTCCGTGGGCAACTTGACCGTCAAGCGCAACCCTAAACCATAAACCCTACACCCTCATTTCCACGATCAAAGGAGCACCCTAAAAGTCGCCATGTAGTTCCGACTGCGAGTCGGAGAAGGCTTGTGCCAGACATGCACGTATGGTCTGGGGAGTAGGGTTAAGGGTTTAGGGTTCAGGGTTTAGGGCTACAACCCCTACAGCCCTGAGCCCCCCCGAAGCAACCAAATCCGAAAACCCCTAAATTCCCCCTAAGACCCACCAAAAACCTTCTCAACCAGATAAGGTCATCGTAGGAACGCCTGGGCGCCTGACCGATCCAACCTCTGAGGGAGCGCCGCTTGGCATCTGCAGTCGCATTTTTACGTGGGTCGTGGGGCTTCGGGTTTAAGGTTTATAGGGTTTAGGGTTTGGGGTTTAAGGATGAGGGTTTTGTAGCGGTTGGGCTTCGCAATGTATAGGAAAGTCCAGTAGAACTGTTCTTTGCTGCGGGTTTCCCGGGGGCCTCAGGGCAAAAAAACACTGTTTCGCCTTGTTTTTGCTTTTACGGTCAATAGAAACTTAGCCGTGACATTGGAGAGAAGGCTACAACTGGTGAATCGACATTTCGGGTTGTGGGGTTTAGAGGTGCACAGAAAAGCCTTTACCGGGAGATAACTGGAGGAGTGCTCCGAATGCCAGAACTGCGCTTCAACAACCCGTCGCTCTCAACACTTCATGCGCAAGGACTGCCACCCCCCCCCAAAAAAAAAACAAGAGGACAAGATTAATACACAAATAAAGACATGTGAACGTAACATGCAATAAAGAAAAGTATATGTATACATATATATCTATATAAGTACGTATATATATATATATATAGATGCAAATAAATACACATCGTCGCCTGGCTCCAGCGTTGTGGACTTGCAAAGCCGGACCTGAGGAAAAAAGGTGTTTACGTTTGGGGTTTGGGGGCCTCTCACCCTAAACCCTAAATCCTAAAACCCTAAACCGAAAAAATCCTAAACCTTAAGGTTTTCATAATTTACAGGGCCTGCGTGTTTGGAGAGCCTCCACTTGTAGTTTTTGCTGAGGTCGGTCTGGGGGTTCTCAAAGCCTTGGGGGTGAAACACCGCACATCCCTCCTCGCCACCCCTAACCCTAAACCCTAAACCCTAAACCCCGATGTTGCATTCTTTGGAACACAAGCCAACAACCAAAACCCGCAAATGCCAAAATCCTAGTCTAAACCTGCAACTCCCTGTATTTTTGGGGTGAGAGCTGGGCGGGGGGGGGGGGGGGGGGGGGGGAGCAACGTTCCTGCCGGACCCAAACTTTGAAACCCAGAGTTGTGCAACGCGGCAAACACGCTGTAAATACCAGGGCAAAGAAAGAACAGGGCCTGACAAAGTTTCGTTTTCAGTCTGCGCTCAAACGCTCCGTGGCCTGGGTCTTGGCACGCGAATCCTCTGAAACTATACTGTCTCAAGGATTCGTGGCCTGCTACCTGATGCGTCCTGCTGTGAAGGATGCGCTTCTCCAAGTTTTTACAAAATGCAAAGCAGGCTATGTTCAAAAATTCAAGTCGCACGCCGTTACCAAGAATTCGGGGCCGGAAATGCTAATCTTGCACAAAAAACGTTCGCTTACCCAGCCCCGAAACCCTAAACCCTAAACCCTGGGCCCATCTCACCCCAGAATCAACAGCTCCATGCATAGCCTGACAACCCTCTTCGGGTAGTCCTATGGTCCCTTAGTATGGGCCCTGAAAAAGGGGCCCCGTATGTACCCCTTATTTACCCTACACAATTTCAGAACCCATACATCAGAACCCTTTAAAGTACCCTTTATAACCCCGGACGGTTTAGAGCTACAGTGCTCCGTCAAGCGTCATGGGCGTCTCACGTCCGGATGCAAGTCTGCTCCTGGCCGAGCATTGAAAGGCTTGGTGAAGGAAGCAGCTACAGCAGCTCCTACTCCTTGCAGGATTCCTTGCCTTCGCCACAGCACTGTAAGCTGCACTCCTCTCACCTAGGAATCCCTTAGAGGCCTTCCCCCACAAACATAAACATGCCGAGATGGCCCACCACGGGCATATGAGCTGGACAGAGACCTTACAGTGGAACTGCACTGGACGACGTTGACTCCGGACTATTCGGGCTCTCTGCCTACAACCAGGGTCATCCCGGACCAAAGCTCGCAAAACATGCAAGGACATCTTATCTAAGTTGATCCCCTACAAAAACTGTATGACACATGAAATCAGTGAGTTGATTTGGAGGCTGTTGAATTAATTATGTTTTCAGATGACCTGAGTCGAGGAGATCTGCGCCTAAGGCCCCCGACCACAATTCACCTGGAAACAGTAACCCAATCACGAAGCGCACGCGGATGTGAGGTTTGATCTAAACTTCTGGGCCCTTCTTCGCCCTACAGTGGGATATCCTTATAGAGGCTTACGAGAATAGGGGTTTTTTTCGAGAATATATCCCCAACTGGTAGGATTCCCTTTTCATGGTCGAACTGAGGATTCCTTGGAGGGCCCCTTGCCCGCAGATCTCTAGCCTCCCAAACCCCGAAGCCCCGAAACACCCCCAAACCCGTAAAAAAAAAAACAACCTCGAACTTGCCCCCCGCGCCCTAAACCCTAAACCCTAAACCCTAAACCCTAAACCCCCCAAAAAAACAACAAACGAAACCCTCAGATCTCAGGAAAGCCAGGGTCGGCTCCCAGAAGCCGGCGGAAACATGACCTGTCTAGGGGTGCAGGATTTTAGGGTTCAAGGGTAATTTGTGGGTTTAGGGTTTAGGGTTTAGGGTTTAGGGTTTAGGGTTTGGGGTTTGGGGTTTGGGGTTTGGGGTTTGGGGTTTAGGGTTCAGAGGCTTCGGGTTTAGGGTTTGGAGGCTTCGGCTTCATAGTTTCGGGTTTAGGGCTTGTTAGGGTTTAAGTGTTTATGGTGTAATGGTTTAGGGTTTAGGGGCTCAGGGCATTACGGTTTCGGGTGTAGGGGTTTAGGGCGCAAAGGCTTAGGGGTTAAAGGTTTACGGTTTAAAGGTCTCCTACATTCTCTAAACGGTCAAGGGGTTTCGGGATCTGGAGCTATACACGCTACACCCTAAACCCCCGAAAAAACCAATTACACCCCCAAACAGCAGTTTGTTGTGTGTTCTCTGAGGCTTCAAGGGCTCCATTCAGAGTTCTCCCAAGGCCCAGAAACCATGCATACAAACCTTTCGCGACGCGCTGCAAGCATGAACGAGTCCTTCCGCCTACAACACAGCAAGGAATGAAGACCCCTAAACCCTAAACCCTATACGGGGGGCAACCGAAGCAGGACAGGGAACAAGACAGTCAACCCCAACAGAAGCCCTTATTACCCCTGGAACAACCAACAACCGAACAGCAAGACCCCAAACCAAGGGTACACTTTTTACGAAACCTTCGACCGCTTTGGTCATGGCTTGAGCCAAAGATTACCGGGTTCATTGACCCTTCAACCTCCAATACCAACTCCTTTCTACAATACCAATTGCAGCTCCGCACTCCCCTGTCCTAGGATTTCCTAGGACACATTGGAGGTGCAGATCTTTGGCCAAAAACCGCCATTTAGGCAGCAGCCAGCTGCTTGAAATGCACATTGTGGTTTAACGTCTTCCAGGACGAACCTTCAGCTCATTGGCTGAATCCTTTACCATTGAGGATTTCTTCACCTCGCACTTGGAAAATTCACGTTCCAGCGGCTCGTTCCTCACCAAGGAACTCAGCATTCACCACCCAGCCATCCTTGAGGCAATGCTTACAAAGCGTCTTAGCTCTGAGCTGTGAATATCGCAGAACATCACAATCACTGCTTGCGTGCATACAGTTCCCACCCACTGTTGTATACAAAGTGGCACTCGCAGGAATAACCACCGCTTTCTTTATCCACAGCCATTTATACAGCCGTCGAAAGAGGCACCATGCCAGTTCCCAGAGTATAATTGCTGCCACCAAATACGCAACAAGGTCTGAATTGTTGACAACCATTTCAATACCTTGAGCCAGAACCATCACCGTAGACGTGTTGGCGACCTTGCACACCCCTTCTTCTGAGCAAAAGAATCCAGCCGTGGACACTTCTTCGCCACCAGTTGCCATCCCTTGCAGAGATGCAGCCACCATCATGACCGCCATTGCAAGCGAGGCTTTTTTCAAGTCAGTCCCTTGTACCAACAGTCGGAGACCCCAAAGTGCCTTTTGCTTTGCGTACACCTGTCCACTCATCAACTTAGTCAACAGGTCAGCGATCATATACTCACCGCGAAGATGCGCTATCACCATATAACCACGGTCCACCAGAGACCTGACACCGGCTGCTCGAATTCTCAGGTGTCTTGTCCTCCAGCTTCCAGCAGGATATTGAATGATCGAGCACGTTGAAACCGAATCTGTATACAGCACTTTTTGCAGCGATTCTTCACCTGTTCCAACCAAAGCAGCAATTATAGGGGTGCACGACTGAATCATCGTTGCTCCCTCTATGGACGCATGTAATTCAGCTTCAGCTGTACTTAAAGCCACCGTTGATTGTCTCTGTGTTGCCCACATCACTGGACAGTCACCCCACACCACTACCGCTCCTGAGTGGCTCTTTTCATTTTCACCTGCTGCAAAGCTGGCATCCGCGTAGGACTCCACCACCTTAACACCTCGTCCATAACGCAACACCTCATTCCTTTCTTTTTCGCATGTTGCGATTGCTCCGAACGTCAAGCCTAACGTTGGAGTTGCAGCAAGGTATCGGAAAACCTCCTCAGCCTTTTTAACCACAAATCGCGGCCTTCGGAACGCCAAATCAGGTCGAGTTTTGATTGCCACCCAGAGGAACTCCCCTACGGCACCTTGTGCCGCTCGCAAGGAAGGAATATCCACCTCCTCTTCTTCACCTGGAGTTTCTTTCACCATTGGCAGGTTACTTCCTTTTCCAGTTTCATCGATCTGATACCCTCGTCGGTTCAGCAAATCTCTCACAAAGTCCTCCTGGTTGAGAAAGAAGCTGCCATTTCGATACCAGATTTGGACACCTAAAAACTTCAGGAATCCATCACCGCAGCCTGGACCACAGAACTCGGGTTCAGAAGTTTTCCACTCCTTCCTAATCTGTTCCAAGGCCTCCCGGAGCACTGTCATAGTCCCAGCCATCAAAAAATCATCCACGTAAAGACCCATTGTCCCTACCAACTTGCTTGCACCTTCCGGCTTTTCTTGTGCCATAATAAGGAACAGACTTGGGTCTGCATTGGACCTCTGAAAGCTCATTGCTTGTCCATCCTTTGACACCCAAGACATACCTTGAAGACGTTGGTCTCGCCACTCCACCCATGCTGCAGGACTTTCGGCCAAACCGTACAAGGCCTTCCTCACAATCCACCGCTCCTCTTTTGTGCAAAGACCCAATTTCACCGCCGCCCTTGGGGGCTGCACCACCACCAAACGCCCTTCTCTTTGCGCCCTATTCATCGGCGCCGTCAGAAAAGCTTTGGAAATGTCTAAGCCAGCGATGATCCACACCATATATGCTGCGTGCCTCACTTGACACCTGAATGTAGTTGAATCTAAACCTGGAGCGTACAGCGAGTGACGACTGAGTGACCTCGGCCCTTCATATTCTGTAGCTGCCGTTGACGAAATGAAGTTTCCACATGCACAGATACGGGCACGTCGCCTCCCTGTCCCTTGCTTCCGGGTAAACACCACCAGACTGGGAACGTACTCAATCACCGGTGCATTAGGCTCTTCCGCCAATTTGCCCAGCTTTTCTTGAGTTGTTGGTTCTACCACCTCCAACTCTTTCACCAAAGACGTCACCTCGTCCGACAATGATTCCCTCCACTTTTCCAGCTCTTGCATGGCTTCCTGTGTAGGGATTGTTTTTGTTTGCAGAAACTCAACCTCCTCTGCTGCCTCAAGCGCAGTATTTTCTTGTACCATTTGCTGAACTTGAGCTGCTTTGACCAAAAACTTCGATAGCTGTTCCTCAGCCCTTTTTGCTTTAACCAGCCATTCTCTAGTCT
The DNA here is from genome assembly GCA_905221605.1 of Symbiodinium natans. NCBI lineage: Eukaryota > Dinophyceae > Suessiales > Symbiodiniaceae > Symbiodinium > Symbiodinium natans. Next base: position 900,092 of record CAJNDS010002301.1, read on the forward strand.
CTGATCCTTTTTCTTCACTCGACTCATTGGCCGATCCATGGAACTCGTCCAAGATGCAACATTCCTGTTCAGCAATTAGGCGTCGAATACTCAAATGCTCCTCCAGAGCCCATTGATGCGCTTCGAACACAGCGTAGTCGACTTCCTCTGCAAGGTCGTCCAGCGAGGTCTCTTTCAACGTCATTTTTAACCACTTCCTTTTTTCACCTTCTTCAGCCTGTGGTTCCGGAAGAGGAAACTTGCATTGGAGAAGATAGCACCTATCCTTGTAGCTCAAACGCTCCATAAAAACAGGTGTGTACCCTGTCAAGGATACCCTGTTTCCTTTCCAAGGCATAGGGCCATGCAGCTTTCTCGGAAAGAACGACATGAAGTTCCAGTGGATATCCACCAATTTTCCAGGTAGGACTTTCTTCCCATAAGATTGCTCCACCACTTCAGCTCCTTCCTCTAAAACCTTTTCATCCTCAACCCACAGCTGACCATCTTTATAGTCACCAAAGCCACACACATAATTGCAGCAATGTTTTTCATTGTGACTATCCCTATGCAATGACACCGGAGCATTGCACGAGATTTGAAGAGCAGAAAATTTGGCTTCAGGATTGTGGTGCCTCACGAATGATGCCAAATAACGACATAGCCATGGTCTTCGATGGGTCTCTTTTGTGATACCACACACTCCGCCATGAGTATAGTGGCCCAACACCAGAGCTCGCGTACTTGTACACCAATTGTTGATACCACCTCTTCGATTCACCCTCTTTGGGTATACAATCCCTTCCAAAAGCTCCTCACAGTCCACGTAATCATACATAGACCTTTCATACATTGACTTGGCTTTTTGCTCTTCTTTTTCCAACTGTGTTCCATCTTCAGCAGTCCCACTTTTGCAGACCAAATAAGCATTTTCATGAGGAGAACAGCAAGTCGGCCAATACTCATCACCAGGAACATTGTCCTCGACATCTGCATTTTCTTCCAGCTCCCCCAGACCCTGCATGTCATCCTCGAAAATTTCCAAGGGCGGACTCTCCCCCCGCTTGCGAAGCAAGCGCAAGGAGCCCACATGACCACGCAGTGAAGAGGCCGGGCTTTTTTCATTTAACCGATGACGAACTGGAGGATCGCGAGGCGGAGGTAAAGGAGGACCTTCTTCATCAGCGAACCGAAGCGCCGGTTTTTTCCCCTTGAGACGATGCTCTGGAGGAGAAGGCTCCTGTTCTTCTACCACCCCTTCCAGCTCCAATTCAGGCGGTTCCTTTATATTGGAAAAAATCGTAGTGCAGGGAAATAACACCAGTTCATCCGGATCTTTTGCAGTCCCTTGAGCTTCCACCCAATAACCACCAGGTAGGTCATCGCATGGACCCAAAAGAAGCGCAGGCTGCGTACGATCGACCCATTGCCGACCTTTCTTTGTTCCATCCGGACCCAGCAACTCCCACGGACGACGTTTGACTTGAATCTGAGCACCAAAGGGAAGCAATGTTTTAGGATTCAACCCCAACTCCCTTTCAGCTTTCTGCCACCGTAACATTGACCAATGGCGAGCAGCCAGTGCCCAGTACGCCGGCCCGAGTCGCGCCTCCTTTAAGAGCGACCTGACACCACGTTTGAATAAACCCACACATGCTTCAGCGCGCCCATTTGTTTGCGGGACTCCAGGATCACCAGTGGTCCTATATATCAGACGAGTTTCACAAAAGGACCGGAAGCGTGCATTGACAAACTCCCCCGCTCGATCTGAGTGGATTCTCAACACTGGATACCCATGTCTCTGCAAGCGCACCATCATCCTTTGAACTGCCGACAAAACAGTTGTTTGCTGTTTGTCCACAATCGGCTCCACCATAACGAAGTTGATCATACGGACAGGTTGGGTCAAGTGGTCCTTCAGTTCCTTCCAGGATTTTTCAGAAGCTTGGATTTTCAACACCTCTGCCTCCAGAACTGGCGCAGGTTCCACCGGCGCAGAGTCTTCCTCCTCGAAGTTAGCGACTGCATCGCCTAACCATTCTCCGACACCAGCACCTTCATCTGCCACCTGATCTTCCACCTCATCCGCATCTTCCTCCTTTTCTGGAGGGCGACCCACATTGGGATCCAACATTGGAAATTGATACACACCAATAACAGCGTGTCGTGGCTTCTGCTGGTGAGCATCCTTTGAACACTTGTATGGACCCGCTAAGTCCAATGATAAAGTGTAAGCATCCCCATGCTTTCGCCTCAAATGGCGACGCTCTTTTCCAGCAGCAGACACACAGATTTGACAATCACGTCTGAAGGGAATATGCCCCCTTAGGCAATGGTCACGGAAAGCTCGCTCCTCGGTCGTCAACCTCCGTAACGTCCCTTCTCGTTCTTCTTTTTTTAACACCGTAGCTTCCCGTTCAGCATCGCTCTCATGCAACCATTGTGCCAACCTGTGACGTATTCTTTTGACCAATCCAAACGCCCATCGCGCCCATATAGAGGACTGTCCAATACGCTCTTCCAGGGTAGAAGCGAATGTTGCTGACCACGGAACAACCACGCGAACCTGTTCCAACGATTCCCATAGTTCCATATCAGACACCAGGAAAGTCGTAGGTTTCACCAGAGCATGTCCCAACGCTCCTTGATCAAAGTGTGCAGCGTACATTCCATAACGCTCACAAAAGCTTTTCACCTCTGGCCAACTCCAGAAGGTAGGACTTGAGAGCCCTTCCTGAGAACCATCCACCAGATCCTCAGCACTCAAGACCGTTTTGCCGTTCTGAGAGAAATCTTTCCCTATGAGTTCAGGGTCCCCAGGGCTTTCCATGCCAAAAAAGACAGAACTCCCATTGATGACTTCAGCAGTTCCACACCTTGAATGCACTGCCACGTCATATAGGAAAAGCATCTTCAGAAGTAAAACACCATCCTTTTGAGCTAATTCTTGATGTGGCCAAGGAAGACTTTTTAACCCCAACCGTTCAGGCCCACAGCGTCGGCGTAATACAGGTGGACCACCGTCTTCACCTCTCAACCTTGACACTGTCCTGCATGGAGGTCCTCCCACCACAGCAACCACCTTTCCTTCAGCCGCCAGATGCAGAAGATACTTCCAGACGCTCGAATTATGTAGGTCACCACCTTTTGTCAAATCCAGCTCCAGTACCTCCACATCCCGACTGGGAAAATGCCATTTTTGTTTTCCTGAAAATAGGTGTACCACCACCCTTTTTGCTCGTGCCAGCCGTCTCCTTTTATGACGGTTGAAAGGCAACGCCGCAATATCTCCACGTGGCAACAGCTCCATCAGCATATTTTCTGGTATATCCCCATAATACCACCGAAGAAATCTCCAGCATGCCTGGACGAACTCCTCCTCATTCGCTGACGCTGTCCGCGCTGCGCTTTGCAACGACGTTTTTACAGCCACCTCGTTGTCCGTATTCGGACACCCTTGAACCATACGTGCCACCTTCAAAGCTTGCTTTGGTGAGCACCAATCCATTTCATCAATGATCTGAAGCGCCACCTCCTTTTCCAAACAAGGGCACCCATTCAGATCACGAACGCGAAGTTCCCCCAGAACAGGATGTGAGGCTGTGCACTTGCCACCACGCCACTGAACTCTGAGACCAACCAAGGCGCTCGCTTTGCCAATTGGCACTAGTGGATCTACCATTTCAGGAGTTACCAGGGTCCCACCTGGGGTAATACACATCTCCCGAGATCCAACAGCTAAAGACACCAACACCTTTTGCTGCGGAAGCTGTTCTCCAGGACGAAGTGATCTGAGAGGATGTGATGCTCCCGAGTCCAACATGCCCATTCCCGAACACTCATTGGTGTCAGAAACCCTGGCCACATGTAGAACGCATACTCCTCGGCCTTCTCCCTGCTTCGGCAACAACGTGGCATCCGACGAACCGACTCCACAGTCCGCCCTTCCATTCCTCCATTGAGAATGGGACCAAGACGCACGCTGCCTTTCAGCATGCAAAACCATTTTTTCAGCTGTTTTGTAATCCATAACCAAACAGCCATGTTCAAACCACAAGAGCTGGTCCAGCGAAGATTTTGCACCCACGTGACACATCCCATTGATCACAGTGAGGTTCGCCCCAAACTCCAAAATCAACCAGAGAGGGATAATCAGGGGCCCATTGTCTTCCCTAATCAACGTCCCTTTCTCTGTAATCCTCATTGTCACACCACCAAGCGCGCTTTGCACCATAACAGTAGTGTCTGGTAAACATTCCCATGGAAAAAGCGTCCGCACAAGATGCGTAGCAGCTGTATCCACCAACGCCACTCTCCCTTCCTGCTGAAGCAGCCCAGAGCCACATAACATTCGAATACTGGGATCCCCGCCTGATGCCGACTGTTCTGATGACAGCTTCATAGATTTCAGCACTTCTAACGCTTCAACAAGGACCTGATTGGCCGTTGATGGTGATGAGGGACTTGCAGAACCTTTATCCAATCCCGCATTAGCCGTCTCATCTCCCCCTTCAGCTACCTCTGCCTTTTTGGCATTTCCCCATTTCGCACCTTTGCCGCCCTTTCCCCCTTTGGGAGAATTCCCTTTAGATCTACTCCTCTCAGGATTTGAGTCCACATTGGAACTTACACCATCCTTATATGGACATTGCGGCTGCAGATGGCCAACGGCCCCGCACTCAAAACATCTTCCTCGCTCAAGGGAGTCTTTGTCATGGCGGAATTTGCAGCGAGATCCGAACTTGCAACCTGCATCGGTCTTCCCATATATCCAACAGAAAGGACGTTCACCATCTCCGCTGTACCTTTTTCCTTTCCCTTTGCCTTTGTCACCCTCCTCTGTCTCGTCACCAGTCCCTTTTTGGGCCTTATTTAACCTGGCCCTTTTCTTGGCGTCCGAGTCCTGCTTCACCTCTTGTTCACCAGCACTATGCAATAGCAGTTCAAACTCTGCCTGTAACATTTCAGCTAGTTGTGTCGCAGTTTCAGAGGTCGGCGAGTAGTCCACCCCCAATTTCTCCCGAAAGGATGCCACTCTGAAATGCACCGTAGGGTGTTTTGCCAGCAACGCGGATGATAAAGCATCCAATCCCTTGATAAGCAAGGTAGCGTCCGGCTCGGATGCTCGCAGCTCCCTTAATCGGGAACGCCATTGCGCCCATTGTCGCACTCCCTTAATAGCCTCTGAAATTGAGGTTGCTGAAGATGGTTGCACCAAGAAGTTCAACATTGTGCTGCGCTCATTTGCTCCACCTGGTTGGTAAACCGTCAGCAATTTGTAAAATATCATCACCGACCCCAACATTCGAGTGGAAACGATCTCGGTCTTCAATCTCTCCGGGATCGCCTGTAGCAGCAAAGACACCGCTCTCTGCTCCAACAAAACATGCACAGTTTGAACCACCTTGAGCCCTTCCAGCTCAGTCTTGATGCCCAACCTTTCCAGTGGAGAAACACTCAACCATTTGGCATACGCTTGATATGCCTTTGAGTAGACGCATTGCCACCACACTCTTCCTGTATCTGTCAGCGAAGACAACATTGGTTCGATCATTGCGATCCAATCACCCAGTGCCGTCGGATTGCTTGGTGTGTAGTCTGCCAAAGTTGGAAGGCTCATCACATGCTTCCCGAGAGCCTCCGGACGTTCGGTTCCAGAACTATCACCAGTGATTGGCATACCGCGTGGCACCACTGCTCCAGGAGGTAAGCTGACCCTTCCACCAGGCCCTTGAGGTAGTCCATGTCCTATACCAGGCGTAACAGCTGTGAGCGGAACCTTTTCTAATTCCAACTTCCCAGCGACCATTTTCCACCGATACGGAACATCATCCACCATTGTATATCCACCCGATCCTGCTGAGTTCTCTTGCGTTGCAGTTTCCCGAGCTGAAACAAAACCGGGCTGGTTCCCCGCAGGTGCGACAGAACCATCAACACCTGATGGCACGGAAGTAATCGGAACATGTGTTAAACCAGGTGGTCCACTTGCATATCCACCACTTGCAGGACCTCCCGTGGGGTAATTCAATGGAGGCAATCTGGAGGGTTTCTTCCCTTCAGCTACATGCATCATTGGCACTTCTTTTTCATCCTCCACTTGAACATCCCCCTTCCTGGACCCAGGCAAGGATTGAAGATCACAACCCTTTGGCAGGTCGTAGCCCTCAATAGGCAGCCATGTCCCATCAGGCAACACAGTCCAAAAACCACCCATACCATCCGTGTAGAAAACTTGTCCTGGCAGGTACTGCTTCTCTGGAGTCATTCCTAGAGGATATGCCGTGTTTGCGTCCACCACTCCAGAGCTCCGTGCCCTTGAAGCTGACCCAGATGCAGCAGAGGTATAGCTTTTTTCCTCCACCCGATGCAACCTGTTCCCCAGCTCCTTTGTCTGCACAAGCAACTCTTTCAGCGCACGCTTCACCACCGCCATATCTTCAGTTTGCTCTTCACCACTAACATCAGGAATGAGTTCTTCGTCGGCTTGCACTCCACCAATAGTACCTCGTTCCATTTGTCCCATTAAGCCTGACGATGGTCTCTCAACAGGTGCAGGTTCCTGACCCAAAAGGTCTTGCAGCGAAGGCGGTCTCCTCGTACCTTCACCACTCCTATCCCCTCCGCTCGCGGGAAGACTTGCCGGCCTTGACTGCCTAAGTCTCATTTCTTCTTGAGCCCGCTCGCTCCAGAAAGGATTTGCTGCTTGAACCGGAACCACTTCGTTTTCCACCTGAGGCGTTGGTTGTATCATTGCAACCTCCCTACCATCTGTCAGTGCTTGTACCATTTGTTGTCGATCTTCACCCCCATCACCACGATTTCCTTCGGCTTCATTGGCCGTTGGCGACAGTCCAGGCTCAGAGCGACGCCGCATCATGTCCATGGCGTTAAACAAACGAAAAATCTTTACCAATTCCGCAGGAAGCCTAACTTGGGCTCATAACCTACGGGGGGCAACCGAAGGAGGACAGGGAACAAGACAGTCAACCCCAACAGAAGCCCTTATTACCCCTGGAACAACCAACAACCGAACAGCAAGACCCCAAACCAAGGGTACACTTTTTACGAAACCTTCGACCGCTTTGGTCATGGCTTGAGCCAAAGATTACCGGGTTCATTGACCCTTCAACCTCCAATACCAACTCCTTTCTACAATACCAATTGCAGCTCCGCACCCTAAACCCTAGACGCCTGGTGCTGCCCCATCTGGTGTTGTCCCATCTGGCGCTGAAGATCTTTCACCTCGCTCAACAGAATGCTTGCTTCGATCGTGTGGCCTGCACTTTTGGGCCTCATAATAAGCGTTCAGCTTTGGTGATGTACCATGCCGTTATCATGCTGCCGCCCTAGCTTCGACACGCCTTTCCAAAAGTCGTTGCCCCCTCAAACCTGTCGCCCTAAAAAGCCTAAACCCTAAACCCTAACCCCAAACAGCAGTTGCGACTTTCATAGCCCTCTGGCCCCAGCGCCTGCTGCTGCAAGTTCCGGTACTGAGAGAAGCTCACGCTGGAGCCTCCCGGACTGAACTCGAAGATCTAGTGGGTTTAGGATTTAGGGTTTAGGGTTTCGGGTTTCGAGTTTAGGGAGGAAAGAACAGACAAACGGCTCAAGTCTTGAGAGCATCCTGGTCCTTAATTATTAAGCAGGAGGAAAGAAGGTGTTGGGTTTTGGGGTTTAGGGTTTAGGGGCTTACCAGGTTCGATGACAACAACTGCCTCCAAATACCTTGGGGGGTGTGGGCGGGGGGACCTTCTTTCCCCTACATCTGTGCGTGGCCTGACAGATCCTACCCGGAGCTTCCGATTTTCCTCAGCTTCACTCGGCTAAGGCCCCATGGTTTGGAGAAGCCAAGGAGCGAGTGACAGAGAGACCTGAGGTATACAGTGACCATTTGAGAAGGCCAGTTACACAAGGCTAATTACAGTGCGAGATAGACAGTCCTTCTCCCGCAAGCTCTAGAGCATCCACTCGGTTTGCGGGGAAGTTGGAAACTTCGAAGGTCGGCCTTGCTTCTGTGATTGAATGCATCAGGCCGCACACTCCCGGTATCATACCAGAAAGAAGTCCAAGGCAAACTACATGCCTATTGGGGGGGGGGGGGGGCGTTGCACACAGCTGCCCCAACCTCTTGATGCCTCAGAGCTCGTGATAACGGTGATAACGACCATGCCCTAGACATGTCGCTGCTTGAGCTGAGTTTGCCCCGCGACCCTCCTCACGTACTTCCGATGGCGGCGCAGACGCAATCCGCACAACAGAAAGGAGCGACATGTGCAAAGCTGCACGTTGACTGCGCCAGCCATCCTGCACGCCGTCCCAAACTGACTGCCACGAAACCAAGGAATGCATGCCGACAACATCCGACAACATTATCCTGAACTTCACAATAGCAAAAACCCCGGAACTTGAAGTTTCACACAGAAGCAACACCCTAAACAAATCCCAAACCCCGGACCCTGCAAACCATCGTCCCTGGGCTTGCCCCAAACCCCAGACCCTGCAAACCTTCGTCCCTGGGCTTGAGTCTAGGTCTAGGCGTGTTGAGTCTCTAGCACTCGAAGCCCACGAGGCCAAAACTCGAACCTCAGAATCCCAGACACCCTGCAACGATCGACGTTTTTTAGGGTCTTTCGGGCTTCTAGGGTTCAATGTGAATTTTGGGGGAGGTGTCGACACCAAGGTTGTGAACCCGAGAGCAGCTTGGCGATTGGGGCCTCGCCCGCCTCGCCCCTCCTGCGCCTCAGTGTGGCTGGAGCTTTGGGTTTGGGCAGACTATGAAAGCGGTTTAGGGTTTAGGGTTTCGGGTTTAGGGTTTAGGGTTTAAGGAAACAATAAACCCCAAACCCTTTCAATAAATTCCAAGACGATCAGAACCCTGGAAATGCCCAGGGCCAACAGGGAACAGGCACTTGCGTTCAGATCGGAGCAAGGCAGGGAGTCCCCCGAGCCATCCCTATACGGTATCTCCCCACCCCTACAAACCCCCCCCCCCCCCCACGCGAAATCAGGCGTTGTAAGGTTTTGGGGTGGCCTTTGCATGCTCAACGGTCAAACTACGGCTTTGCAGGCGTCGGGTCCCCTGTGAGGGTTCGATTCAGAAAGCTTTAGGATTGAGGGCCAAAACCCCTGAGCCCTAAACCCTAAACCCGAAACCCCAAACCCTAAACCTAAACCCTATAGAGCTAATCGGGTTCAGCAACCAAGCCCAAGCCCTCTGAATGCCTACAAACCCTCTCAGGCCCCGAATCATCGCAGCCCTCCGAACACACAGGCAGTGGGTTTAGGTTTAGGAATCCCAGGATTACGTGGCCGAATCAAAGCCCATCAAAACCTGTTGGGCATGTACTATTGGGCTTAAGGGTTTTGCATTTTGGGCTGCGCATCCTTAAGCTGATGCCTGAAGAGCACAGAGCCCTCAACCTACCACGATGACATCTGAACCCTAAACCCTAAACCCTAAACCCTAAACCCCGAACCCCAAATCCCAAACCCTAAGCCCTGAACCTGCGAGATCGTCTAAGAGGACACAACTCCCAAGATCCCCCAAACCCTTCCGCCACTCCATAGTGTTCAGGGGTTTGGGGTTTGTTGCTTCGGGTTTAAGGTTTGGGCCTAAATCCCAAACTCTCCAAGTTTGCTAGGTTGGCCATTAAAACCCCTCTGAAACATCTTCATAACATATGATAGCATCCTCTTCAATAACCCAATCAGGGAAACTGTGAAAACCTCCCAAGGGCCTACTTAGTATAATCAGCCCGAACCTCTCAAGCCTTTTGGGGCCCCCTAAACCCTAAACCCTAAACCCTCAACCCTAAACCCTCGACCCTCAACCCTCAACCCTAAACCCTAAACCCTAGACCCTAGACCCTAGACCCTAAACCCTAAACCTGGGGGCCTCTTAAGGGCCCTCTTTGAAGACTTTGAGGAATTCTGGAGGCTCTCTGCCCGAGCCCCAAGCGGGAGCCGTCGGCCCAGTACGTCTAAGCTGCGCATTTTCGGACTGGCAGCCGGGTTGGGGGTTCAGGAGCCTTGAGGTTTGGGGTTTGGGGTTTAGGGCTTAGGGTTTAGGGCTCAAGAATCTAGGGCTCGAGTTGGGAGTTCGAGATAAGAAGCTCAAACTCGGACCTTACAACCTCCAAACTCCCAAACCCTGCACTCGACACCTACGGCTTTTACCCGAGCGCTCAACATCTTGTGACCTATGGAGGTTGCGGATAGGAATCGTTCTTATGCGTTCTTTTCTCCTACGAAGTCCAAAGACAAAGTAGGATAGGGCTAATGCCACGCACATAGAACTTGAATCCTGCTTCCTTGTAGAATTATGATCCTGGCACCCCATAAACCCTAAACCCAAACCCAAAACCCTAAACTCTAAACCCTAAAACCCTAGTCACCTAGTCGCCCTGCACCAGAAAAACCTCCTGTGCCAACTGTCAAGCCTTTGGGCGATGGAGCTCGGAACCCTTTAAGACCCCGAAACCAACCACTCAGGGTTTGAGAGGGCTTAAGGGTCCGAAACCCTTAAACGCTGAACTCCCCCCTAAACCCCAAACCCTAAACCCTACACCTTAAACCCCAAACCCTAATCCCTAAACCCTAAACCTTACACCCCTGAACCCTAAACCTGCGGGAGAAAGAGACCTGCAGCTGCTTTAGCATCTGGTTGAGCTGCTGGGCGTTGTCGTTCAGGCGCTCGCCCTGAGCCCAGTCACTGCGATCACGTGCCAAAAGCCTCAAAGCCTTGAGGGCCTAAATGCACTGACTTAACACCCCCAACCCTAAACCCTAAACCCTAAACCCTAAACCCCTAAGCCCAAACTGTTAAGCTGAATCATCGACCTTTGGGTGTTGGGGGGACGGGGGGTGGGTCTCGGAAAGGGTTTATGTGCTTTGTGGCGTTTGCCGTGCTGTAGGGTTTAGGGTAGTTTGAAGCCTAACCTTGAACACTAAACCCTATACACCCTCTAAACCCTAGAAGACAAATATCCCTAAACCCTAAACCCAATAAACCCAAAAAACCTAACCCGAAACCCGGTGAAACCGAAACGACTTCGACTCTACCGTTCGACTTCGTCCCTTCCACATCCCAGGGCTACTTGTTTTAGGGTTTAGGGCTAGGGTTTAGGGTTTAGGGATTAGGGCTTAAGGCTAGGATTTAGGGTTTAGGGTTCAGGGTTTAGGATTTCGGGGCTTAGGGGTCTGGGCCCCAAAGCACATGAAGCGCGAAGACCCTAGAGTCCAAGACCTCCCGAAAAAAAACCCTCAGCACCCAAAACGCCTTAAGGATTCACAGTTTAGGGTTTCGGGTTTAGGGTTTAGGTCTTGGGGTCCATACACCCTAAACCCTAAAACCCTAAGACCCGAGAAACCCTGAAACCCCAAACCCCTCAACCCCTAAAACCCAAAAACCCTACAACCCGAAACCCCCCAAACCCCCAAACTCCTCAATCCTAAACCCTAAAGCCCAAAAGCCCTACACCCTAAACCCTAAAGCCCCAAAGCCTAAACCCTAAACCCTAAACCCTAAACCCTAAACCCTAAACCCTAAACCCTAAACCCTAAACCCTAAACCCTAATTAGCCCGAAAGCACCAAAACCTGTGGGCCGGGTAGGTGGCCTCAGCGGGCCGCTCCGAGAACTGGTCTCCGTCCTCGGAACTTGCAAACTTCGGTTTTGGGGTTTAGGGTTTAGGGTTTAGGGTTTAGGGTTTAGGGTTTAGGGTTTAGGGTTTAGGGTTTAGGGTTTAGGGTTTAGGGTTTAGGGTTTAGGGTTTACAACTTCGGTTTAATTGGGGTTTGGGGTGCCCCTAGGCCCCCTTAGGGTTTAGGGTGTAGGGTTTAGGGATTAGAACTTCGGGTTTAGGGTTTGGCATTTTGGTTTAGGATGGAGGGTTTAGGAGTCAGGGTTTAGGAGTTAGGGTTTGGGAGTTAGGGTTTAGGATTTAGGGCTCAGGTCGGGCTAAGGCCTTAAGGACAAGTCGTGGCTTAGGGCTATAGGGGTTTGGGGCGGTTTAAGGATAAACCCTAAACGATAAACCATAAACCCCTAAACCGTACCAAAAACGGAAGCGCGCTGGGCGAGGAAGCGCGCTGGGCGAGCGCGCAGCCGTCTGCAGACCTACCCCCCCCCCCTCCAAGACCGCCCACTTACAATCGCAAGTGGGATTTACACATTGTCGATGGGTTTAGGGTTTATGGTTCAGTTTAGGGCCTTCGGCTTAGGCCTTAGGGCTTAGAGTTTAGGGTTTAAGGTTTAGGGGTTAGGGCTTTCCACAAGGGACGTCGCCCCAAAAAAACAAATGGTCTGCATGGGCCTCCTGCACACACGCTCGTGGTGGCAATGCCTGCTTCCCAAAGCCCCAGACCCTGGCTCAACTCACTTGTTTGTTTGGCTAAACCCTAAACCCTAAGCCCTAAACCCTAAACCCTAAACCCTAAACCCTAAACCCTAAGGTAGGCAGGAACAGGTGGACCCCTAAAGTGCCCTCAGACTCCCTGGAGACCCCGTTTCCAGGCTTGGGGTTCATCACGCATATCGGGGTGTAGTGGGCCTGAGAGTTGAGGTTTTGCAGATGGTTTAGGGTTTAGGGTTTAGGGTTCAGGGTTCAGGGTTCAAGGTTTAGGGGGTTTAGAAAGAGCTCCTTCAGCGACATCCGCATGCGATGCAGCTGGCGGTTGAGGCGCTGATTCTCCTGTAAGGCCGTCGGGGGTCCTAAACTTTCCCCTAAACCCTAAGCCCGAAACCCTAAACCCGAAACCCTATAAACCTTAAGCCCCCAAACCTAGACCCAAAACCCGCTGTAGAAAAAACTATTCTTCGAGACAGGGATGAGGATCGATTGCATGGGGCTCGTGGATGTAAAACGCTCAAGCCTATGGCTTCCCTGTGCTCCTCTGATGTTGAGGGCATCGGCTTAGGGTTTAGGGTTTTGGGTTTAGGGTGAGGTCTTCTAACGACTTCGTGCTGCCTTGGGCTTATGGGCTGCTGAGCTTCATCCCTAAACCCCGGAAAACCTAACCCCATATACCCCCTAAACCACTAAACCACTGAACCCCTAATATTGGGGCCTCAATAATTAGAATAGGTGTTGGGGGGTTATTCTCGTATAAGTATATACGTGTAGGGACCATAAGGGAGTACGAGAGGTGCAAGGACTCACAGCCTTCTCAAAACCTGCAAAGCTCTTCTGCAACGGAGCCCCTGCGCCTGTCTGGCTTCGTACACTTCCATGGACAGATCCTGCGCAGCGCAAGGAACCCCTAGATTTATGTAGGGGTAAGGGCCGCTGAGGGTTTGGGTTTCGGGGCTTTAGGGAATTTAAGTTCAGGGCACGGGCGCCGACACCGGAAGCCCTAAACCACAAACCTTACGCAAAACGGCAAACAGGCGCCAGAAGTTGCGAAAGGTTGCGGGATGTTCGTGAAAGCTGCTGGGTGATCCATATTATGGTGGAGCGGTTCTGTCTTCTACTACCTTAAACAGCTTCGGCTACCGAAGGGCGCGCCCACAAGTTGGACGAAACCGCAATTGGGGGGCCTTCGCCATTCGCGTTCCTAGAAGGTCAGGTGATATTGATAAGAGTCACCTTGTCCATGTGTAAACATACGCCGGTACGTAACTATAAGTACTTCTGAGGCAGAAGAACCATGGCTCGTCTGGCTTAGAACTTCGGTCTTAGCACAGCAACTGAAGGTACTCTCCCCAAGGGTCCATGTACCTACATAGTATTTACTTGGGCCGACAAGGTAAACTGCTGGGTATCCCCTTTAAGGCCCGGGTATGCACGATATAGGTACATGGAATCTTCGGGTCGAAGACGTGAAGGGAAGGATGGGAAGGGCACTTCGGGGGTTCGTGGTGGACCCAGAACCCTAAACCCTAAACCCTAAACCCTAGACCCTAAACCCTAAACCCTAAACCCTAACCCCTTATAAGACCTCTAAACCCTAAACCCCCTAAACCCTAAAGCTTGAAGAACTGCATGGCAAACGAGCTGGGAGCCTCCACTCGCTCAATTTGAGCCGTCTTTGCCTGATGGGGCAAGGTGCCAACAAGTGCCAAGGCCGAGGTTCCGCTGTTTCCCTTGGGATCCGGCCTTTCGGGCTTGCGAGCCCTTCAATCTGCGTGTTGGGTGCACTTGGGACTGTTCCAACAAAAGCCGGACTCACAACCCTGCTGGTACGGAGCTGTGATAGCTTGGCGCTATGGAGGCCCTTCGCCTTGGTGCACTAAGAGGTTCTGCGGCTTTGGGGTTATCTTCTCAGAAGTCTTGGTTCTGTGAAGGGACTGAATTCTGGGGCTGACCCGGCTCATACTCAACTGTACCTTGAAGCCCAACGAGGGGCCCAGTTCCTCTTTTGTTTCTTACGTTCCTCTCCTGTGGGCTCTCACACCTGAAGTCTTAACTCCACAACCCTCCCTCGGTCCTGCGTCAGAGTTTCGCAGCAGGCGCGGATCAAGGAAGTACCCATCGTTCCCTGGGCCGCTTTTGCTAAGGCTTCGGGTTGAAGGTTTCGGGGTAGTGCATGAAGTCGGGCTTCCTGGGGTTTAGGGTTTGGGGCTGAGGGCTTAGGGTTTAATTAGGGTTTAGGGTTTAGGGTTTAGGGTTGGTTTGACTTCTTTTTTGGTCAGGTGGGGGGGGGGGTTAAGGCTTTGGGTTTGGAAGGGGGGGCGCTGAGGGTTTTGGCTTCCGGAAGTCATGCCTTCAGCTTTGCAAACCCTAAGCCTTGAACCCCCCAGCCTAAGCCCTCCGAGTGGCAACCACGAGCTCTCCCCCCCGCCCCGCCCTATCCCTGAATTGGCTTAGGGTTTAGGGTTTAGGGTTTAGGGTTTAGGGTTTAGGGTTTAGGGTTTAGGGTTTGGGGTTTGGGGTTTGGAGTTTGGAGTTTGGGGTTTAGGGTTTAGGGTTTAGGGCTTGGGGTTTAGGGGGCTTGGGGCTTTACATGTTTCACACGAGGGTGAACTTGAAATGCTCGAGCCTAGGCGGCCCTCCCGCCCTCCCCGAGTACCGAGATGCAGGCGGCGAGGGAGAGTGGGCCGGTGCCTCTCCACGAGCAAGCGAGACTCCATTCATGAAATCGCAACCGACACCAGCAAACATCAACACTCTTATTCTCTTGCTCCAGGAGAAATTCTGCAACGACATCAACAGAATACGAGAAACAATTCAAAAATATGCCCTTACAACCTTACAACCCTCCAAAGCCAAGTGAGAACTACCAACCCCTTAAACTCTAAGAACTCCTATGTTGTGTGCTTTTGGGCCCGCAAGCTATTCTACTGGCCTTGGACGCAGGAGGCGTCGGAGCGGGCCGACGTTCCTGGCAGGCAGGGAGAGGCTTTCTGAGGGTCTATTTAGGGCTAGGGTTTGGCTCTAGGGTTTAGGGTTTAGGGTTTAAAAAAGTTTAGGGTTTGAGGTTCAGGGTTCAGCCAAAGGTTAGGGTTTAGGGTTTAAGGTTCAGGGTTCAGCCAAAGGCACCGGGTGAAACCGCAAACCTAAACCCTGAAATCCAAGCCTGGAATCGGGTGGACGCATTCCAATCTCACACTACTCTTGAAAAGGCAAAGCGACTCGCAAGCTAGACCCAGGTCATAGGAGGCTGACTCAGCCCTAAACCCTAAACCCAAAACCCGAAAATATAAACCCTAAACTCCCTAAACCCTAAACCCTACACCCTTTGATAAAGCAGGGCTTTTTCAATCGTGTCATCATGAGCTAGTCACATCGCCATATACATATATGTATATATCTACATGCTATAAGCTCTTTTGGGCTCCACACCCGAAGACTCATCAAATATTGGGAGTCTTATGCTCAGAGGCTCCGTTGGCAGTACCATTCTTGAAGTAGAGCTGCCCTAAAGCTCCAAAGCTCGTGGCCCTCATTCCAGGATGGTACACAAATGGAGCCTCTGAGGAGCCGATAAGTCAAGCAGGCCGGCGCTGCTCATGCAACTGCTTGCCAAAGTCCGCTGCGCTGGCCCCTATGATGCCGCAGTGAAAGCACGGAATCCCAGACCAACGCAGGTCTACGTGATGCCCGGGTAAAGCAAGAAGCTAAACTGCCCTAGACCCTAAGCTATCCTAACCCCACATCCCCGAGCTTGCATGTGAAGCATTCAGATCTGGCGCACACAAACCTCCGAAGCCTACCAGCGTACCGCGGCTAGCAGCCACAACTCTCTTACCACCTTGCGTTGAGGTGGTGGATCACTAGAACTTGGCCCTGTGCACACTGCCGATTTTTGATGGACTTTGTTTGCAAAGTTTTGTCACGTGTCCTAGCTGAGAGCCAGCTGCGATCGCAGGCGTCAGGCAAAGAAAGCCCAACAAAAAATGGGCCGAGGCTAGCACTACCGTGGGACAGGGTCTACGGGGGCCACTTCGTGGACTCCAACAAGAGACCGCTGCTCGAGGGGGGGTTTCATTGGGACTGGGGGGGGGGGGGGGGGTATTTTGGGGCTTGGGAGTTTCAGGCTTTTAGGCTTTTTCTTCAAGAGATGAGGCCCTATACGCCCCCTACTCGAATCCAAAGCTAAGGAGGGGCAAGCTTCGAAGTCCAAAGATTTCCTACAGAGACCCGGTATAGGTATAACCTCTAAACCGGCCCTCCACCCTGAACCCCAAAAACTCAAGACCGCACGATGCCGAACCTCCCTGAAGCGTGGACTGTTGAGGGCTCACGACCTGGGGTCATTTTCGGGATTTCTTCGCCCCAAACCCTTCTAAAACTCTAGCCCAACACGCCCAAAAAGCCAAAAAAGCCCAAATCCTGCAACCCTATACCCTAAACCAACCAACCTAAACCCAAACTTAGAAAGAAGGTTTGGGGTCCCTAAACCCTAAACCCTAAGCCCTAAAACCTTTTGCCTCACACGTGCGGCGTATGCTCTGTGGGCAGTCGCTGATCTCGAACTAACCTCCCAGGTGTTTCTTTATCACCTAAAATCCTGAAACCCAAAATCCCAACCATGTGTTCTAATTCCGGGGAGGGGGCCTGTAGCAGCCTGAGGGGGGGCTTAGGTCTGTGGGGTTTCAGGGTTTGGGGCTGAGTGGTTTTGGGGTGTTTTCTTGGGTTTTTGGGGGGCTTCCGGGGCATTTTGGGGGCTTTTGTGGGGCTTTTGGTGCTTGTGCGCTAAACCCTAAACTCTGCAAATGCAGCTTCCCACGGCCCTCGCAAACTTCCTCAAGGCCCCGTAACAAACCGCCCCCCCCCCCAAAACCATAGAATTCCCGAAAGTTCCGCCTTTTCCCCAGCAGGTTGCAGGGACCCAGATCCACCAACAGGCTCTACCCGAAAGACCCCAAACCCTGCAAGTTTAGGGTAGTTTAGGGTTTAGGGTTTAGAAGGGTAGGAATGTTAGTAAGGGGGTTTAGGAAGTTTATGGGGCTTGGGAAGTTTGAAGGGGGGCCTTAGGAAGTTTATGGTGACAACCGTACGTGGGTCGGCACCCAAGAACCCTAAACCAAAACCCTCAAAACCCTCAAAACACTCAAAACCCACAAAGCCCTCAAAAGCCTCAGAACACTCAAAACACTCAACAGCCTTAAAACCCTCAACTGCCCTCAGCAGCCCTCAAAAGCCTCAAAAGCCTCAAGACCCTCAAGAGGCCTCAAAACACTCAAAAGCCTCTTTAAAGGCCTCAAAACCCGCCTTGTATAGCTGCCGCCTAGCTCCAACAGCTCCTCGTGCCGACCTTCCTCCACGATCCGACCTCTTTAAGGGGACAAGAGAAGGAAGCAAGCCCCTTTAAGCCCCTTAGGGCTTAGGGATTCAGGGTTTAGAGTTTAGGGTTTGGGGTTTAAAGTTTAGGGTTTAAGGAAGGGCGTGAACTTGTGAACTTTCAGTCCTAAGCCCTAAACCGTATGTGACCCTAAACCTGCACTTCCGAGGAGGTGGAGTCCCATGGGTTACGCTTGGCACCCGGAAAGGTTTAGGGTTTAGGGTTTAGGGTTTAGGGTTTAGGGTTTAGGGTTTAGGGTTTAGGGTTTAGGGTTTAGGGTTTAGGGTTTAGGGTTTAGGATTTAGGGTTTAGGGTTTAGGGTTTAGGGTTTAGGGTTTAGGGTTTAGGGAACCCTATAAACCCTGAGACGCATCGAAAGCTCTGAGTAAGGGCTGGCTTGGGATCTTGGAAGGTTGCGGTTTAGGCTTGGGAAGGTTTAGGGGTTTAGGAGGTTTAGGGGTCTAGGGGTTCAGGGGTTCAGGGGTTCAAGGGTTTAGGGGTTTAGGGGTCTTGGGGTTTAGGGGTTTAGGGGTTTAAAGGTCGACTGACACTTGCACATCGACCCAAAACCCAGCCTCCATCCATCACCACGATCTTGTCCGCATGCTGGACCATGGACAGGCGCAGGTCGTGGGCAACAATCTCGGGAGAGCTTGCAGATTTTGCAGAGGGCTCCGGGGTGAGGTTTCGGGTTTAGGGTTTAGGGTTTAGGGTTTAGGGTTTAGGGTTTAGGGTTTAGGGCATACGGTTTAGGCCCTGAAGGTTTGCGGCTCATGAAGTATCATCGGAGGTTCACAGGCGAAGGCTTCGCCAGGAACGATAGCTCCCGAAAGCCCCTGAGAGAACTCCGACTCCCTAATTTACGGGCTTAGGGCTTAGGTCTTTGCAAACCCTGAACCCTAGCCCTAAACGCCTAATCCTGTCAAAAAGATACGTCAACCCCCAAACCCCAAACCCTAAACCCTAAAACCTAAACAGGGCATCCTTGACAGCGTGTTTGTCGTGCTCCCCCGAGGCCCCTGGCGATGACTGTTCGGTGCACGCCGCGCCGTTCAGACCACTGGGCCTGCAGCGTGAAACTCTAAACCCTACACTCCAATGAGGCCCCTGTAAGGGTTTAGGGTTTAGGGTTTAGGGATTATAAGTCCCCCAAAACACCACTAAAAAAAAAAAAAATACGAACCCTTAAGCACGAAACCCGCAGAACCGTTTCAAGCCTAAACCCAAGAAACGCCAAACCTTGTTTAAACTCAACCACTGGTGTTTGGACAAGAGGGCTTCGTGGGTTTTGCCGGGAACAGGGGGCAAGTCCGGCTGCCTGATTTCTCGGGCCGGCTTCACTGGTCCCTGTCCTTAACTATTCTGAACTTGGAACCCTATAATCCCTAAGTTAAGCAAAGGCCTGGAAAAATTGGGGCTTAAGGAATTTAGGATTGCTTGCATGGTGTTCCGGCTTAACCTCACACTGCATCGAAACTTGTCGAGTTGAAGACGGAGCTCGGAACAGCTCCTAACCCATAAACCCTGAAACACTAAATCCCGAAACCCTTAAAACCCTGAAAACCCCCAAACCCTTAAAAACCCCTAAACCCTAAACCCTAAACCCTTAACACTAAACCCTCAAAAACCCTAAACCGCAAGAGGCTTGCATGCAGGGTGGGCGAAGTTGCCATGGGCTCGCTGGTTATTCGAAGGACGGGGGTACCATCTTCTCTCGGTCACTACTCAGAACCAGTTGGATGAGCCTGCTTGAAAGCCCCTAAACCCTAAACCCTAAACCCTAAACCCTAAACCCTAAACCCCTGAACCCTAAACCCCAAGCCACAAACCCCAAAAGCTGCGCCTGCTCCAGGGCTTGCGAGACCTCCGCCGAACTCGTTGCATCCAAGGCGGATGTTGGCTCATCCAGCAGAAGTACCTGGGCTAGGGTTTATACTGCTAATTGCCTAAGAGCCCCCAAAACAAAAAAACATTCTTCCTTTTTAAGGGTAGTATAGGGAATATATTTTTCTTTTGGGGTTCTTAAGCAAATAGTAATATAGGCGGCTGCATCGCCTATTGCGGTCGCTCCGAACCCTAAAGCCTCTAAAGCCAAATTTCTAAAGGCGATAAAACCCTAAACTGGGGGATGCACTCCCCCTTGTACCAACAGTCCTTCATCGGGATTATAATACCCCCTACTTTTGTCCCTATTAAGGACTGTTCCTATGAGGGGGAACGTCCCCCTGAACCCTAAACCCTAAACCTTAAACCTTAAACCCTAAGCCCTAAACCCTAAACCCTAAGCCCTATGGATTTTCCTTCGCAGGCTCAAGGCCGAGTGGCTGTCGGGTCTCGAATGAGGGCCCGCGCGATGGCTATGCGCTGGCGCTGGCCTGGCGACTTCGGGGTGGTTTAGGGTTTGGGTTTAGGGTTTAGGGTTTAGGGTTTGGGGTTTAGGGTTTGGGTTTAGGGTTTAGGGATGGTTTAGGGCTTAGGGTTGTTCAGGGTTTTATGATGGCAAGGCTGGCTTGGAGTCCCTTTTTGAAGGGGAGTCCTATGATACGGGGCCTTCAATGAGGTGGGGGGGGAAGGCATTGTGGGCCCCTCCCTGCTCAGCACAGCGCAGTGGCGCCCCTCTGCCTCCTGAGAGCAGCCGATCGTCCGCACAAATGGTGTCGTATCCCTGGAAGGCTCTCAGTTCTGGCTCAAAGGATTAAGGTTCTGGGTTTGGGGTTTTACATCAGGGCTCTAAGTTTCAGAGTATGCGGGCCACTGCAGGCAAGCCTGAGGCATGCGATTACCACTGCACTAAAAAGATCTTTCACACGATCTTCAGCTCCTGCCCCAGAAGTGATTCACACTTCCTTTGGTAGCATCGAACTCCCAAGTTCGTAGCTCGAGAACACAACCCCATCCTGTACCTGGACAGGAATCCCCCAGAAGCTCAGAACAGCACACCAGAAGTAGGATTCACACGCTAAACCCTTCAAGCCCTTTTAAACCCCTAAATCCCTAAACTCCTCAATCCGTAAACGCCTAAACTACTAATTGCTTAAGAACACCCCCCCCCCCCCAAAAAAAAAAAAAAAAAAACAAACCTAAAATAAACAAACACAAAAAAACCTTCTTCCTCATTATGGGTAATATAGGGATTATTCTTGTTCATTAAAAAAAACCTCCTTGTTATGGATTATATTGGGATTCCTATTTTTCATTCTTTAGGGGTGCTTAAGCAAATAGCAGTCAACCCCTGAGCCCATCAAAGGCCGTCCGCCCGTCCTGCGGCAGAGACTCGATGAACTCTGCGGCTCTCGCGGTCTGCGGGCTTGCTGCCGAGGTATTAGAGGGCTCTTGAGGGAGGGGGGTTCCAGGGAGGTTTAGGGTTTAGGGTTTAGGGTTCAAGCGGGGCAAGTAACCCAAGGTTACCTAACACTCCCCACTACGCCCTAGGGCTCCCTACGCTTCCTTAGGTACCTGCACCCAATGAACCCCCCTCCCCCCTCCCTGAAGGACTTTAGAATGAGGGTGTAAGGGCTCCCTCAACCTACCTTCTAGGCCTCGCGAGAAACACTAACCCCTAAATACATCATAAACCATATAAACCCTAGGTAAACAAACCCCATAAACACACAAAAGAAACATACAAAAACAACAATAAAAACCTTGCAAGAGACTCATAAACCCCAGAAACACCCCATAAGAAGAGCATTATGCAAATATAAGAAAAGCTATGAACCCCTAGCCCCTGCTTGGCTTTGAGAACTGGGAAGAAGGGCCACTTCTTCGAGCCCTTGCGCGCACGAGGATCCAGGGGTTAAGGCTTCGTATGCTTATAGAGGGTTTCGGTTTAGGGCTAGGGGGTTTAGGGTTTAAGGTCTTCCGGGTTTTGAATCTAGAATCTAGAGGGATTTGACAACTTAAGTATGTGGGAAAAGTCGGGAAATTTCTCGGGATCTCGAGGCGACTATGCCTGCAATACCAGGAGCCCCTCCTCGAAGAACTCCAAGCCCGAAGGATTTAGGGCTTCGCATGCAGAGCTTAGGGTTGTATATGCCTAAACCCTAAACCCTAAAACCCTAAACCCTAAAACCCTAAACCCTAAACCCTAAAACCCTAAACCCTAAACCCTAAATCCTAAACCCTAAAACCCTAAACCCTAAACCCTAAGCCCCAAGGCTCTTGACCCGAGACCCAAGGGGCCTCTGCTGCCTGCTTTACCATGGCTTCGGAGACGCCCCGCAGGCCCCAGGCAATGTTCTCCTGGCGAAGGTTTCGGGTTTAGGGTTTCGGGTTTAGGGTTTAGAGTGCCGCGAAACCCATCTTCCCTCCAAAGCCGACCTTCGCTTTGCTCTTGCCCAGCGATGCTTCATCAACAGCTCTTGATTTGTGGGGCGGCACGCGCACAACAAAAGCAGTTGTTGGGGAAGGGGCTGAAACAATGACTTCTCAAGACCAACTCTCGAGACCAGATGCAATCTTGACCGCAACTGAGAGTTTCGTTTGATGCAGGTGGTGGCCACTGCATACTTTAAAGTTCGACCCTTATATGAGCACAAAACGAAACCTAACCCCTGTAGTGCTCAAGGCTCTTTGTGATCAGGAGCTGCGCTGGAAAGCGAGTTGGATCACGCAGAAGAAGATAACCAGCAAAAGCCGGAGCCCCCCACCTGCCCAACGGAAGATGGCCCAGAGAAGGAAGCGTGCGCGGCATCAAACCGCCACCCCGAGTGTGGCAGAAAGAAACACAGACAAGTGGCAATGAGCCTGTGAGGAGAGGGCGGGACAGCTTAGATGCTCATCTTTAAGTTGTCGCGCTTTGGCGGGTGAGAGCGTGCGCTCGGTAAGCTGCGCAATATTGCGCAATGCCATCGCAAATGTAGATGCAGGCGGTCTTGATGGAGTCCCAGCATGCTTTGAAACAGCTGAAAGATCATCCCCCCCCCCCCCCCCCCACCTTGATGCTGGCACGGAAAAGCCTTGGCTGCTGACCTGCTGGCACGACCAGATGCGTGATGGAGTTTGGGGTTTAGGCTACTATGCTGTAGGCTTTGAACCCTACACGCAATGTATAGTCAACAAGAAGATGCTTCGGTTGTGGTCTAGAAGTTTTTCCTTCACAGCTTGGGAGTTTGGTTTTCCAAGCCCAATGTCTCGCTGCAAAGTTCTTCCTCTAGGCTTGAACGGCATCCTCGTAGCCACCGTGTCCCATTGGTTTAGGTACGCTTTGGGGTTTCCGACGTTTTCGGGCCACTGAGTTGAGAAACTGATTAACCTCAAGAAACCAGATTTTTGAAAAACGAACAGGAAGGGGGCTTGAAAATTCCGTCTCAGTTCTGCGTTTAACACAATATACGGGTCTAGGAAAATAGGGGACCCCTACAGTAGACCCCAAATAATGGGATTCCCTTATCAAAAGGAATCTAATAAGGTACCCTGGATTTCGGAAACCCCCCATATCCAAAAACACCGGTGTTCGTGTCGGACTTTGGGTTCACTCCATGTGGCGTCTTTAGGGTTTAGGGTTTAGGGTTTGGGGTTTAGGGTTTAGGGTTTGGGGGGGGCTCATGCGAATCCGTTCTTGGCTCATTGGTTCTTAGTAGGGATGAGGGAATTCAGTACCTTGTATCTAGGTTTTTGTAGAGAACGAGGGAGTTACGCTATGTCATGCTCTTAAAGGTGCAATGTAGGGCATATACGGTGCCTGATTCCCCTCATTTCCTCCCACGAACCAGTGAGTTGCCGAACCCTCAACCCTTAAACCCTAAATCAAGAAGCGTGAGAAATTCGCTTCGGACTGCAAAATTGCACCCGCAACCCTAAGCCAGGAGTTTCCTCAACCCCGGAAAAGCAGACAAGCAACCCTCACTGTTGCAATTTGCAATTGCCCTCGAGGATTCGGCATTTCTGTTCGGAGGGGGTCTAGGGTTTAGGGTTTAGGGTTTAGGGTTTAGGGGTCCCTTCCCCTATACTTCCAGGGAGCTAACTCCTTGGCTTCCTTGAGCTGTCAAGGGCGCAAAAATTCGGTCTTTGGTCAGCAAATCCCGACAAGTCAATGCCAAACCTGAGCCTCGGGAATCCCTGCCAAGGACTGTTAGTATAGGGGGGAACATCCCAACCCGAACCCGTACAGCCCCCCCCCCCCAAACCCCGAATTCACCTAAAACCCCCAAAAACCCTCAACTCCTAAACTTCTAAAAACCTATAGTAACCCTTTAACCCTATACTTAAACCCCAAACCCTTCCATGGGGGCCTACGACCCCGAGATGGTTGCGCAACCAGGCAGGGTCGTATTCCGAGATGTTGACCTTGTCACAGCGGATGCAGGCTTTAGGCGTTAAGGCTTAGGCGTTAGGGTTTAGGCTCTATTTTTAGGCATGAGGGTTGAGGGGGTTTAGGGTGGCTTAGGGTTCAGGGTTTACGGTGGTTTAGGGCTTCGGGTTTAGGGTTTAGTAGGGCGTCCACGCCCCGATCCCTGTATAATCCATCCGCCCCACGCTTGTCAGAAGAAAGCAGCCCCCCCAAATTGTTGAAGCACATCAGACGACGGCTTTGGGCAATTCCATTAGGCCTGGGTTCGGAAACGCAACCGTTCCACACACCTATCAACCCTAAGAATCCTAAACCCTAGGCCAACAGCCCCCTAAATCCACTCGAACCGGAAGACCCCTGAAGGGCCAAGGCATGATCTGAGGCCACCCACATCGTCAAAGGTCACCGAGCCCCCTCCCTCCTGGTGGCTGGGGCTTAAGGCCTAAACCCTAAACCTCCTAAACCCGAAAGCCTTAAACCCTAAACCCTGGCGTTGGGTTCCTTTCCCCACCCTCGGATGTCTCCTCCAAGTCGTAGAAGCGGAGGAGAAGCCCCAAGAGTGATGACTTCCCTGGCACAAGACTTGGGATTCAGGGAATCGGTTGTGGGGTTTAGGGTTTGGGGTTCAGGGTTTAGGGGTTTGCGGTTTAGGGCTTGAAAGTGGTTTGTTTAGGGTTGAGGGCTTGGGGTTGAGGATTTGGGGGTTTAAAGGGCTTACAGCAGCATTTGGGGTTTATGGGGTCTTGAGCTTGGGTACCTCCAAATGTAAGCCATGTAAGGCACGGCCTCAGGGACGGAATGTCACATTCAGGGTTTAGACTTTCGGGTTGAGGAGCTTGGCCTGTACAGGTTTTGGCTCAGGGCTTGGAGCTTCAGAATTGTGGGAGAAAGAAGCCTACAGCCCTCCAGGCCAAAGGACGCTGTTGCAGTTCCGAGTAACCCCAAGCCCTAAACCGTAAACCGAAAAAGCCTAAACCCTAAACTAAACCCTTGAACCCTTAAACCCTTACACCCTAAACCCCCTAAACCCTAAAACCCCAGAACCCCTCAAAGCCTAACCCTCAAACCCTAACCTAAAACCTACGAAAAGCCCCCAACCCCCCCCCCCCCCTAAAACCACCCAAAAAAAACCCAAAAACCCTAAACAACCCGGCGCCTGAGCCGCTGAAGCCGACCAGGGCCGTGGTCTTCCCGGCCGGGCAGTGCAGGCAGAGGTCGGTGAGTACCTCCCCAGGCTTCATTCACAGAACGTATTTTTTCTTATCATCATCATCATAATAAGAATAGTAATAACATGTGATTAATATTCTTAGTAATATTAGTATTAATAATCATAATAGTTCAATAGGGTTCAAACCCTAAACCCTAAACCCGGGGTTTAGGGTTTAGGGCTCAGGGTTTTTGGGGTTTTAGGGTTTGGGGTTTTCCCGTTATCAGGGAGGTCATACAATGAGATCCTCACAGTACCAGGCTGTGTATCTACAAAGTTCAAGCACTAGCCTTCCAAATTCATTCCGGGCGACGTGATGACCCACATGATACAGCCTCAAGTCCAAAGGGACCCCAAGTAATAAGCACCTTAATGACTTTTAAGATGGCCCGAGTAACGCTATGTGGAAGGACCGGAGGCGCCCAAACGAGTTTTTTAAGTGCAACCGGGGAGAAGCCCCACAACCTCCAACCACAAAGACCCAACAAGTAACGGTAACGACTCCAGCGAGCCTCCCGTTGTGGTCGGGAGGGATATGCGAAGCGGACGTGACGAAAGCAAATGTCGCCCCTGGCTCCTTCAGGAATTGGCTCTTCGGGTGGAGTTGAGGGCTTGGGCTTCAGTGTTTGTGGGGTTTAACGTGAAGACTCACCACGGCGCTGCAAGTTGGCTAAGCTCATGGGAACTGCCGGAACCCTGCCAAGACGAACCTGGGGCTTATCTTGGTAGCTCGCAGCAAATGTGGCCCTGCCACACTGCATTGGCAATGTTGACTTGCTAAACCCTAGACCCTAAACCCTAAACCCTAAACCCCAAACCCTAAACCCTAAACCCTAAACCCACAATAGAACCCGGCGCCTTTGGACCGGCTCCCGGCGCGATTCTTTGCCGCGCCCTTCGCCGAAGCCAGCCTCAGGCACTCTCCGGCAAACAGAAGCTCTGGGTGTGGGGGTTTGGATTAATACGAGTTGGTGGTCTCTTTAAGCAGGGCTTCTGTTGAAGGTGTGTATATATATATATATTAACATATATATATATATATATGTATTCGGGGTTCTTCTTGGGGTATCTAAGGGCTACATTAAGGAAGAAGGGGAACAGATAAAGAGGCCACCGGCCTTCATAAGGTTTGGGGATTAGGGTGTATAGCTATAGGCCCTAAACCCTCAACCCTGAACCCTAAAACCTAAAAAACCCTAAACCGGGGAGGGTGAAGGCCAAAGGCTGGACATGGGCTTGTCCTCGGAAACTCTCCTTACACTTTGGCCCCGTCAATCTCATGGCCTTTGAAGCCCTCACCCTAAAAGACCGTATTGCAGGGTTGATCGCGTATCGGGTTTAGGTTAGGAAGCTTAGGGTTTAGGGTTCAGGGGTGGACTTATACATCCTAAACCCCACGCCTAAACTGCCTCAACCCTTCCAGCAGAAGCCGAGAAGCAAGGCCACGACTCGTTCCGCCGAGCCGAGTGCGTCGTTGCACGAAGACCACTCCTCGGGAAGGAATCAAACAAACTCCGACTCACTAAGCCCAAAGCCCCAAGCGCTGTACACCGTATAAACACTACTTAGTCCGCCTAGTCCCTCCTGCCAATCAGCATCCCGTTGAACCCACAAGTCCTACAAGCCAACCTCCCTGCCCCCCACCTCGCCAACGCACGAAAAAAGGAGAAAGTACTAGGCACCGAACAGCCCAGACTCCAAACACTCTAACCCTGCATGCCCAGAACGGATCAAACCCTGCACCCCAAAGCCTCAACCCTCAACCCCAGGCCCGTTTGAACCCGCCGCCTCGCTCCTAAACTAGCTCTCCACCCTGAACCCTCAGCCCTAAACCCGTACTAAACCCTAAACCCCAAACCCCAAACCCCAAACCCTGAACCAGCCCCAAAAGCCCTCAGCCAAAGTGCCACACCCAGCTCAAGGGCGCCTCGGTGGCGCTTCGAGACGATTCGGGTTCAGGGCTTCATGGGTATCCCGGGTTTAGGTTTATGATATAGGGTGTAGGGTCTAGGGTTTAGGGCATACGGTTTTAGGGTATAAGGTCTAGGGTTCAGGGTTGAGGAGTTTCGAGGGTGAATCTGGAGACTTGGGGGGTGTGTAGGTGATCAGGGCTCTATGGGAGCTAAGCGGCTTCGGGCTGATAAGGTGTAGGTCTGGGGGCTTAAGAGTTTCGTCCTTGCTTCGTTGTTGATGTAAAACCGGGGACCTAGGATTCCCTTATGATAAGGACTCCAATAATATAAGGTACCCCTAATTTCGGAAACCCCCATGTGTTTTGTCTGGGGTCTATGGATGACTGACTCGTGATTCAAAACCGTCAGGAACATCCAAGAAGCTGTAGGAGTGGAGCCCCGTGAGACGGGACCTTTGGAATTCGTTTTATGATTTTAAGTCTGGGGCCCTAATTTCCAAGTCTTCCCCTACATCCACATCCAAGGCACCGCTAGCAAGCCTCAATAAGCCCCAGAGTACAAATCCTGAAACACATCAACCACAGTAAGCAAAGCAATCTACACCAACATCCCAAACACAATCCAAAGGCCAAGGCGCCCCGCTACATCCCTACCCGTACCCATTCTCTAACGAAGCCTTCACCGTGAACCGCAAGGCTTTGAGACCCTCTCGCAGCATTCGTGACCCACCCTAGGTCGAATAAAGGTTCTGA
This sequence comes from Symbiodinium natans, assembly GCA_905221605.1. Taxonomy (NCBI): domain Eukaryota; class Dinophyceae; order Suessiales; family Symbiodiniaceae; genus Symbiodinium; species Symbiodinium natans. The sequence continues at coordinate 927,964 of CAJNDS010002301.1, forward strand.
TCAAAGATGCTCTACTTGGGTTTAGGGTTTAGGGTTTAGGGTTTAGGATGTAGGGTTTAGGGTTTAGGGCTTCTTCCTGCTTTCTGCCTCGTTTCACGATGTCTCATGTTCTTGCCAATAGAAGTAAGGGATAGGTCTCGGATCCCGGCCGTCTGCCGCAGTGTCCAGGTAAAGCAGGTATGTTGCCAACGCCTGCGATCTTGTCACGGGTGTGATGCTGAAGCCCTCAATAGGGTTCCAACCTCCACTGTGATGGGAAACAGCGACTGCACGGGACGCTATGACCGGGTATGACCGGGTGTGACCGGGTGTGACCCAAGGCTCTGTCAGCTGTTCTCTCACGCTGTGGCACAGACTGCAGGGCGCACTATTCAACGCACGGAAAACTGCGAAAAAGAAACCATACTAAGTATATTTAACATTCGCTAAGATACTTAGCTGTGGGGGCCCAGGCCGTCAAGCCGGAATTGTCATTGCCAAAGGATTGGTTCGGGCGACAGTTATCTAAGATCACGCCTGAACTCTTCGACGAGGCCATGCTGTTAATATTGATTGCTTAAATTTTAAGTCATGTTCTGTTTGCAGGCGCTGGCTTCACTTCCGAACACGGAAACCACTTTGCATCGCCATATCGGTGTGGCTATCGCGCGACTGCAAGGTGAGCTGTAGATGTTGAAGTTTACTATGCCTTTTTTGTTTTCGGGACTTGACGCACCGCCAGAGAGGAATCTCGATTCCGTCGAGCCATACGAACGTCTGAGTGGCACTGTGGTCCGTGTCGATCCCTTAAAGAGGGTAAGCTCGTGCGGCTTGAATACTCCTTAGGAGGTCCTCTTCGCCTCATTACTTCCTGGGTCAGGCCGGATGAAAATCATCCGATTGGATCCAAGAGGCATTTTTGTTTAGGGTGGCGCTGGGAGAGCCAAGAGAAGTCGGAGACAGCGTCGTTCCACTTCTCCTGGTTCATTACATGTAATCTCAACGATTAGTGTAACGTTTTGGAAAGTGCACCTGAATCATGCTCAAGAGGAATTCTTGTTGCTCCGTCGTGGTCTTGTGACACTGCACGGTCCTTAGATTTAACAAAAATATAAGTATCATCACTTCAGATAGTACAAAGTTTAGCAATGCTGTCAAGCAGCTTAGCCCAAGTGGCTAGTCGACCATGCCAGGCTTGCAACAATGCCAGTAGCGTCACGCGGAACATAGTCCATAGTTCTTCCGCTTTAGGAAGCCAGGACACGTCTACGTGAGCCGGCGCCTTACCAAATACACAAAAAAAGTAATGTTTGCGATGCAATGAAATGATCTTAGACGCAGACGCTGTTGGCAGAGGAATTGGTCTGACGCTGTCGGCCAGTTCTGCCTCCTCGCCTGGCAATTCACTGTTAACATATTTACTGCATTTTTAATCGTAGAAACAGGCCTCTTGCCGTTCTGGGACACACCAAGCTCGAAAAGTGGAGTCCGAGCCGGCAGAAATGTACTTGGAACACTCATAGGGTACGAGAGCGGTTGGGAATACGCCTCGAGGTAAGACCCCTAGACCCTAAAACCCTAAACCCGTCAAGTAACTTCTTCGGCCACAGGCAGAAAAGCCGTTCTCGGCCGCACTCGGGTGTACTCGGGCCGCAGCCGCTGAATGCCAAACTCGTATCCCTAAGATCATTCCCCGAAAGGGTTCCCCTAACATGCTCCCTACATTCCCTGCGGGCTGCTTCAAAAGCTCCCCAAAGAACCCAATTGCAAGGCACAACCATAGAGTAGAGCCCCTTGGACTCTGAAGCCCCTATATAAAATAGCCTTGTAAAAGAGGGTACCCTGTGGGTCTGCGTGTCAAGGTCATGTGGGCTGATGTGGGGGGTGTTTCGGTGGCTTCTACAGGGCTTCCTTTCTTGCGCCCTGCGCCCTACACCGATTGAGCAGCCGCCCTAGCCCGAACCCTTTCAACCCTCTCATCCTGTAACCCTAAACCCTAAACGCCAAACCCTAAGATCTAAATCACCACTCTCATGCCCTCAACCCTCAGCTGGGCCTCCCCAGTCATCTGCCCAGTCAGCACCATGTGGCCGCCGAAAAACAAAGCCCTCGGTTCTAGGCGGGTAGGGCCCTGAGAGGTTTCTGAACCACAGATGCCGAACTTGGGACCCTCTTTGACTCAATCGGGGATGGCAGAGAAACATTAACCAAACAGTTTTGGGCCGGGGGGGGGGGTCTGGGGAGGGGCCGGGGGGAGTGTCCATACATTTTTACATGTTGTATACAAATGTATATTTCCATGTGTGACACCCCAGGCTCCAACTAGTAGGGTTTAGCTTGGGGATGCAGGGTTTTGTTCGGGAGCGGGGGAGGTGCGAATTGCCCAGAATTCGGGCGAAGGATCATGGCCCTAAACCCCCAAGAATCCTTGCCCGCAGAGACTGGAGGTTGCTAAGGGTTCACTCAACATGCGATAAATCTCGAATCGTACGTTCACTCAACATGCCATAAATCTCAAACCCTTCCTTTCCCCAGGAACTGAAGAACAACGTTGCTTGATTGCTCAAGCTGATTCCTTGATGTTGCACGTCCCAGAGACAGCACCCACGCAGAAGCCAACACTTCCACAATGGCCAAACCCTAAACCCCTTTTCTGTCGCGGGGCCTCAATAATTGGAATAGGGTCTTGGGGGGCCACTTAGCATAATTATAGAGGGACCACAAGGGAATATCATTGGCAAGTATTCCGACCCCTAGAATAAATACAGCCTCCAAACCCTGCGTTTGGGGTTTAGGGCTTAGGCTTAGGGTTTAGGGTTTAGGGTTTAGGGTTTAGGGTTTAGGGTTTAGGGAATGCTTGGACATCGGGCAGGGCGGACAGTAGTGGCGGCGTGCCGTTCGCCGCCGCGGAGAAAAGGCCTAGCGCCAGGCCTCGACAGAGCTGAGGCGAAGGAAAAGAAAGGGTTGTGGTTGGGGGTTTAGGGTTTAGGGTTTAAGGTTTAGGGTTTAGGGTTTAGGGTGTAGGGTGTAGGGTGTAGGGTGTAGGGACACGGGGATTTGGGGTTCATAGGGCTTGGCTTCGAGAGGGCGTTTAGGGTCGTAGGGCCAAGGGTTTCTTCTAGGGCTTGTAGGGTTTCTGGGACCAGGGTGAATGAGATTTTTGCAGGTTTCTTCGGGGGTACAGGTCTCACATTGCAATTCGATGGGAGGCTCTCAACAAGTTATGTTTCTTGAACAAGATTTGGTCCTTTGTTAGAGCGAGTGGGGAAAGCATCCAGAAAGGCATGCATCACAAGGCTTGGAGAAGCTGAGCAGGATTCGCAATGCTGCTAAAGGATTCCCATCCTTCAGGACGAAATGAACCATGGAAGGGGTTATGGTTTTCAAATACCTGAATAGGGATGATACAGTAGTTAGAATAGGGTATACGACCCCAGTTTTAGTTTAGGGTTCAAGAAATTACGTGAGCCGAGAGGACCTCGTTCACGCTGCGCCGCATCAATCACGGCCTCAGTGCCGGGCACCGTCGCCCTAAACCCTATAAGCCCTAAACCCTATAAGCCCTAAACCCTAAACCCTAAACCCTAAACCCTGCACCCTAAAGCCTAAACCCTGTAAACCCTGGACCCTGAGTGATGCGGATGAGGTTGTTAAGAAACCGAGCAAGCGCATTCGTGGTCAAAAGAGTTTGAAGAAGCTAAAACTCTTTGAGAAAAAAGATTGATAGGTAGCCGTGCCTCCATCTCTAATGCCCGACCCCCGCGCTTTTGCTTCCATTCTTTAGCATGCTCCTAAAACCCACCTCACACCACAGACCCTAAATCATACTGAGCTGGGAACGACAAAGCCCCCAGTCTTGCACCACAGCCTAAACCAACACCGCCTAAACATGCTCAATTCCTCTCGACGAGTCAAGAAGTGTGAACGAAAAGTGACCTCAGCGAGCTTAGCTCCCCTCTACCCCGAGAGAACCCAAATACGAAAGGACTAAGCTCTGGACATTCCGCTTCCGGAAGAGTCTGCAGTGCAAGGCCTTGGCAACTTCTGCAAACCAGGGGGCTAAAGTATATCTGGTTCATGACTTCATGACTCGAATTTATGGGCGGGCGTAAGGAACCCCCTGAAGTCCTGTAGCAACCTTCCACCCGCAAAGGCAGTTAGGGAGAGCATCTCCCAACGTCTAGGCCTGTCCTTCTTCAGCGCGGAGGCTCAGCTGAATTTGAGGCACATCTTTCGTGATGAGCTGCTATTGACGAATCACTTTCTCTCCCCTGCGGTTGGCATCGTCCTTTTCGAGGACTTGCAGAACACAGGCCTCTGAAAACAGGGAAGTCGGGCCCTTCCAAAAATAGGCATAGATCCCAAAGTCACTTCGCGCATCTACCTTCAGCGGCATCCGAGCCTACAAACCCTCATGAGGACGGCCAAATGTCAGAGAGATGTGAGGATGTGGGCCTTCGATTGCCAGGGGCCCTGTAAATGGCAAATAACAGGAAACTGCACGAGGTTCAACAGTAACCTTGAACAAACACCTGCTTCGTTGTTGCGAAAAAGGTAGGTAAGCCTTATACTCGACAACAGGCGAAAAAAGGGTCAACCCATATGCAAAACCGAAACAACTCCGTGGCTACAAAAACCCTCGGCAAGAGATGTTTCGGGAGAGCTCAAGCCGCTGGCAGCCAGTGATCTTGAAACCCACTCACGGAGAAGCTGCCAGAAGCCAAAATATCCCATGAGTTCAACCCACCCTATGCCCCGAACCATCAAACTCTACACTGTTAACAAGGTAACCCTAAACCGTCAACCCTAAACCCTAAACCCTAAACCCTAAACCCTAAACCCTAAACCCTAAACCCTAAACCCTAAACCCTAAACCCTAAACCCTAAACCCTACACCCCAAAGCCCAGAATGCCCTTTCGCCTCAGCTCCAAGAGCTCGCACGGTGCGCAGGAGCGACAAGGCCTGGGAGGAGGGCATCTCAATGGCAGGAGAGCGGGGCTCCCTAGGGTTTAGGGTTTAGGGTTTAGGGTTTAGGGTTTAGGGTTTAGGGTTTAGGGTTTAGGGTTTAGGGTTTAGGGTTTAGGGTTTAGGGTTTAGGGTTTAGGGTTTAGGGTTTAGGGTTTAGGGTTTAGGGTTTAGGGTCAGGGTTTAGGGTCTAGGGTTTAGGGTTTTAAGCTTGGGGCTGGGGGTTGAGGGTCTGGGGGTTAGGGCTTGATCCCATTTATCATATTAAAAAAAACATAACCCTTCAAAGCCCGCAACCCTGAAACTTGGCTTGGGGTGTTCCGGCTGTGTTTAGGGGTGCAGGGGAGGATTCCGAAGTCACTTCTGACCCTAAACCCTAAATCGGACAGCCTAAGCCCTAAACCCTAGCTTGGAAACCCGGCAGCCGAACCCACAGGCCCAACCCCCAAGCAGCCGGAATTGAACTCCTCCCCCACCCGTGTCGCTGCATCCTCCATGTGAGAAGCCTCAAGCTGCTTTGTGCAAATCATCACCCGTTTCAAACACCACAGCACACAAGACCCTAAACCCTATACCCTATACCCTATACCCTAAACCCACCCTCACACCTAGACCCTGAAACCAGCTTCACAGCTCAGAGCCGCAAAATGTCGTCGAAGTGATCAAAAGATCACGAGCAGCTGCCCTGCCTCGTTCGCAACGCGGCCCAACTCTGCTAAGCCGTCCTGCGCTGGAGCATCTTCGGGGGCTTATATTATTACTCTTATTATTATTCTTATTATTTCTCTTATTATTACTCTTATTATTACTCTTATTATTACTCTTATTATTACTCTTATTATTACTCTTAAGGGCTTACTATAGGGGCCCAAGCGAATGCTGTTAAGTACTTGTTCCGGCCCCTATATGATAGGGTTTCGGGCTTTGCCTAAACAGCCTGGAAAGCCAATCTCTCAGGAAGAGAATGCTGTCTTCTCCGAAATCGTGCTTGCGCTATGGGGTTTCGACGTGGAAACTCCCGCGGCCCGCGTGCGCGAGACGTCGAAAGAGGGCCCTTGTGCTCGCGCGTAAGTTCCGCGCGCCTTCCCTGCTCCAAATCGCACTCTTGGGTCTCTTAGGGTTTAGGGTTCAGGGCTTAGGGTTTAAGGGTTTAGGGTTATAGGGTTTCTAGGGTTTAGGGCTTAGAGTCCCGTGCATTTCTTATGGCCGGAACCGCTCCGTGCCCGCCAAACCCTGCCTTGCACACAATGTCCTGTCTCTTGGCCCCAGGAAGTGCGAAACCGTCTTTGCTTTTGGGCCTTTTGGGTGCTCTTCCCCTAAACCCTAAACCCTAAACCCTAAACCCTAAACCCTAAACCCTAAACCCTAAACCCTAAACCCTAAGGGCGGTCTCGGACTGGCCTGGGGCTCATGGAGTCTCCTGGGGAGTCTATGTCTGCTTTTATATGGTCGCTCCTCGAAAACACCGTCCCTGTTGGGGTTCTTACAATTTCTATTTATAGGGTACCTAAAAAAGGGACCATAATTTGGAGAACGGACCATATGGGATGCTCTTAAAGGAATGCTCTTGGTCTTGCACTGTTTGGTGTCTCAGGCAGACATGGTTAGAAACAATTTCGGCAGCAAGGGCCCTGAAAACGGCAAGTGTGTGGAGGCGACTCTCTCCCGGCACCTGCGTTTTGCGCCCGGTAGATCTCGTCACCCGGCCGTACCACTCGGAACCTGGCACCGTTGAGGGAGGTTCAGGGTACTCGGACGAAGGGGCAAGGTTTGGGTTGAAGTAGGGTTCTGAGTTCCCTCGACTCACCCATATACACAGTGGAAGATCGAGCACTCACTGGAGCCGGATGTCCATCTTCGCCTCAGACCTTTGTGTACCCTTACAAGGCCCCAAGCCGTGAGCTTCCGATGGGCCAAGGCCCCCGAAGTGACGAGGGTGAATGAACCGAAATGACCGGCAGTTTCTGCCGCGACTTGCAAGAGTAGCCGAGATCTCAGGCGAGAGCTTGCTTCATGGTCTTGGAGCCACCATGTCGGGCTTAACGGTCTAGAGCTTGGGGGGGGGGGGGGGTGTAAATCCACCCAAGAACATCCGTCTTACGGCGTACGGCCGGCCACGATGAGTGATCAATACGAGGGTGGATGTGTGGGAAGCAGTATGTTCCGGTCTATGTATGGCTGGGATGCCCAACCTCGCAAGGGCCGAGAACGTGAGCACAATCACAACCCTGCTCCCGAGCTGATACGATCTCTTCGGAGTGGGGTTGCAGGTTCTTGAGTCCACTGGACGGAACTCGAACTAAAACTGGGGACCCACTGATGCCATCCATCCTGGTCAAGGTTTCTCGGCCTGAACCCTAAACCGTAAACCCTAAACCCTAAACCCTAACCCCTAAACCATAAACCCTAAACCCTAAACCCTGAACCCTGAACCCTGAACCCTGAACCCTAAACCCTAGACCCTAAACCCTAAACCCTAAACCCTAACCCTAGCCCTAAACCCTGAAGGCCCTGAACCCTAAACCGAGCCGGAGGTACAGACCCACAGGAGCACCAGCAGTGCAGCAAGCCGCGCCGTCGTCGCCAAGTCCAGGCGGAGGAGTGCCAGAAGGCTGGTCAGAGCTTATCCACAAGGCTTAGGGTTTACGGTTTAGGGTGTCGGGTTTAGGGTTTAGGCTCTCCCGCGCCCTCTCTCTCTACATAATGTACCCAGGATTGAGGGCCTAGAGGCATATAGGTTTTGCAGACGGCTTAGTACTTGTATGTGGCGGGTGTGGAGACCCAGAACCCTCTACCCCCTTGAGCTCTGTCCTGCTCTGTACCTCAGGGTTGGGGCCTAAAACCCTGAACCCCAAACCCTCAACCCCATGTAGGGTTTGGGGTGCGCCCTACACTGAACCGCCAACACCAAACCCGAACGCTGCCACCTTGGGTCTAAGAATCCACGATCATAGGTCTCTTCCGGGTTCAGGGCTCAGGGTTTAGGGTTTAGGGCTCATAGGCTTTAGGTTTTAGGGTTTCGGGCTACAATTACACCCAACACGTGGGACTCTACTACTCTGCTAATCAGTAGGCAGGTGGAGGTACGGGTAAAATCCCTACTGGTAGCATCCTCTATCTGCCTTGCTATGGTGACAGCCCCGGAGCGGAGGAAGAAACTCAGCACGTCGCTCCTGGGACTGTTTGGGGTTTAGGGTTTAGGGTTTAGGGTTTCGGGTTTAGGGTTTATAATAGGGTTTAGGGCTTAGGGTTTAGGGCTCAGGCTTTAGGGCGTTCGAAGGTTCATGGTGTCGGACATGGACTTTAAGGCACTGGGCTTCCTTGACAACTTCTACACAGGCCGACCCTGCCCAAGTGCAGAAAAGACTTGGAGGGAACGTAAAACCTGCAAACCTTAAACCCGAAACCCCGCCCAAAAAAAGAAGCTCAAAACCCTGCTCCCCTGTAGGCCCTAAACTCCCACTAAGATAACACCTTACAAACCTAGAAGTCCAAAGCCTAAGGCGAAGCCCTGCAAACCCAAAAACTTGAGCCCGACAGCCGAAACCCCCAAAGCTCCAAAAACCTTAAATACACGGACCCCATCTTAGTAGCCCAGTAACCACATCAAAATAAGGGCACCCCGGAGTCGGATACCCCATAAGGGAACCTTGAACCCCAAAAAAAGGGAAAAGGGTACCACTGGGCTACCAAGCCATAGCTCGAAGCCGAAAACCCGACAGAGTGTAAACCCACTCCGGAGCCCTCGGAACCCCAAACCCTAAACCCTAAACCCTAAACCCTAAACCCTAAACCCTAAACCCTAAACCCTAAACCCTAAACCCTAAACCTCACCTTGTTAACCCCAACCTTCCCCCCGCCATTTAACCCACTCGACCCAAAGTCTGAGGGAGCCGCAGGTAGGAGTAGACAGACATACAGTCGGAGCTCCTTGTATCGCCGAGTGTGGCTTGGGGCTGGCTGTCTTCAGCTGAATTCCGGACTTAGAAGGCTTCTGGGTGAGAAGGGGCTAGGTTTAATAGGGCTAGATCGGCTATATGGTGATGGTACCTTCTTGGGACTCCACTTTCCGGTGCATGGGGATGCTGCTTCAATCTGATGGACACCTTGAGATTCACATATGGACGCCCAGCGGCAGACGTGACGTGAGCTCCCCCGCATCCACCTCGTCGTAGAAACTCAGCTCCTTCTGCAAGAGCTTGATGTGAAACTTCCGCTAGGAGTGCGAACGCTCTTGTACTTAGGGAACTGGGTATGTGGCTACATGGGGTTTGGGGGACCGTGCTGTTAAGGGAACACCAGAGAATGCATCCGCAAATTCTGAGAATTCGTCATACCGAAATATTTTCTACTTGGACCACGCAGCCCAAATCCACACTCTTTACGCCTGTAGAAGCCGGTTTCATTACAAGGCTACCACAAACGACAGCTCATCGTCTAAATGCCCTCACCAATATTTCTATACGTATTTCTTATAAGGAAACCTAGATACACTCACGGAAAGGAAGAGTAGAGAGCCTACCTCTCATGGACCCTTCCGATTGACAAGCTGAAACCTCGAACTTGTCTTGCGTAATGAAGCACAAAACTTGGAATGTTCCCCGGGGGGCCTAGCAGCCCTTAATCGGGAATAAAATAAGGGGTACTATAATCCCTATTAAGGACTGTTAGTATGAGGGGGAAGATCCCAACCCAACATCTCAGCCCTAAACAATCCTAAACTTGTCCTGTTTCATCGGATTCAGAATCAAGAACGCCCAACAGAAAGTGAACTTAGAAGGGTATTTGCTGCAGAGCCCAAGGGTATGGGTTCAACCCCAAACCCCAAAGCTTACCAAGAATAAAGCCTGTGCCCTCAACCCGCAAGGTCTGCGAGTTGAGGCTTGGCGGCCAGTGACTCAGTGGGTTCGGGGGTCTGGGGTTAGCATTCTACTACTTGCTTAAGAAAAATACAACATATTCTTCCTTATAAGGGAAATATGGGGATTATAACTTTATACTTTTGTTGGGGGGTTTCTTAAGCAAATAATAGCACTGAGGGCTTCAGGCTTCAAGCAGCCGCAGCCTTAGTTGAAAGGCTTTCAGCGGATCCTGACCCAGCAGGGCGTCGAAGGTGTCCGCGCGCAGTCGCGCCACAAGCCGACTGCGTAACCTTGGGGGTTTAAGGGTTTAGGGTTTAGGGTTTCGGGTTTAGGGTTTTAGGCCATCGGTGCAGCTCTTCAAACCATGGTGCTTCTGAGTGTCAGAATCACGTGGCCCTGATAATATCAGGGCCACGTGATTCTGACAGCACACCCAACGGCTCATTAACTTAGGGGTGTCGCTGTTCAAGTGTTCCCATCGCTTTACATGGTTTTGGGCATTCGTGTCCACCCCTAACTTACTTGAATGGCTGGGGGTTTTGGCGCTTGCTCATATGCTACTAAACCCTAAACCCTTAACCCATTGAACCGAAGAGCGTTAACCCCACAATGCCCTACAGACCCAAAGTTCATAAATCTTCGCCAAACCCCTATAGACCCGTACGCCTAAGACCCCAAGGCCCACAAGCCCCCCAAAGCCCCAACAAACAAATCAAAAGGGCTTCTGAGACCCCAAGCCCCCCCCCCCCCTGATTTGTACCAGGGAACCCTAAACCCTAAATTTCCCTTAACCCTTATCCCTAAACGCCAAACCCTAAATTTTCCTTATAACCCTAAACCCTAAATTTGTCCAGGGGGCATGTTGAAAGCAAAGTTCTTCAAGCACTCAGCACATCCACCCACTAGCGCAGCGGCTGCGACGGCGGTGGCGCGCTGGCAGAGGAGAGCCCGCCCGAGTCCCTGGGAGGAGGGTTTAGGGTTTAGGGTTTATAGGGTTTAGGGTTTAGGGTTTAGGGTGTAGTTGGCTGAAAACTAGACCCACGGGTGACCTAGAACGAAAACGGGCGCCCTTTTCGGTTTTTGTGGGACTTATACGGAAACCTGAACCCCCTAAAACAAATGGAATCAAGGCGGGCTTAATGACCCGACATTCCCAGATACCTGAACATTGGGTTCTTCGGGGCCCTAGTAGCCTATGTAGTAGGTCAGGGTAAGATCCCAACACTCCAACATGAAAAGGCACACTGCAATCTACCCCTGAGAGTCCTCACTTCCAATCATACACCCGAAACCCTAAACCCTAAGCCCTAAGCCCTAAGCCCTAAACCCCAAAACCTGCACCCTAAACCCTATAAGCCCAAACTAGGGCCTCCGGGAGGTTTTTGGGGATAGGGTCGGCACCTGGACGGCTGCGAAGAGTGCTGCGGACACCAGAGGAGGCGAGGCGACCTGGACTGAACTGAGACAGAAGGAGTGATACGTGTCGCATACGCACCGGGCATCCTTATATGTTTTGCTCCACAACTACAGCGCGCTCTACATGCACTTACTGTAGGAAGGTAAAAGTCTTGCTTGACATCCGGATGTTGGGACGTGCCCCCTTATACTAACAGTCCTTAGTAGGGACTATACTAGGGGGTACTCCAAACCCCTACTGAGGACTGTTGGTATAAGGGGGGACATCCCAATCCTGAGTGGGTCCTTGTATGTCCTCCTCTCTGCGACGCCCTAAACCCTTAACCCTAAACCCTAAACCCTGAATCCTAAACCCGAAAATCCAGAAACCCTAAGCATCGCCTCGGCCAAGGAAGTGAAAAGGAGACCTGACAGCGGCGGGGCAATGGCCATCTTTAAGTATAGTGACAGCTAGACCCAAGAGTAAAGTGGGAGGGTTTAGGGTGAAGGGTTTAGGGTTTAGGGTTTAGGGTTTAGGGTGAAGGGTTTGTTTAGAAGGGGCAAAAAAAGGCGAATAAGGGCCTGCTCTTCCTAGACAGGGTTTTTAATTCCGTCACCGCAAAAAGTGGTTTGCTAAAAAAACTCCGAACATACTGCATCCTGAATCATCAGACTTCTGCTGGTTTCTATGTCCTATGTATTTTGTGGGGGAGAGGAAGGGTGTTGATTGCGGGAGGGGGTTAGGGGCGAAGGGGAGGCGGGGCGGGTTGAGCTGTAGAAGGCTGAGCTTACATGACGAAGAGCTCGAAGCCCCAGCAACTCAAGTTGAATGTTGAGGTATAGGGCCGGATCTCGAACTCAAAAAGGAGTACTGCACCCCCATCCTAAGTTAGGGTTTAGGGTTTAGGGGCTGACTTGGTTTCGGGGGTGTTGGGGCGTAAAAGCTTGAAGCAGCATACGCCACAATCCTGAGAAGGCAATTCCGGAAATAGGTGCCCTACATACCCTACACAGCTTTCTCACCCCAAGCCCTAAACCCGAGACGCTCTCCCCACTAACAGGCCTTGAAGGTCGAGGGCTACGGGGGTTTAGGGTTTAGGGTTTAGGGTTTAGGGTTTAGGGTTTAGGGTTTAGGGTTAGGGTTTAGGGTTTAGGGCTTAGGGTTTAGGGTCTAGGGTTTAGGACAGAAGTCTCGGGACCCGGCCAAGGATCCCGAGGCTCAGCCACAGGTAGTCGATACCTCCCAGGCCGCAGACGTCTTGGTTTGGGAGGAGGCTGCTGACTTCGGACATGTTGAGACCTCACGCCTCTTAAGCCAGGTAACCCTAAACCCTAAACCCTAGACCCTAAACCCTAAACCCTAAGCAGACCCTGAGTCCAAGCCCTGGTCTCTGAACAAGGCCCAGCCTCGAAGCAGCCGCAGCATGGCAAGCGCCACCTCTGTGCGACTGCGTTGGCTTCTCCCACCCAGCTCCTCCGAAGGTTTAGGGTTTAGGGTTTAGGGTTTAGGGTTTAGGGTTTAGGGCTTAGGGTTTAGGGTTTTAGGTCCCAGGTTCATGCTGCAGCAAACTGCCTGAACGACCTTCACAACCTGAGCCTAAACCTCAACTGAAACCCAGAAAAACCCAACAGAACCTACAAACCCACCTGCGAGCCCGAACCCAAAACCCAAACCCGCGACCCCAAACCCAAAAGAACCTGAAAACCCTGAGCCCAAAAACTCCAAACCCCAAAAGCCCCAAAACCCTGAACCCTAACCCCCAAAACCCTAAACGCTAAACCCTATAAACCCTAAGCCTTAAGCCCTAAAACCCTAAATGTTTGTACAAAAACGTACACAAAGAGTCTGCCTGGGCAAGCGTCTTGGAGTTCGCGCCGGCACCTATGGATCTTGATAGTAGTTTAGGGTTCCGGGTTTTGGGTTGGGGGCTAGCCGGCCCTCCCCCCCTCCCTCCCGGGAGAAAATCCTTCACACCCCCAAAAGATTGGGAAGCTTCGTCTCATGCTTCTACGACTGACATTACTACGACGACTTCATCATAAGAAAACGTGGTGTGTCTCTTTCTGAAAAAGAAAAACAGCATAACAACATGAGAAAACCCTTAACACCCAGTATGTGGAAACGTGGGGCCCCCACAGCGTTCCTTTCTGTAGGGTTTTAGGGTTTAGGGTTTAGGGTTTAGGGTTTAGGGTTTAGGGTTTAGGGTTTAGGGTTTAGGGTTTAGGGTTTAGGGTTTAGGGTTTAGGGTTTAGGGTTTAGGGTTTAGGGTTTAGGGTTTAGGGTTTAGGGTTTAGGGTTTCGGGTTAGGGCCGGGTTGTTTAGGGTTTCAGGTTTAGGGTTTAAGTTGAGGGCTCAGGGTGTTTCAGCGTGTGGGGGTGTTGAGGTGTTGGGGCTGAGGGCGAGGAGGGGGGGGTGGCTGTGACAGCAGTGGGTGCGGGGAGCAGCGGGAATTGGTGGGACGTAGAGGCGGAGCAAGGGAGTCGGATTTCCTTGAAGATGGTCCTCAATGCGCCCGTTATGGCACCGCAAGCCCCTGAGAATCTTCTGCGCATGGCCCAGACTTTAGATCGACCCGGATACATCGGGAACGCTTTTGGGTTCGAAACCGCTTCGTCCCAGGACAGAATTTTCGGGCCATCCGTGAATCTACCACTGCTTCGGACATCTCACACTACACGCTAAGATCCTGTCTGTAACTCCTGAAACCCATGGAAAAGTCTCGACCTGGCTTATTAGCCTTGTAGCGTCTGGAGTAAGGGGGGGGGGGGAATCGGACTACCCGCCGCCGCGGGGAAGAAGTGTGCAGGGGCTTTCGCCCAGTAGTGGCCTTGTGTGTTTTAGGGTTCAGCAGCGAGAACTCGACTCCGAATCCTCACCTGCGACGGGCAGCGTCGCCACTGCGCCCATGAGAAGGAGCCTCCTGGAAGGAGGCACTATGGGTATTTCTCCAAAACAGGTTCCTTTAATACCCCAAAACATGGTAACCGGTCTTAAAGTAACCCCCCAGGAAGCGATTACCCCTGAACCCTTAACCCCATGTTCGGAACCCCCGCATGTCACCCGGCCTACCTACAGTATCCTTACAGGTAATGGCTCTTGGCTTTATGTATAGGTTCAGGGTCACGTACAGTTCAGTTGGACCGGCAGAGGGTTTGTCTACGAGGACGTGGCGTTCGTCGTTGATGGCCTCCGTGAGGTTAGGGAATGCGCGGGTTTGCTCTTCAAATGAGCCGCCGGTCTAAACTCTACTCAAGGGGCAATGGACCCGTGTCACGGTGTGTTGCTTTTCAGGCGGCCCGCCGCTTTACAAGGGCTCTGTTGCCATGCATGTTACCAGAAGAGCTTGGGGGCGGGTCGCTCTGCTTGTTCGATATGTTGCGAGATGAATGCTGCCAACCCTTCCCACAGTAGTGATGGGGTCTTCGAAGCATCCGCGCAGACCGTGCAATGCCTAGGTTTGGGGACGGGCCAGGGCTATCCCGAGGCATTTTGTGCTCCAAAACTGCCGTCTCTTGTGCGTCGCGCTGGGTGTTGCTCTGAAATCTGATCAGAAAGCCTTCTGCGGATGAGGGTTCAGACTTACCTGTTCCTGGGCTTGCCGTTTTTCAGGTGGCCCCGTCGCTTTGCAGGGTTTTGGTACTTGCGTCCCGCTCTACGTAACTCACCAGAGCCGCGAGTTTTTGACAGATGCTCAAATCAATACATCCAATAACTCAACCCTCAAAGAAGCGAGGTTCCAAAGCCAGCCATACGGATCTCCAAACCCCGAGCCCTAGCTCACCCCCAACCCTGAACTCTAACCTCTAACCCTTTTAAACCAACACCCTACACCCCAAACCCAACACCCCCAAACCCTCACTGTCCTTTGGCGCGACCGCTCCGGGAACGCATTGGGCAAAGAGGGCCCGGTCGGACCTGGGCTGGGGTCAGAAATCTGCCGCACGGCCTGAAGGGTTAGGGGCTTAGGCCTGTTTAGGGTTTAAGGACCTTAAACCCTAAACCCTAAACCCTAAACCCTAAACCGAAAACAGGGATCATAGGGAAAAGGGTCTTGGGCCCAGGTATGAGGATTAGGGTTGAGTGGGTTGCGAGGCAGCCTATCCGTAAAGGAAAGCGATCTCAGACGCAGAAATCGACTTCTACGGTTTAGGGCTTAGGGTGATCCTGCTACGATGGATAAAAGCTGATCATCGAAGTCTGCCACAGACCTTCAGAACAAAACTCAAACACGAATATACACCACCCTTTCCCAATGCCCTCAACGATATCGACATGAGCCCTTCCTTTCGAGTCGGCAGCCAGCTGATGACGATGTACCACAATAGGCATGCAAAACTGAAACCTAAACCCGAAAGCGTAGACCCTGAATCCGGAGCTTTATGGCCTATACCGAGGCCCCTCATCTCCCCTCCTCTCAGGCATCGGGCCATTTCTGGCCTACTGTAAACATACAATCCAGCCCCACAAAACTGAAGACACTTCCCAATAAAGGTTCCGGGCTTTTTCTTCACAGGGTTGAGGGTTTGTGGTGGGGGCGCCATGTCCCAGGTGCGGAAGACGCCCAGAGACGGCCGCACCCATCGTGGCGCCCGTGCCGCGCGGGGCGTTATGGATTCCATCGCAGCGGCTTATTGCCATGAATTGGCTGGTTGTTTCGGGTGTTTTAGATTTACGGCTTCAGGGGTTTAAGGCTTCAGGGCTTCAGGGATCTACGGCCAGAGGTTTCAGGGTTTTTGGGTTCGGTGTTGGGAATCACGAGGTTAGCGCATAGGGTTTAAGGGTGCCGGTGCAAGTGCCACTGTAGTGGCAGGTTGTACTACCTCGGTTTAGAGGGCCTACGTGGTGATGATGCTTGAAGAGGAGGCACAAAAGGGGACAGGTCTGCAAGGCTTTCTGGAGTTTAGGGGTTTTGGGTTTAGTTAGGCGCCCGACAGCCTGCGTAGACGTTTTGCATGGCTTTTTTGTCCGCGTTTTACCCGAGGCTGTTGACGCCTGGACCCGAGACCCCTTTATGAGGTCTAAAACATGGACGTGTGGAAAAGGGGGAGGGGCACGGCCCTCCCTCGTCCAGATAAGAATAAGGGTCGTGCTATGGCAAAGACAGAAGCAAGCACCTGTCAAGTTATGTACATTAAGGGGGCTGCTGGACCAGTTGGCAGCAGCAAAAGCTGTCAAAGGCTCATGGCGCTCTAAGATTTGTGGGTGTCACTCAGATCGCCAGCTGTGACCAGCGGATTCTCACGGCAAACCGAGGCTAACAGCTTCCCGTTAGGCAAGACAACTCGTAAGCTCTGGAGCTTGACTCTCAACTCATGCGCAATGTACGCTTGAGTATCCAAGGCCAGCTCAGACCCAAGTGCCTTCCATCGTAAGACTTCGTTTCCGGCCAGGCCAAAACATGTCAGCGCCACTGCGCCATCCACACCGCCAACATCTAACTGACAAACAAAGCTGTCTGTGCCTCGTACCGTATGGTCACGAACATACCAGATCCCCGGCTCAGGAGGAGGAATCCTGCATTGTTTGTAGTGGTTCTTCCCGCAAGCTACAGCAACACCATCACTTCGGACGAGCACGGTGTGAGTCACCCCTGCGGAAACTTGCGTGTAGACGACTCCGTCATCCTTCAGTGCAGGGATGTTGCACTGCTTGGATTCATTGCGTCCGCAAGCTACTGCTCTCCCATCACTTCGAAGAAGCACGGTGTGATCTCCTGCAGAGACTTGGGTATATGACACTCCCTCTTCCAGAGGGGGAATGTCGCATTGTCCACCATCATTGCTTCCGCAAGCCACTGCTTGGCCATCGCTTCGAAGCAGAACTGTGTGGTTCTTGCCGCCGGCAACCTGGGTGTACGACATTCCTTCTTCCAAAGGGGGAATGTTGCATTCGCCATAGTGGTTACGACTGCTAAGTGCAACAGCACGGCCGTCGTTTCGAAGAAGCACAATATGATCGTCGCCGGCATCCACTTGGGTGTACCAAAACCCCTCATCCAACGGTAAAATCTTGCTACGCCCAGGTGATCCACAGAGCACAGCATTGCCGTCGTTTCGAAGAAGCACCGTCTGAGCATAACCTGCAGAAACCTGGGTGTATGACATTCCCTCATCCAGCGCAGGAATTCTGCATTGTTCAGCGCTATTTCTTCCGCAAGCAACAGCGCAACCATCACTTCGGAGAAGAACGGTGTGGAGCCAGCCAGCGGCAACCTGAGTGTAGGAGAGTCCTTCATCCAAAGGGGGAATCACGCATTGGCCAGCGTTCACCATCCCCCAAGCCACGGCGTTGCCATCACTCCGGAGAAGAACGGTGTGAAGCACTCCGGCAGCAGCCATAGAAACAAAATGCGGGCCTCTAATGTCTCTACTACTTGGGAAACCCGACCATAAACCCTGCGACCTAAGCACTTTAAACCCTTACACTAACCCCTAAACCCTAAGCCCGAAACCCCGATATCAAGGCCGTGGTGAGACGCTCCTCCATGCTCGAGGCACTTCCCCGGTGGAAGGTGGCAGCTTCGATCTACTGAACTCTACTGTTCGGGTCTGAAACAATCAGGGTTTAGGGTCTACTGAAATCTACTGTTCTGGTCTGCAGCAATCAAGGTTTAGAGTCTACAGATATCTGCTGTTATGGACGATTGTGGAGGTTTAGGGTTTAGGGTTTAGGGCTTCGGGAACCCTTCTCGGGATATAGGGAGGATGCGGGCTGCTATAAGGATCCTTTTTCCCCCCCTGTCCCCACTCAGAACCAGCAAGTCTGTCTACTGACATATACCGTCTACATAACATACATGCTACCCCCCCCCCCCCAAACAAAAAAACAACCTTTAAGAAAAAAAGATCAGCGAGCATCGATGTTTCCTTTGACGGGCTTCAACATGGTGCCTCGTTAAGGCTACGACGTCCTTAGAAGACAAATTTTATCTCCTGCCATCAGAGCATCTTCATGACCATGCCTTTGGCAGTTCTAGTCTTGGAGGATTCAACATGATGCTTGGGTACATGGACCCCATGAATTTAGCTGGTTATCGGTTTCGGGTGTTGTAGATTCTGCGGCTTCAGGGGTTTAAGGCTTTATAGGGCTTCAGGGATCTACGGCTTTAGGATTCTGGGTTTTTGGGTTCGGGGTTGGGAATCACAAAGTTTCTGATTTAGGGGCTCTGGGCTGCTTAGGCAAGTTAGGTGCCCGCCTGCGTAGACGTTTTGCATGGTTTTTTTGTCCGCCTTGTTCTTACCCGACACCGTTGATGCCTACACCCGAGACCTTTTTACAAGGTCTTCCAAAACATGGGCGTGTGGAAAAGGGGGAGGGGCACCAGCCCCTCCCTCGTCCAGATAAGAATAAGGGTGGTGCTATGGCAAAGACAGAAGCAAGCACCTGTCAAGTTATGTACATTAAGGGGGCTGCTGGACCAGTTGGCAGCAGCAAAAGCTGTCAAAGGCTCATGGCGCTCTAAGATTTGTGGGTGTCACTCAGATCGCCAGCTGTGACCAGCGGATTCTCACGGCAAACCGAGGCTAACAGCTTCCCGTTAGGCAAGACAACTCGTAAGCTCTGGAGCTTGACTCTCAACTCATGCGCAATGTACGCTTGAGTATCCAAGGCCAGCTCAGACCCAAGTGCCTTCCATCGTAAGACTTCGTTTCCGGCCAGGCCAAAACATGTCAGCGCCACTGCGCCATCCACACCGCCAACATCTAACTGACAAACAAAGCTGTCTGTGCCTCGTACCGTATGGTCACGAACATACCAGATCCCCGGCTCAGGAGGAGGAATCCTGCATTGTTTGTAGTGGTTCTTCCCGCAAGCTACAGCAACACCATCACTTCGGACGAGCACGGTGTGAGTCACCCCTGCGGAAACTTGCGTGTAGACGACTCCGTCATCCTTCAGTGCAGGGATGTTGCACTGCTTGGATTCATTGCGTCCGCAAGCTACTGCTCTCCCATCACTTCGAAGAAGCACGGTGTGATCTCCTGCAGAGACTTGGGTATATGACACTCCCTCTTCCAGAGGGGGAATGTCGCATTGTCCACCATCATTGCTTCCGCAAGCCACTGCTTGGCCATCGCTTCGAAGCAGAACTGTGTGGTTCTTGCCGCCGGCAACCTGGGTGTACGACATTCCTTCTTCCAAAGGGGGAATGTTGCATTCGCCATAGTGGTTACGACTGCTAAGTGCAACAGCACGGCCGTCGTTTCGAAGAAGCACAATATGATCGTCGCCGGCATCCACTTGGGTGTACCAAAACCCCTCATCCAACGGTAAAATCTTGCTACGCCCAGGTGATCCACAGAGCACAGCATTGCCGTCGTTTCGAAGAAGCACCGTCTGAGCATAACCTGCAGAAACCTGGGTGTATGACATTCCCTCATCCAGCGCAGGAATTCTGCATTGTTCATCGCTTCTTCTTCCGCAAGCAACAGCGCAACCATCACTTCGGAGAAGAACGGTGTGGAGCCAGCCAGCGGCAACCTGAGTGTAGGAGAGTCCTTCATCCAAAGGGGGAATCACGCATTGGCCAGCATTCACCATCCCCCAAGCCACGGCGTTGCCATCACTCCGGAGAAGAACGGTGTGAAGCACTCCGGCAGCAGCCATAGAAAAAAAATGGTCGGCCTCTAATGTCTCTACTACTTGGGAAACCCGACCATAAACCCTGCGACCTAAGCACTTTAAACCCTTAGACTAACCCCTAAACCCTAAACCCTAAGCCCGAAACCCCGATATCAAGGCCGTGGTGAGACGCTCCTCCATGCTCGAGGCACTTCCCCGGTGGAAGGTGGCAGCTTCGATCTACTGAACTCTACTGTTCGGGTCTGAAACAATCAGGGTTTAGGGTCTACTGAAATCTACTGTTCTGGTCTGAAGCAATCAGGGTTTAGAGTCTACAGATATCTGCTGTTATGGACGATTGTGGAGGTTTAGGGTTTAGGTTTAGGGTTTAGGTTTAGGGCTTCGGGAACCCTAGTAGGGGTATAGGGAGGATGCGGGCTGCTATAAGGATCCGTTTTCCCCCCTTTTCCCACTCAGAACCAGCAAGTCTGTCTACTGACATATACCGTCTACATAACATAACACAAAATACATGCTACTGTACCCCCCCCCCCAAACAAAAAAAAAACAACCTTTAAGAACAAATGATCAGCGAGCATCGATGTTTCCTTTGACGGGCTTCAACATGGTGCCTCGTTAAGGCTACGATGTCGTTAGAAGACAAATATATCTCCTGCCATCAGAGCATCTTCATTACCACGCCTTTGGCAGTTCTAGTTTTGGAGTGCCCAACCTGAGAGGGAACCTGAGAGGGAAATCGCGAATTCATTGCCTGCGGAGTGGGGATGTTCGATGTAATCATATTGGATAAAGAGTCCTTTTATACTGATACAACAATAAAATATCGCAATACACTAGTATAATACTATAACAAGATTATACATATATATATATATACATATATCTATATATATATACATATATAATATACGTTTATTTATATTTATAGTATATATGTTCCTTTTTTTAGGGAGAGCTCAGTCCCCACCTCTTTCGTCCGGCCAGCGCTCCACACAGTGGTCATGCAAGGAGGCTGCCGGGAGTCTTTGCCCCCGTCCTCCTCCCCAGTGGACAAGAGAAGGCATGTAGTGCATTGTAGTGCCTGCTGCCTGCGAACTTCGGTGTCTCTAGAGTTTCACTGACCCTGCTGTTTCGGAGCCCTGCACTGCGGCGCCCTGTTAATTCATCTCATACGGCCTGGGCGCCGCGCGCAGCGCCGTCAAGCGAGGGCTGCAACGCGGCTACGGATGTGCACGCCTTTGGAAGGTCTACTCGGGGCTTATGCACGCCGTATCCGCAGCCTCGATCATGTGATCCTTGCGGCATTTTGTTGGGGCCAGGGTTTCAGGACTTCTTAGGTCTTGCACAAAAAATGAAGGATGAAGAGATGGCTGGCTTGGAGCAGGCCAGAGCTCAAAATACGCTTTTTGTTGCCGGAAAGCTCAACCCTTACAAGCGCCTAAATCATGAGTCCCATGGCAGCTACCAGGGCCACTGGGTTGACTTTCCTCGGGAGAGCGGCTTTGTGGAACATGCCTTGAAAAGTGAAGGTCTTATTTCTAAGGCTTCAGACTGTCGAAGGTTTAATTAGTAGTTTTTGAGTGTTCATGCTTCTTAACTTCTTAACACCAGGTGAACTACTGTGGACGATGGGAAGGTCGAGGGAAGGCCTTCTTGACATGGCAGCGCCCACTCACGGAAGAAGGGGCCCCCAAAACCCTAAACCCTGTGAACCCCAAACGCCCCGAAAGCGGCGACTCACGCGATCTCCGGCTCAAGCCGACGCCCTCAGCGTATGCTGGCGCCAGAAGTGGGAACTCCTCCGAGAGCTCCGGCCTTAGAGGTCGGGGAAAGAGCACCAGGTGCGGCTGAAGGGCCAAGCATGGCTAAACCAGAAGAGCGGCGTCCTTCTTGAGGTGGGCACTCCGATTCCCACGTGCCAGCACGCCGGCACAAGGACTTCGAGAGAAATAGGGGGGAGCCGAGCACGATGAGGGCCAGTGAGCTGGATTCTCACCACGCCGCCTCTGACAGGACTCCGCGTCTTGGCAGAAACCATCCTAGAAACAACCGGCCCTATGCAAACAGCGTCGAGTCTGGCGTCTGCCAGCCTTGGATGAGAATTTTACCGGGGGCAGACTCGGCTTTTGCGGGAAGGGTCCGACGCTGAAGCTTTGACCCACAAGTCAATGAGGTGACCTTTCGCCTAATCGAGACGCGGCTACGGCGGCTAAGGTTGGATTTCAGGGTTGTGCCACCGAAGCCCGGAAGAGCCGGACCTCCAAGCAAACTGGTTTCGTCAGTGGCCACCTTGCTTCTGAGCACTTTCTCCACCTCTGCGTGTACAGCCTTCGTCTTCCGCATGTCGCCATGGAACAGGAGGAACATGAACACATGGGCCCATGCCCGGGACAGAGGGTGATAGGATTGACCCGGACTGGGCTCATGTGCGGCTTACGGGCTTACAGGGGGGTCGAGTCGAGTGGGGCTTCCGGGCTTTCAGATCATCGTGCAACAGCCCTTGGAGGCCTCACTCGGGGAAGAGTTGCCTTTGGGAGGAGCCAGGGCTGGCTAAGAACAGGCATGTTGCGCAGATTGTTCCTCGGCTGCAGGGTTGGTAGCCGGATGTGCACGCGATGCCCAACATTTCAAAACGCTCACCCGCGCTGCCTCCTTACAAGGCCGCGGGAATGGAGATCCGCTTTTTTTGCCTGAAGCGCTGACGCATGGGTGCCTTAAAAGCCTTCGGGAGCAAAGCCGGCTTGAATTTAAGGGGGGTTTGAGCTTGAGGGACTCGGAGGCAAAGTGGAGTCTGCACTGCATGGGAGCACCGCAGGCTGCTCCCAGATTGCCACTCACAACTCCCCGTTTCCCTTCGTCTTCGGGTCAGGGCCCGGCCATATGACTGCCTATAAGGCCCTGAACCCCAGATGCCCTGAAGTTGCTCGGGGGCGCTTGGGTTTTTTGATGAGCCCGCCTCGTTTGGTGAGCCTTAGCAAGCTTTAGGCTACAGACCAGCAGAAGCTGGCTTTGCTCGTGCCCCCCCCCACCCTTGACGGTGAGGAGCCGGACGAGCATAACCTGGGAATCCCTAAACCCTGAACCCTAAACCAGGCAACGGTATTGCCAAGCTCAGGCCGAAGATGTACAGGATGTAGGGGCCGGGGTTCCCGCGCAAGGCATAAACGTGGGGGGTGGCCGTTGCTGCATAAAAGGCGTCGTCAAGAAAAAACGGGCACGGGTCCTTTCGCACACTACTTGGGGAGGAAGCCCCCTAAACCCGATACCCTAAACCCTGAACCGTAAACCCTACGCCTTGCCTGCGCGACTCTGGTTGGGCGGCGTGCCCGTTCGATGCTCTGGGAAGGCCGGGGCAGTGGCCCGAGCCGTAGAAGAGAGGCACTGGCCCCGCTTAGAGCACAGGAAAGCCTTCCTTTAGGGTTTAGGGGTTAGGGTTGCAGCCCAAGTAGGCTTGGACTTAAGGATTTTCTTACATTCCAGCACGAGGCGCCATTTGCTCCCTTCTCCCACGGCACCGCTGCGGCAGCTCGACTTGAATCACGAAGATCCCTCCACCGATTGTGCAGCTTCCAGAAACGAGGGGTCCCAGCACCCTAGCGGGCGCGTGGCATAAGGCACGGTCTTGCAGGAGGCACTGTCTTGGGGCCCCGGTGCAGTGGCAGAGGATCCGGGATGGTGACAGCTCCGCGCGTTCAGCGCCTTTAGGGCTTGCCGGGCCAGTGGTTGAACTTGAAATACACTCAAATCTGTGGAGGATCAAGCGTGGCAAAGGTTCAGTTGGTGCAGCTCCGGCCAGTCCAGTGATCTGCCATCCCCGCATATGGGAGATACTGCAGTGCAGCTCTTCAGCCACCAAAGCGTAGCTGTCGCCCCATCCTTCGCCCTTCTGTGCGAGGGCCGCAGACATCGATGCCCAAGGGCCTTCAATATTTTGAGCTCCGCAGGTTTGGTGATCTCGCTCCTCAGGCTACACTGCGTTTGCCATCGCGGCATCCACCAGAGATTCGCTCAGATAGGCTGAAGAAGGATTCAAGTGCAGGGGTGCCTTGCCAACTACTGCCCCTTTTGTGGTGGTTGCATACTTGTCCCGAGTGTCTGGGACACACTGAACTGTCACCCCGGTTAATCTACGATGTCTATATGCTTGACAAGCTGCTCGGCTTCCAAACATGGCAGGGCGATGACGAGCATGGCAGCCGTTTACAGAAAGTTGCTTGTCTAGCTATAGAGCTGCGTGTCAGAACCCAGAGCAACTAAGTGGCCACCGGAGCTCCAAAGCAACACGTGTCGAAACTGCAGGTGCCTTTCGTGGCAGCCAGGGACTCTCCTCAGCTCAACTTGTTGGTCATAAAGCTTTCAAGAGCGGCTTCTGGAGCGGCGGAACTCACGACCTGTCGAATCTCTGAGGCGCCAGAGGCTTCCGCTAAAACTCAGGGTAAGAAGCTGCCCTGAGACGTGAGAGCCTCAGCCTGGTGCAGCCTGCCCAGCAGCTCGCAGTCAAAGGCTCTCAGCATCCCATGAGGGCCTCTGGCCCACCCTCCACCTTGAAGGCTACAGAACCAAGGCCATGGCCGAAGCGCCCGCCGGAGACCGGCTGAAACCAGCTGGGCCCACACCTCCGAATCCTTAGATGGATTTTTCGAGGATCCCAGATCCCATGAAGGGCCCAAACTCCCCTTCTGCCAGGAGCCCTGGCCTGGTCCCTGGTGGTCACCATCTGTAAAGTAGCCCAAAGAGCTGGCAAACTACAAGGGAAGCTCCTCCTGCGAAGGGGGCGCCCTGGACCATGTCATCACAGCTTGGGGTGTTGCTCTTCCGGCCCTTCCCTCAAGCGTGCGCTGCGGCTTCTGCCAAGAGGCGCACAGCCGTTCTGGGGCTGGAGTCTACATGAGGCTACCAGGAAGCTCGCCTCTCCGCGGTCCTTCGAAGCCTCTGCAAAGTAGATGAAGGTAGAAGCCTACAAGAGGCAGCACAAGGAATGTGTCGAGAGACAAAACCCTTTGCAGGCCTCTGAGACTCACCTGATGCCAAAGATTGCTCAAACCATCCTGAATGTGTGGCATGCACGCTCAAAGTTGGCACGTGTGTCGGGCCTCATTCGACGCGGCACGTGGCCGATCCAACATAGAATTGGAGTGGCAAAAGTTGGGCATGTGGCCTTCAACAGCTGCTTTGCTCGACGTGACTGTCCCAGTTGCCCTTTCAAGGGCAATGACGCCCTTCTCACACCGAATTCCTCCAGCTGATGGCTGTCCTTCTGCCCAGGCTGTGGGAATTTGGCACCATCGTTGCATATTCCAGCAAGACTTGGGCAGCCCGAAATGCGGGATACTTCAGAAGCTCGAAGGCCATTCTCAGATGTGTTCCGCAGTTTGTAGGAGTTTGTAGATTTTGCAGTGGGCCAGGATCCCCGAGCAGCTGCATCGCGCGGGCTACAAGTGCAATGTGGCAACCATGGACAGCGTGCCGTGAGTCGCGACAGCGCGCTGCACGAACTCCACCGTCAGCAGTGCTTCACGAAATCCAGAAGAATCCTGAGCACATCCTGCGACCCGGATCGGCAACGGCTTTGCCAGCAGCAGTGTCAGAGAAAGGACGCTCTTACAGCTGCCCGTCCTGCCCGTGCTGCCCGTGCAGTCAAGGTGTCTGGCTTCGGGCCTGGGCAGCCTACCTCTTTAGCGGAAGTGAAGGAGAAGCTGCAACATCACCAGATGCCCGAATCGCCGCTAAGGGGCGTGCGGCTTAGGGACGTCAGGGACACGTGGCTTTTGGGCTTTGTAGACCCAGGACTTCTGCTTCTAGAGCTTATAGAAACCCTAAACCCCACAAGCCCCTGCAAGCTCGAACGGACACGACATCCCTGGAAATCCCCGAGCCCCCTGCATCCAAGGCCAGCGGAGACGCGGTATGGAATGCTTCATAGGACTTGCCTGAACCAAATCCTGGAGAAACTCTTCTAAGTGTGCCCCAGGCTGATTGCTAGCTTGGGGGAGGGCATGCTCGGCCATCTCCCTGACCTCAAAGAGCCGTACCACTCTTTGCTGGTGCGACATGAGAACTCTTCGTCTGACAACACAGAAAACCTACCTATCTGCACTCAAAGCGCTGAAGCCTTTAAGCCACTCTGCCTCCTATGTGGAGCTCGTGTGTTGCAGGAAGTGGCGGGCGCGCCTGGCCCCGTGCCCAAATCAGAATTGCGACTCTGGCAATCAATGAGCCTACTTTGTCAAATGTCGGGACGCCTGGAAGGTGGGTAGCATAGCGTTGAAGGGGCCCCTTAAGTAACTCCGACGCTCCGGCAGTAAGGGTTGATGGCTGTTCAAGCGCAACAAACCCCCTCAGCACTCGCCCGAAACTTGGACCTGCCATTTCAACACAAACAAACCCCAGCCCTCGGGTCTCTGGGTGAACTTTTCCACCAAGGTATCTTTGAAGGACCAGCAGGATTCTCAGAGATCTGTGAATTCCTGAAAGGGCGTGGAGAGGTAGCGTCGGTTTATCTCCAAGCCAGTATAGGTCTTTCATTCCGGCTGGGGCTCTTCCTATATTTTCGGAGGGTAGAGTGACATGTTGCTTTGGGCAACTGGGCGTTTCAGGTGTCGAGACACCCTTTTCATGGAGAAGCGCAAAGAGCCGGGACCATGTTGCCCAGCGTGCATCGAGATGAGGCTTGCGGAAGTGCAAAACATTTGCTCATGTGACCAAGCCCCCTTCGACTGGCAGCCGAAATTCCACGAGCACCGGCGGCAGATGGTGGCAAACTGCGACATCTCCACCATCTAAGTGCACAAGGACTCCAGTGTGGGAGCCGCAAGACAGACGGGAACCACTTCTTGACAGCCTGGACCTAGCTTACATGCTCGTTTTTGTGTCCATCTCGGCTTGATGGCTCCTTTTGGCATTCAGGGGCCATGCGCCTATGCAGTTCGAGGGTGGACAGTCTTGCGCGGAGGCCCGCGTGCCCAAGAAACGGGGAAAAGGTGTTGGAGCCAGGAGGCTGAGGGCAAAGAAGCAGGGGCGGAGCGTGGAGGGTTTAGGGTTTAGGGTTTAGGGAAGTTTAGGGTTGAGGGTGTGCAACTGCCCGCATTTGCCACACGCCATGGCTACAGGAACAACATCGCTGCCGGCCACCGGAGGTCAGGGGGTCCGAGGCTCACGGCGCCACACAAGTCGGCGTTCTGGATCCTGGGCGGCCCCCCCAATCCCATCAACAGGAGGCTCGATTCGGGGATCGTTTTCAGTAAACCGGCCGTTCGCAACGCGCACTGATCCCAAAGGAGGGCTGCCAAAGGCAGCTTTCGCAGAGGAGGCGAGGCCACAAAGCGGCGCACGTCGGCATACTCCTCCGAAGCATAAACCCACACTTCCTGCATGACAAGCAGGCCGTGGAGTCTCACTCCGAGTACATCAGCCGAAGGGCTTGAGGTGGCCGTCTGCACCATCTAGAGGCTCACATAACTCACATAACACAGCTTGCAGCATGGGTTAGGGGCAGTTTTGCTTTGTTTTTGGGGCGAGGGAGGGGCTTTGGGTAGGCTGGGTTGCGATCTGAGCCTTGCAAGGGGGTCTCCGGCTCTTGCCTTTTTCTGGGCATGTTAGTGGGTTCAGGGAGCGTACTGGTAGGGGTCGGCGGAAGCCACTTAGAAGAAGACTAGAAGGGGCTCAGCTGCTGTAAAACAACGCTACACAGGCAATCTTGATCTCAGAGGCGGTTCAGGGCTTAGGGGTTTAGGGGGTGTTTTGGGGCTTCCGGGTTAGCTCAAGAGAGCTGCTGCTACTTCTCGCCGTGGGCCTTGCTCCTTCTCCCTGGCCGGCTTTTGCCCAGGGCTCGGTGTGCCAGGAACCTGATCCTGAAGAACTGGGACTCAATGTCTGGGCCTTCTAAGCTGCACAATCTGCTTTCCCTAAACCCTAATCCCTAACCCCTAAACCCCTAAACCCCTAAGCCCTAAAGCCTGAACCCTAAACCCTAGCCGATTGGCTGCCGCAACTCCTCTGGGAGGTGATCACTTCACCCGAGGGCGGCTGAAGGCAGCCTCCGGCGAGGACCGTGCGCGCTTGAGGCAAAGGAGGCTGTAAGCTGCAAACCGTGGAACAACCAAAAACCCTGCAACTTCCCCAAGCTCGCCCTAGGCCCTAAGGCCCTATGCACTTCCGAGTGGAACATGGCGCCCGATTTCTGAGAAGGGCCAACTTGCCACGAAGCGCGCGCCTGACACCTAGAATTTGAGGCCCAAGGCGTTGCGGTGGAGAAGCTTACATGGTTGTACCTCAGCCTGGGTGTCACGGCACGCCAAGGTCCTCATCCCATTCGCATGCTGCACTGACCGGGCGAGCGACAGACCAGAGGTCGGGGCTTGTGGTCCTCTCCTGCCAACCCTCAATGTTTGCCAGCAGCCCCAAACATAAGTGGATTGCTCAAGATTCCGGATGGCTGTAGGGCTCAGAGCCTGCTGGCACAGGCCGGTACAAAAGGAAGCGACGCTGAGCTGCCAGGCAGGCATCGGTTACGACCCCTGAGCCGTCACTCTGCATTGACCTGCGTGACCAGCTCGGCAGTGGCATTTGGGTGCATCTTCCTCGGCCCAGCGACGTCCCGAAAACTAGACGGTGCTGGGCGACTCGTGTGCGTGTGAACTGTGAAAGCTTGGCTTCCTGCATACAGCTGCGGACAGAGTGTTTTGGCTCATGCGCCCGCAAAAATGTGGCGGCAGAGTTGGGGGAACCTTGCATGTCGGCGTCCGCTTCAGGGTATAGCTACCGTCCCTCTTCTTGCAAGGTCAAGAGAGCAAAGGGCACTCTACGCGTCTCCCACGACAAGCGGCAGCAGTCTGGAGGCATGCGTCACGGGATCAATGCCGCCCGCGCACTAAACACCTGACTTGGACAAGCTCTTGCTTCTACAGGTTTGGACAAGTTGTGCAGCCCATCTAACAGACCATGGTGTTGCCAGCGTCCGGCTTAGCTCAGGCTTGTGTGCTGCAGTTCCTAACTTCTCGCAGAGTCCAAGAACCACCAGTGCCGCCAAACAGCATTTGCGAAGCTCAAAGGCAGGCTCATCGAAAGATCTGGACGCAGGCTGCAAGCAGGGGAATCTCTTGCTGCTAGGACCCGCTCGTCTTCTCTCTTCTATCACTGCACTCGTTTCGTAGTCTGTGGCCGCACACTTATTGCCGCCTGTCACGCTGTGTAGCTGGGGTTCTTGGGTTAACAGGGCTTAGTGAGGGCACGTGAAGCCTTCAGAGAAAAGCACACAGGCTTGTCTCGAAGGTTCGTGAATTCGAGGACTTTCGGCACAACTTCTTCCCAGCTTTCTCAAAGCTGACAATCCTCCGCCGATGCCTCGACACAATCCGGCCTTCGCCCCTTAGTGCCCGACTCAGGTCGAACGATGCACATCATCCTCGAAAGCTGTCCTCCTGGAAACACTGGTAGCAAACAACCCTTGAAGATCTGGTCCTTAGATTGCCCAGCTCTGCCGAACCTATCTGGGCACAGGCGCGATAAGCGCTTGAGAATGTGATGTTTGCAGTCTGTCGGATGCATCGTTCGCTCCCCACGGCAGCGTGCGAAAAGCTGGCCCAAGAAGGATGCCAGCAGCAAAGGCAAGAGTGAGTTTCTGTGAACCCCAAGGGCAGACTGGCTCATTTCCCATGGGCGCTAGCGTGGCTATACTTACAGAAACGGCACGATAGGGCCCTCATCCCACGCGGTTGCCTGCAGGAGTCCTTTGCCGACGGGGCGAGCGACAGGCCAGAGGCCGGGGCTTGTGGTCCTCTCCTGCCAACCCTCAATGTTTCCAAACAATTAGTGGATTGCTCAAGATTCCGGATGGCTGTAGGGCTCAGAGCCTGCTGGCAAAGGCCGGTACAAAAGCAAGTGACGCTGAGCTGCCAGGCAGGCAACATCAGTTACAACTCCTGGGCCATCACTCTGGATTGCGGGCATCCGGGTGCATCCCCGGCGGCGAATTTGCAGTCTTGTGTTTCAAGCCACTAGACGGTGCTGGGCGACTCGTGTGCGTGTGAACTGTGAAAGCTTGGCTTCCTGCATACAGCTGCGCACAGAGCGTTTTGGCTCATGCGCCCGCAAAAATGTGGCGGCAGAGTTGGGGGAACCTTGCATGTCGGCGTCCGCTTCAGGGTATAGCTACCGTCCCTCTTCTTGCAAGGTCAAGAGAGCAAAGGGCACTCTACGCGTCTCCCACGACAAGCGGCAGCAGTCTGGAGGCATGCGTCACGGGATCAATGCCGCCTGCGCACTAAACACCTGACTTGGACAAGCTCTTGCTTCTACAGGTTTGGACAAGTTGTGCAGCCCATCTAACAGACCATGGTGTTGCCAGCGTCCGGCTTAGCTCAGGCTTGTGTGCTGCAGTTCCTAACTTCTCGCAGAGTCCAAGAACCACCAGTGCCGCCAAACAGCATTTGCGAAGCTCAAAGGCAGGCTCATCGAAAGATCTGGACGCAGGCTGCAAGCAGGGGAATCTCTTGCTGCTAGGACCCGCTCGTCTTCTCTCTTCTATCACTGCACTCGTTTCGTAGTCTGTGGCCGCACACTTATTGCCGCCTGTCACACTGTGTAGCTGGGGTTC
Source organism: Symbiodinium natans (assembly GCA_905221605.1). Classification (NCBI taxonomy): domain Eukaryota; class Dinophyceae; order Suessiales; family Symbiodiniaceae; genus Symbiodinium; species Symbiodinium natans. Next base: position 958,344 of record CAJNDS010002301.1, read on the forward strand.
TTGGGTTAACAGGGCTTAGTGAGGGCACGTGAAGCCTTCAGAGAAAAGCACACAGGCTTGTCTCGAAGGTTCGTGAATTCGAGGACTTTCGGCACAACTTCTTCCCAGCTTTCTCAAAGCTGACAATCCTCCGCCGATGCCTCGACACAATCCGGCCGTCGCCCCCCAGTGCCCGACTCAGGTCGAACGATGCACATCATCCTCGAAATCTGTCCTCCCGAGAGTTCGGGCAGCACCAGCACGTCTGGTTTGTGGCCGTCATTCGCTCCCCCAGATCGCGTGTGAAAAGCTGGTCCAAGAAGGAAGCAAGTGTTGCCAAGGCCACTCCGGCATTGCAAGCCAGCGCCCGCTTTCATGAGAGCGAGTTGCGCAGCCACTGCGCTCATCTTAAGGGTGTGCACAGCGGGGAGGGCTTGCTTGTTAGACCCTTCCGCATCCCCCATGCACAAAAGCAGGGGGACGATGGAAACTGAAATCTTCAATTCGGAGCGCAACATCCGGCACGGATTCAAAGTTGAAGGACGTGTGCAGCAGGGTACGTTTCTTGCATCTCTCTGCTGCTAAATAGCATTGCTTTGCATACAGCTCGGAAGCTGAAGGAGATGTGGAATATGTGGAATGGGCCCCAGTCGTGCAAAGGTCCCACCACTTTCAACAAACAATGATGGGGGGGAATTCCGGGACTCTCCTTTGCCGACCAGACACGCGATGTGATGGAGGCCCATCTGGAACCCCTGGAATTACAAGCAACGATGAGGGGATCCAAGGTTGGGCTTGGTAAAACCCTAAGGGGCATGTTGCTTGTCTGGGCACTCCTGCAAGACGAAGAAGATCGTGACACAGCTACGCCGGGTATGCTTTCTCGAACCTTAAGCACTGAGGCCAATGTCATACACCCGGCGATGAAGGGAGCGTCCGCCCTTTTCACTCAGGGCACCGAGCCGGGAGTTTCCGGCGCTTCGCGAGAACTCCAGCATGCTGGCCGATGGGCCCAGTCACCTTAAGGGGAGCTGAAAAAAAATGGCAAGAAGAAGGGGTAGCTGGGCATGGAGTCTTTAGGTCACCTGGATTTTCTGGGCATGGGAAAGGCGGGGTGCCCCACGCAGAGGGAGCTGAAGGCTCAAGAGTCCGGATCGGCTGTAGGGCTCAGAGCCTGCCGGCAAAGGCCGGTACAAGAAAAAGTGCTGCTGAGCTGCCAGGCAGGCAACATCGGTTACAAGCCCTCGGCCATCACTCTGCATTGCCCTGCATGAACAGCGGTGGCATCTGGGTGCATCGTGTTCGGCCTGGTGAGCTCTACTTTGCATCCTGAGCCTATCATCCAGTGTGGGCTTCGAGATCAAGGGCCACAAAACACCTCTCCTTAAGGCCATGCCGCTGCGAGCAAAGGGCGCTCGACGAGTTTGTTGCAAGTCTGCAGACTCCCCCTGGTGGCACACGACCTACAATGCAAGGTCTTACGGAATCCAAGAGCTATGCTTTAGGCCTTGTGGGCACCTAGATATCATGGGAAGTGCGAACTTGGAACTAGCTTCTACTTCAACTGAGGGATTTCTTCACGCCCTGCGCTCGCAACACCATCCAAACGCCCTTGGCACGTCGCACCATCGCAACAGGAGTTCAGAACATGCGTGCTGTCACGCCTTTTGAATGACGACCGAGCACAAGCATGCGGACAGAACTTTGCGACGTGAGGCAACAGCTTGTTGGTGCCTGCTGCAACAACGTCCCGAGAGCGTCTGTACGATGCCGCTTCTGAACGCGTCCAAACCACAAAACAACAGAACTGCAGCACGGCCATGCCCCCTGATCTGAGACACCTACGCCACTCGATGCATGCGCCCCGACATCAAGGCAGGAAGCAGGGCCGTAGGGCGAAGCCCCGACAGGAGTCTCCAGCGTGCTGCGAGATTTCCTCCATGCGTGCCTTGCGTGCCTGTGGGCAAGTCAGTCTTGAAACCTTTGCTTGTCGGAAGAGAGAAGTAGCAAGCTCCATTCGCGGGAAGATTGACAGCTTTGGTTCAAAAGACACACCAACAAAAGGAGGGCGACCGAAACTTATCCCACGTGACGCGGCTGCAACATGATTGTCACAGCCTACAAAGTATTCTAAATCCCATGCGTGCTGCATGCTGGGCACACGTGTGCGGAGACAGACACAGCATAACTTTGCGATGTTCTGGAAGGGCCCTACCCAGCCTCAGAACCGAATCGCAGGCAAAAGTGTGGGCATGCCTTTGCCGTGTCTGTTCTGGAATGTCCCTCGGCCCAGCGCAGGAATAGTCACCCTGCACATCGGCAGAGTGACTTCTTCGGCGCCAAAGACAACTCACCCGAACTCAAACTCGCGCCGTCGCAAGAAGAGTTCTGAATCTGCATGCTGGGCACACGTGTGCGCAGACAGACACAGCATAACTTTGCGATGTTCTGGAAGGGCCCTACCCAGCCTCAGAACCGAATCGCAGGCAAAAGTGTGGGCATGCCTTTGCCATGTCTGTTCTGGAATGTCCCTCGGCCCAGCGCAGGAATAGTCACCCTGCACATCGGCAGAGTGACTTCTTCGGCGCCAAAGACAACTCACCCGAACTCAAACTCGCGCCGTCGCAAGAAGAGTTCTGAATCTGCATGCTTTCTTTGCACGCTTTCAGGCCGCATGGGTGAGAATCGCGCGAGTGCATTGCAAGGGGCATCCTTACGCGAGATGACGGAGCCAAGTAAATTTGCGATGCCAATTCGGGAATGTCCCTCTCCCCGGCATCAGAACAGATCTCCAAAATATCCATCTGCAGTGCAAGCGAAACTGACTGCTTGGGCTGCTCGGGTGCACAAGGCAACCCACCGCTACCGAAAAAGGAGGCCCACCGGAACTTGAATCACTTGCGGTGTGCTTGTGAGATGCTTGTCGCAGCTTACAAAGTATCATGTTCGATGTGTGTTGCGTGCATGCAGGCACGAGCATGACTGCGCAATGTCAGTCCTGGAACGTGCCAATCGTCGATTTGCAGAAACCCTGGCAAATCCATCCACGGGCAGACTGGATGCTTGGCTCATCTCGCAGAGAGGCAACCCTGTCGAAGTGACCCGCATGTCGAACGGCCGTCTGGAAGTACGCAAGTGCGACGATCGAGCGCAAGCCGCTGGATGAGGATTGGCAGAATGGGGTGAACATGGCCAGGCTCAGAATCTTGCTGAACCTCTGAAGAATCACTGAAAGCGCGAGTCTACGTCGAATCCCTTCTTGCCTGGCGCTCCCATGCACTAAGAGTGCCCCGTGACTTGTGACGTTGCACCTGTCGTCACGCCTTCGCAATAAGAGTCGGGTCTCACGCACGGCATCTAGACCTTCAAAGGAGACTACATTGGAAACCACAGGTCCAGCTTAGCAGGGAAATACGAAGTGGGGATGGTCAGGTACAAGTCGGTAGAGTCACAGGCTGCATGATGGCTTCCCAATGAGTCATAGGGGCAAAACAGAAGGGACCCCCTGAAAGGCGTCACCTCAGCCGACCTTGGACGAACCTTGTAAGCCCAAAACCTCCAAAAGGAACCTCGGCGAAGGGATGCGACTTCGACGAAGGACAAAAAGAGGGTTTGACAAGCGGCGCTTGCCGAGCCTGATCTTCTTCACTCCCTCGACGAACGGGGCTTCGACGAAGGGGCGAAGAGACGACGGCCCGGGCGCTCAAACGAACTTCGCCCAAGGTTCGCCTGGTGATCGCCCTGTCCTTTACCCCTGAAGCCATATGAGTCAATGAGGCATGCCTCGGCAAGGGAGCTCGCCTCAAGCGCATGAAGTGAGCCTTCCGCTTGGACGTCGCCCTGGAATCTCGCCCCCTTCACCCCGACAATCGCTCTTGCTCCGGCCTGATTCTCATCAATTCCCTCTGTTGCGATTGCGAGTCAAGACAGGACCTCGCGCGCAGTGCATCATGCTGGGGTCAGGGCCATGCGCTCTTGTGGCGTCTGCCATGTTACGGGGTCCCCTAATTCGAACCCCAAGATAAGGCTGCTGTCGCCCTCGGCTTGTCTCAACTCACGGGTCTCTTGAAGCTCTTGGTTGCAAACTCGGCCTCATGGCATAGGGCCCTTAAAGGCGGCACCTTTTGCACAGCAGTCGCAAGGTACCTCCTCTGCTCCTCGCCGAAGCACAAGCAAGGCCAGGGAGCCTCTGGCCGAGCGCACGCCGACCTGGACAAGTATGCCCTGAAGGAAAAGGTGACGTAGACCAACCTAAACCCTAAACCCTAAACCCTAAACCCTAAACCCTAAACCCTAAACCCTAAACCCTAAACCCTAAACCCTAAACCCTAAACCCTAAACCCTCAGACAGGGCTCATACTCTCTCGGGTTTCCGGTGGATCGAGTTGTGGGTGTTTGCTTGGCTTTGGGTTTGTAGGGTCGAGGGCTTCATTGGGTTGGGGAACTTTGCCCGCGCAAAGGGCTTAGGGTAAAGAGGTAAAGAAGTGCCACTGGGGGGGGGGTCATAGAAGCAATCATAGGGTTTAGGGTTGAGGGTTTAGGGGTTCAGGTCATAGGGTTTGGAGTTTAGGGTCCCAGAACCCAACATCAACTTGGAACACCCTGGCAACCTTCAACCCGAGGCCCCCCCACCCTAAACCTGAAGCTATGAATCCCACCCAGCCCCCCAAACCCGCAACCTTAAGTCCTACCTAACACCGCAGCCCCCTATAAGTCGATTGGAGGTGGGTTTGGGGACCCCGTAAACATCTACACTTCTATGGGCCAACGCCAGGATGTTCAGGATTTTAGGGTATATAGGGGTTTAGGGGTTTAGGGTTTAGGGATCAGGGTGGTTGTACAGAGACAAGGGCCACTTGTGAAACAAATGGTTCCGAACAAATGGTTCCAAAGTAGCCCCAGCTTGCTTCGAACCCCGGGCAACCGACCGACGAAGCTCTCCAGCGTCATCCGAAGTTGCCCAAGTCAATGCCGGCCTGGGTTCTGTTGCAGGGTTGAGGGCTTAGGGCTTCGGGTGTGCAGGGTCGAACGCTTTAGCGTGCGTGGGCTTTAGGCTTTCGGGGTTGAAGTTTCGCGGTTGAGGCTAGAGGGCTCAGGGCTTCCGGCCAATCCTCCCCAGCCTTTATAAACCCTGGAACCTGAACACTGAACCCTCTTCTTGAGCTTAAGCTAAGGACATTGGAGGGGGGCGGGGAGGGGCATGGGATTTCTGGTTCAGAGTTCAGTTTGCCTTTGCAGGGAGCCAAGGGTGTTGAAAAGCCATGGGCTACAATCATTTTGTATTGTATCTGGGTTAGGGTTTAGTTGGGGTTTGGGGTTTGGGGTTTGGGGGTTTGGGGGTTTGGGGGTTTGGGGTTTGGGGTTTGGGGTTTGGGGTTTGAGAGGGTTTAGGGCTGAAACAATGTTCAGCCCCTAAACCCCTAAGCCCCCCCAAAACCTTTGCCAAGGCGCGTTTACCCTGCCCAGATGTTGCTCCACGAGCTGGGCCTGTTGAACCACAGAAAGGGTTGGGGAGAGAAAAACATCCGAACTCCCAACCACGAAGGGCAGCCACATGTGCGTAGCTCCTGTTTACCAACGCCCCTCAATACAGCAGTCCGGGGTGGATCGAAGCCTCTTGCAAGACTCTTACAATGGAAGCTACACACCTGAAACAGTCCCAGAAGTTTTGGGGGTACAGGGGCTTTTTCAGCTTGAGATTCGTAGGGGCTTGAGGGGGGTGAAGGCACGAGTGCTTCAGGGATTGGGGATGACGGACGGACTCGAGGGGTTCTTTGGCGTTCTCCTCTGGGGCTTATCGGGATTTCTCTAAGGTTTCGCTAAAAGCTAGGGTTCGCTTGTTTTAGGTCTTAGGGCTTCTAACTTCTGGAGGGCCTTTCCGGGATGAGTGCCCCAGTTTTGCATGGCTTGTCCGCGACTGGCGGATTAGGTCTTTGGATCACGAGCCTGGGGTTTGTAACTTGGCTTCTGGGGTTTACGCGAGGCTTGTTGGCTTGTGCTCTCACTCTCGCTTCCGTGCCGGACAACTATCCCGGCAGCAGAGTCCGCCGCGGAGAGTTTGGCATTGAAACTCGTTGAAAGCTCAGACTCTGGAAGTTCCCTAGACCCCAAGAAAACTTTACAAGTGGCTGCACGTTCCCCCACAGCAGCCTGGGTGGCATGTAGCATCGCCGAGGGTGTCTGTGCTGAGCGCCGGGCTGTTCGCTGGGTTTACAGCAACTCTTGAGCAAATTTAGTCTTTTTAGGCACGGTCTCAGCAGCATCAGGCCTTGCAATCATGGAGTGCAACCTGCACCTCGAGGAAGCCCTGGACTCCCTGGACTGGCCCAAAAGGAAAAGTCGGGGGAACGCCCGAGGCCGGTCCTGGGTTTTTGTACACCCGGAGCTCGTCAGGTTCAAGCAAGGCGCAGAGGCGCGACACGCCGCGGGTTTTTGTTGCCCGTCTTCTTCTTCTTCTTCTTCTTCTTCTTCTTCTTCTTCTTCTTCTTCTTCTTCTTCTTCTTCTTCTTCTTCTTCTTTTGGGCTCGTCCTGCGTCTGGTAGGAGACGGGGCCCTTGCCTTTCGGAACTTGTCGGTCTTCGCTGGCACCGAAGGCGCAGTAGACCCGTCCCTACGCAGGAACCAGCGGCAGTTCCTACCATTTTTGCACCCCTTGGGGTAAAACACGCATCGGAGGTATCCTTTCCGGCGCTGCGAGTCCCGACTTTGACCTCCATGGCGAACGACTCTTTGAGGCAGCCTCAGAGTCTTTGACACGGCCTGCTTAATGCTTGCCCTTCTGGAACAAAACGGCAAGCGCTTTCTTGGAAAGGGGAACCCTATATAGCCCCTTAATAGAGTACTACAGGGGGACAAAGCCACTGTACCTAACTCCCTCACTCCCTACAAAAAATGACGCTGGCACACCACCCCCCCCCCCCCCCGGCCTCTACAATGTCGGAAGAAGCATCTTCGACGACCCGCAGCAGACAGCAAGAAAGCCTGCTCGTGTGGTTTCTTAACCCTGAAACCCAACCCTTGGGGGTCTCGGGGGCTTTCATCTGTACTGTACGCCTTACATGAACCCTAAACGTGTGCATTCCAAAGACCTAGACTCCAACAATAACCCTTGAGAATAGATGATAAGCTCTATACCCCGAACTCTTGACCCCCCCCCCGGGTCCCGAGTCCCGAAGCCCTGATAAGCCCAAAATCCTACTAAGCCCTTATAAGCCTTTAACCCCAGAGGATCCAGGTACCTGCGTGGTATATTTTGCGGTTTCTTCGGGGGCAGCTAGAGCAGCTTCAGGGCACAAGTATCTGCCGTACGAGTACGTGGACCCCTGAACCCCTAAACCCCTAAACCCCTAAACCCCTAAACCCCTAAACCCCTAAACCCCTAAACCCTTAAACCCTTAAACCCTTAAACTCTTAAACCCTTAAACCCTTAAACCCTTAAACCCTCAAACCCTTAAACCCTGAACCCTAAACCCTACATGGACCCTTTGAGAACTCCGAACCGCCCGCAGCCTTGAGGCACAGATGTCAGCAGTGACTCGCGAGAGAAGGAACCGGCCTGGCTCTTCGGGTAGTTTCGTGGGTTTAGGGTTTAGGGTTTAGGGTTTAGGGGGTTTAGGGTTTAGGGCTGTAGAGTTAGGGTTTAGGGTTTAGGGTTTAGGGCTTAGGGTTTATGCCCTTAAGTGGGGACCCCTTATATACCCCTGAACAAACCCTTTACCACCCAAGGGCCCATGCTTCAGAACCCTTTAAAGAAGGTCAGGGACCATATGAAGGGCCACATAACTACCCTTGGACTGGCAACATTCCAATGATTCCGAGGATTAGGGTCACGAGGGTTTGGTTTGGAAGGGTTCAGGGTTCAGGGTTTGGATTCAGGGTTTAGGGCTTGGGGTTTCGGGCGGCAACTTGGTTCTCGTCTAGGGCGTCTCATGGGATCAAATCTTCTGGATTGGTGGGTTTACCTTCTAAACCCCCAAACCCTTCGACTTACTGGCTCTTAGGTACCTGCCTTATAAGGAAGTCGATGAGGACACAAGGTACATAATTCCCTCATTTCCTACTAAGAACCAGGAAGTAGACAGCCCAAAAGCATCAATCCTGTAGTTTTGGGGTTGGCGGCCTCACGTCATGGAACCGTCATGGAACCCCAACCTGCAAAGCAGGTTACACCCCTGAGCTGGCCACGGCTCAGCCGGATTCTAAGCCCTGTACTACATGAATTATATAAGGCCTATACCGGACCTAAGACCCTAAACCCTAAACCTGTAAGGCCCCCCTAAACCCTAAACCCTAAACCCCAAACCCCAAACCCCAAACCCTGCACCCTAAACCCTAAACCCTAACCCCCACCCCCCCCCCCCCCAACAAAAAAAAAAAAAGAAATACATCTGCGCGCGCATCAGAAGGATGCTCCCCCTTTTTCTAGCAGTCCTAATTTAGGGATGATAATTGGTGTAGTCTAACCCCTACTAAGGACTCCCAAGGGACCTTAGGGCATAGCTAGGGGTTCTTTCGGGGGGATGTATATGGGGACTAGATAAGGTATGTATACGGGCTATACAGGGGAAGACGATTAAGAGTCCCTTCTTTTAGAGTTTAGGGTTTATAGGGTTTATAGGTTTATAGGGTTTATAGGGTTTATAGGGTTTATAGGGTTTATAGGGTTTATAGGGTTTAGGGTTTAGGAGCCTTGCGGCATCGCCCTGGCCGTCAGAGGCTTGGACTTGCACCAGCCGTCAGCCTGGGCTCCAGGCTCGTGGAGGTTTGGAGCATTCTGCTTCAGAAAAGGGTTTAGAGTTTAGGGTTTAGGGTTTAGGGTTTAGGGTGTAGGGCTTAGGGTTTAGGGTTTAGGGGTTTAGGGGATGCGTGCTAGGGGCCTGGTCAGCACGTGCCCCAGGAGGTGGAGTGACAAAGGTTGCCAGCTCAGTGCTGCCCGCAGGCGAAGACGAGTTGACCCGGGTGCCCCAATAATCCCCCCGCCCTCCCCCCACACCCCAAACCCTGAACCCTGAACCCTAAACCCTAAACCCGAAATCCCAAACCCCAAACCCCAAACCCTAAACCCTAAACCCTAAATCCCAAACCGAAAGCCCTAAACCGTACACCCTTGCTGCAGACCAGACAGGGGGCCTTAGACCGGCCCATGGCAGAAACGCGAGGCAAAGCTGGAATTCAGGGCTCCGCCCCGTATGTAGTGTTTATGGGTTCAGGCTTTTGGGATGTTGCGTTGCAAGCTTGGACACAAATGGTCTTTTGTTGGTCTTGTGTAGATGGAGCTGACATGTGCAGCCTGCTGGTGGGATGATTTTGGGGGGCTGAGGACTTAGGCTGTTTGGAGCTGCCCTCTGACCACCTTCGTCCTGATGTCCGAGCTCCATGGACGAGCATGTTTCACTAAAGGTTTGCGTGGAAGCTTCGTTGTCACGAAGTCTCGTGGATTCAAGCTCCTTCTTCATCTCTCTCTCCCTCTCTTCATGCTGGTCGTTTATTCGTCTGGGGGCTTATCTTTCAGGGCTTCGGGAATTGGGATCATGGCAACTACCAAGATGTGGGCCATGAGCTAAACTGATACGACCAGCCCGAACAACACAAGGCCTTTGTTGCCAGAGTCCGCAGATATCAGTGGCCCTGGACAGTGAAACCAGAGATCCTACAAGCTGGAACAGAGGCCTAAATCATGAAAACCACCCCCTGAGCCCCTCCGAAACCCCAGCACCCTAAACCTTAAACCCTAAACCCGAAACCCTAAACTTAACCCTAATCCCTAAACCGAAGCCCTGGCCCTACAGCACAATCATAAAGAAAGCCTCGGATCCAGCAGCAGAGGTGAGACACGTCAGGCCATGAGGCACTGCACATGCACCCTAAACGACCCCACGCCGAAATGACAAAGGGTTTAGGGTTTAGGGTTTAGGGTTTAGGGTTTAGGGTTTAGGGTTTAGGGCTTCGGGACTCCTTAAGTGCCCTCTCAACTTCTACCACGCTCCCCAGTTTTGGGGGGCCGTGTCTGCACACTTCATCGGGAGGGCGTGTCAATCTTCATCTGCGGCCGCTCGCGCGCCGAAGCTGCTTCTAGCACAGCCGGACCAAATATCCTGCTGGATTGTCCAGAAACAAAACGTGCTAGAGTTATAGGGCTTAGGAGAAGGGTTACCCTAGAAAGCCTCTTGCGCAAGCGTGGACCCAAACGGAGACACCATGTGTGCCAAAGTCCAAAAGCGACTTGAAAGTTTCGAGGACGGCGAGCAGGGCCATGCCCACGCCTATAGGCGAGAGCGCCTTCGTCCAAACGGTCCCCAGAGGGCGCGCCGCATGGTAATTCCCGCCTAGCCCCTCCTGCTCTGCACGTTGGAACCCCTGTTTCGGACATAAAGCCCATGCAGCCCCAAATCTTATCAGCCATCTTCAATCCTAAACCCTCAACCCTAAACCTTAAACCCTCTGGCCTCAAAACCTGAAAGCCACAGCCCTTCTCCTGATGTTGCCATCCTCGTCGGTGGCGCCGAACTTGCGGAGGACCTGGTTTTCGATCCTAAACCTTAAGCCCTAACCCGAAACCCTAAACCCTAAACTCTAAACCCTACAAACCCTAAACCCTAGTTGAGGGTCGAGTTTAGTGGTTTAGGGTTTGGGGGTTTAGGGGTTTCGGGTGTTCTGTTGGGTTGAGTGGGACGGTGCGAAGGGAACGACAAGACCACGGAAGAGCAGGGCTTAGGCTTGGGAGGTTCGCCCTTGTACTAACAGTCCTGAAATTGGATTCTAGTACCCCATATAATAATCCCCAACATAGGCGGGAACATCCCAAGTTTAGGCTCTTGAGGTTTTGAACATGATGCGTCGCGTCCCAGTAGACGTCTTGTGTGCACCATGACCCCAATCTGAAAACCCAAGAAAGGCGCAACCCCCCAAAAAGAGGTTCTTCAAAATGAGCGCCCCTTCGGCTGAGAAGATAAACCCTTTTCACCCTACTACCCCCCCCCCCCCCCCCCAAAAAAAAAAAAAAACGAGAAGTACTGACAACTTGAGGCGACTCCAACATTGACAAGGGGCCGTCACGATCTCGTGGTCCACGATGTCAAGCCCCATGCTCAAGGCCAGCCTCAAGCGGCTTTGAAGGGAATTTCCTGAACCCAAAACCTAAAACCCTGAGCCCCTAAACCCTAAACCCCTAAACCCCCTCCCTGAACCCGAAACCCTAAACCCTAAACCCTGGAGATCGCTGGGGGCTGAAGGAGCTCAGAGGATTGGGGGTTAAGCTTCGGAGGGTTTGCAGGAGTGCTCTCAGGTCAGTGCCGATTTCCACGGTCCCAGGTGGCGGGAGGCTCCGCTTCAGAGATTTAAGGATCTAGGGTGAGGCCGTGCAAATCAAAAAGTTGCCCCAAGCCGAAGCCCCAAGCCTTCAACCTTCAAGCCCGAGATCTTAAACGCCCGAAGCCTAAAACCCTAAACCACAAACCTTCGCGCCCGAAACCCGAAACCCGCCCGAAGCCTTTCACGAAGCCACCCCCCCCCCCACCAAACATGCCCTAAACCCTGCACCCTAACCCCTAAACCCTAACCCCTAAACTCTAAACCCTAACCCCTAAACCCTAAACCCTAAACTCTAAGAAGCGCTTCTGCGTGCCAGGATGCTCTTTAAGATGATCTGGGTCCACACCATCCTCATGGGCATCACTTCAGGCAGATTGGGGGAATAGGGTTCCGTTTAGGGTTTATAGGGCTTAGGGTCTATAGTCTATATAGGGTTTAGGGTTTAGGGTTTAGGGTTTAGGGTTTAGGGTTTAAGGCACCTAACCCTCAAGCCCCTAAGGGGACGCTCTGGGGGTGCTTTGGGGTTCACGGTTTATGCAGATATCGGGGGCCGAGGGTTGCCAGGGCTTCACCAACTCCAATTCTAAGTCGAATACTACGATAGCCCAGGAAGGGTCTAGGGCTTAGAGTTTAGGGCTCCCCCAAACTCCCTAACACTCACAGAGCTCTCTAGACCCTTAAAGCCCTCCCGCAACCGCCGTACGCGGGATTGAGATCAAGAGTTGAGGCCTATGACAGGCCCAATTGTAGGGTCTTGGGCTTTAGGCCTAAAAGTGTTTTTTGGCTAGGGGTTCAGGGTTGAGGACTTGTGCGTAAAACAACTTTCGCGCTTGTGCTGAAAAAGCTATTGCACTGGTTGGTGTTTCCATGGTCCAAACTTCCGTGGACCCATATACACAACCCTAAACCCTAAACCCTAAACACCCCTAACATCCTTGAGCTTCACAGACCTCCGCAGCAACGCCGGCAAGCTTGCTCACATGTGGCGAGGTATTCCTTGCTGTGTCCTTCCCGCCGCCAACCTGAAAAGTCCAGCTCTTCATTGGCCAAACGGGTCCTAAACCCTAAACCCTAAATCCTAAACCCCAAGCCCTAAACCCTAAACCCGAAACCCTAAACCCTAAACCCTAAACCAAACCCTAAACCATAGCTCTTGCGCCCCCGCAGGGCTCGTGCCGTCGAAGCCTTCCAGACATAGCGCTCACCAGGAAGCGCTTGGTGACACGGTCGAAACAATAGGAGCCGGTGCTGAGTATTGCCATCTCTATAGATTTTTCCAAGTAGCCTAGGCACAAGAAAGGAGAACCTTTGTTCGTCTGATTTCCATTTCTCGGTCAAAGAGACCTGCCCTAATCTGATCCGAACAAAAACGGGACAAAGGGCCCCAGCATAGTTGTCGGAATAATGAATAGTATCCCTTGTGGTCCCTGTATATTTAAACTATAAGAACCCACCAAACCCCTTTCATTCAGGCCCCTATGTTACTGAAGATTTCAGGTGCTCTTGGTTTTGGGAGGCAGGAGCTGCCAAACCGGTGAGCAAAGAGCGCGGGGAGAGAGGGGGGGGGGGGGGGAGACTGCGAGGCTTCTTTTGAGCAGCAAAGGGCTGTCTGTATATAAGCATGTCACCATTTGGGGTGTTAGGTGTTTGTGTTGTTGTTAAGATAGGGTTTCGGGGCTTTTGGAGGTTGAGGATTGCCGGGCAGCTTTAAATTTTGTAGGCAAGGTTTCGGGAGAGGTTTTGGAAGCCCTAAACCCTAAACCCTAAACCCTAAACCCTAAACCCTAAACCCTAAACCCTAAACCCTAAACCCTAAACCCTAAACCCTAAACCCTAAACCCTAAACCCTAAACCCTAAACCCTAACCCTAACCCTAAACCCCGAAACGCTGTTTCCTGGGGCCGCGAGCGGGATCCTGCATCTCCGGCTCTCCTTTCAGTGCCGCCAACTTTCTAGCGCCTGGGAGGTAGGGTTTAGGGTTTAGGGTTTGGGGTTTAGGGTTTAGGGTTTAGGGTTTGGGGTTTGGGGTTTGGGGTTTAGGGTCTAGGGTTTAGGGTTTCTGGTTTGGCGCTTCTGGCTTCATTTGGGGGAATTGGTGCCTGTAGCTTAGGGGCCCAGGGTCCAAGGCTGTTTTGGGTTCAAGGCTTTAGGGGTTTGGGGTTGAGGGATCAGGGCTCTTAGAATGTATGGTCAAGCAAGGCTTGCATTGTCAGACCTCGTAACCCCGAACCCATCGGTGTGGTGCAGAGCCAGAAATTTAGGGTTTAGGGTAAGGGTTTAGGGGAGAGGGGGGCCCCCAAGTAGCCAGGGCCTAGCTCATAGCTTAGCATCTCCCTCGTCTGAAGCCCCCAAAGCCCCAAGTCTTGCCTCAAAGCCATGTCTGGTCCCAATCTTATTGGAGACCCCAAAAGCCTTGGTCCTAGCATGCAGCTCTGGAGTAACATGAAGGTTTTGGTGAGGTTCCTGGGCAACTGACGATGTAGCCCTAAACCCGAAACCCTCGACCCTAATCCCAAAGCCCTAAACCCCGAGACCTAAACCCTAAACCCCCAACCCGAACCCGAAACCCCAATCCCTGAACCCTAAACCCCAAACCCCAAACCCTAAACCGCAACCCAGCTGAGGCTGCCGCAGGCAATAGGATCTGCCTGGGCGTGATGCTGGTCTCAACAGACGTAGGGGTTGGCTTACGCCCTAAACCCTAAACCCTAAACCCTACTAACCCATAACAAGGAAACCAATCAACAACAGCAAAATGTGCCCACCCCAACCCTCGAAAACCGGCAGGAGAGCACCAATCTTACCAGGGCGGACGCCCCCGCCTTAAGGGCCACAGGCTGAGTTCAACAAACCCTGAACCCTAAACCCCAAACCACGTCCAACAGTTACGAACCCCAAAAGACCCACTCAACGTCCGACCGAGGTAGGCTGGAAGGGTTGCAAAGACTGCGGAGCTGCCCGATGACCTCGTGCAGAGTTCCAAACCTAACCCACCCCGCCGAATGGGGCTTGTAGAGGGGGGCTTCTAAACAACGGAAGGCTTGGCTTTCTCTGCACCTCAGACGGCCGCTTTGCTTGACATCACTGAAAGCAAGGTGTCAAACGGGCATGCACTGACAGAGCTAATCTAAGGCGCGGCAGGCGCACTGTGCTGTAGAAGTAGTCATGAGGCGGTTTTCGCGCTCAAAGCAGACGGCACTCCCCCTCCCGCTGCAGCCCTTGAGCTTCTTGGTAGCCTTTTAACACTTGTGGGTGGGATCTTGGCGTCATGGTGCCTCCTCCATGTAGGTGACAGGGGGAGCAGACTCCCCGCACTGAAGCTCACCGCACTTTTCCGTCACGGCTATCTGGAAGCCCCCCGCCCGCCTTCTACAAAAACGATACAACCTTCCACAAGCCCCCGTTCATCTGCTTTAGGCTTCTAACCCGACTCTTTTGTCACTGTTGCTTTCACGACTAGACCCGCACCCCCCAACCTTGTGTGCAACTCGCTGCCCTGCCGAGCCGCGTATGGGTACTGCTTCGGCCGCGCCTGATCTTTTGCACGCAGAGATGGTAGCGCTCAGAGAGGAGTACGACTTAGGCAGGGAGTGTTGGGAATGTGGCTCTGACTTGAAGTCCGTTTCGGGCGCACCTTTTCCGTCTACGAGCATCAGCTTCCAGTAAACACTGCCTACCGGGGGGCCCCAACCCCCGTCTGAACTTCATCTTCGTCTTCAGAGTCCAGAACCGACAAAGTTTCATGTGCTTCCTTGCAGCAGTTCATGTTGATTTTCAGACAAACAAGGTTGTTCATGTTTCTGGGTTGCGGCTTATGCATTAGCTTCCAGCGCATTCGGTTTGAAGGGTTAGGGCTCACCCTAAAACCCTAAGACCTAAAACCCCAAACCCTACACCCTCAACCCTGAACTTCTTTAAAAGCCCAACTAGGGTTCATGCAGCTTGCTTTGTGTGTTGGCGAAGCTTAGCGTTAGCACGTGGGCAGGAGCGCAGGACCTTGAAAATGCAAATTCAGCGTAGCCTGCAGTAAAACCTCAACCCTCAACCCTCAACCCTCAACCCTCAACCCTCAACCCTAAACCCTAAACCCTAACCGTAAAAACAAACCGGACGGTTGACGGTTTAGGGTTAGCCATGTCCCGAGCCACCTAAACCTTTCTTTGCCCGAACTCGAAACTGCCTCCAGGAACTGCAAGCATCGCTCATCGGCGCGGGTGATGTACAAAGGCTGACCGGCGATCGTCACCGCGGTCCCTTGAAGGCTTGCTGCTTACACTCGGCTTTGTTGTCTGCGTAAGGCTGACAAGGGGTTTGAGGTTTAGGGTGTACGTGGTTGAGGGGTTGGGCTTCTTGCTAAACCCTCATCACGTACCTGCTTCCGAGACCCAGGCATCTATGAATCTACACCCCTGCACGCCCACCGGCTTTGCCTCGGGTGACCAGACCCATCTGTTCTGTGCTTCGTTACAATCTGTCGTAGGAACCGTCTCAGGCGCCACGAAGAGCGTTGTGCGTAAGACTCAGCACATCCAAAATTCCCTGAACCCCCTGAACCCCAAACCCTAAAAGCAAAACGCAAAAGCCCGAAGCTCAAAGCCCAACACCCCAAACCCTGAACTAAGGCTGTGCAACAAAAAAAACCGGCAGACTCTTCCCAATCCCTCAAGCCTAAATTCCCTCAAGCCCTCAACCCCTCTCCTCCAACTCCCACTCCCCGCCCAAAACCTACAACCCTACAAACCCTGTAAACCCTACAAAAAAACCTAAACCCTAAACCCTAAACCCTGAACCCTAAACCCTAAACCCTAAACCCTAAACCCTAAACCCTAAACCCTAAACCCTAAACCCTAAACCCGAACCCCCACAAAACACAAGCCAGGCTGAGACATGGGGCCGACTCGGAGGTCTGAGAGCTTGAAGTTCTGGCCGGTGGCCGGGTTCTTCATCCCTGGGACTTCGGCTTTAGGGTTTAGGGTTTAAGTTTAGGGTTTAGGGTTTAGGGTTCAGGGTTTAGGGTTTGGGGTTTAGGGATTTGGGGATTCAGGGCTTAGGGATTTATGGTGTAGGGTTTTGGGTTGAGGAATTATAAGGACTAGAGAGCTTGGGTTGAGGGATTTAGGGGTTTAGGTGTAAGGGATTTTGAGCCTTCATCCCTTGGTCGTACGGCCTAGGGTTTCGGGTTTAAGGTTTGAGGGCAAAGCCCTAAACCCTCAAGCCTCAACCCTAAGCCCTCTGCCCTAAACCCTAAACCCTCAAGACCTGATACATAGAAATTGCATAGTCCTTTCCTAAAAGAGCCGGTATCCGAGATGCTTGGCCATTTCATTTGGTCCGTCACCTGCTTGCTGCCGTGGAAACCACCCAAATAGCCATTTTTTGTGATTTTTGACCATTTTGGTACCTAGGCGGTTTGACTAGTTACTAGGTTGGCGGCCTAGGAAAGCACCCAAACGGCAAATTCTAGATTGAGGGGTAAACCCTACGCTTTTGTTTCTTTTAAAAGGCCCAAACTGGTCGGGTGGTTTCCGAAGCCGCCAACGCGAAAAACCCTACGTTTTGGCCCTAGGTTGTGGGTTTGTGAAAGCCCAAAATGGTCAAAAATCACAGAAACTTGATTTGGGTGGTTTGCAAAGCCGCCCTTCACAAACTTTCAATCTAGGGCCAAAACCTAAGAATTTTAACTAGCTTGGCGGCTTTGGAAACCACCCAGCTGGCAAGTTTAGTGGTTTTGACCATTTTTGGGCTTCACAAAACTTCAGTTAGGGGCAAGACATTAGCATTTTTGCTAGTTTGGTGGCCTTGCAATCACCCAACTGGCATTGTCGGCCTTTACAAACCCCCAGTCTAGGGCGAAAACATCGCTACTTTAACAGCCTTTGAATTTCAGTGACTCTTGACCATTTTTTGGCCTTCACAAACCTCCAGGGTTTAGGGTTCCGGGGTAGGGTTCAGGGTTCAGGGTTTAGGGTTTGGTTGGTTTAGGGTTTGGGTTTTTGGGCCGGGAAGGGCTTCTATAGCCCTCCTCAGCCTCAATACGCTTCCGAGCGGCGGCGCTTGTCCGCGAACCTGGAGGTGCGTTGCAAGATAGTCTGATTGCCACATTAGGGTTTAGGGTTTAGGGCTTGGGGTTTGGGGTTTAGGGTTTAGGGTTTAGGATTTGCGGTTTAGGGTACATGCCAAGGCGAGGAATGTTGTAAGCGGGTGGACGTTGAGCAGAAAGTCCAAGCGACAACTACAATCCTAAAAGGTCCTAAAACTTGCGGGAGCATGCTTGACTACATGCCGGGCTGTGTCTCCAGCTGAAAGGCATCGATAGCTGGGCCTATGGCGATAGGTGAAGGGTGTGTAGGGGGCGATAGCTCTCACCGACCTGACTACTGCGGGGTAAGCCTCATGACCCTAAACCCACAACCCTAAACTGCCCTAAACCCTTTAAGCGCCTCCTGTCCCAAGCTGTGGGGTGGGGGGGGGGGGGGGGCAAAACTATACCAAAAAGCTGAGCTTTTCAACCTTATCACCGCTATCATATCACCGCTATCAACCCTTTCAGGTCATGACTCGGGAGGGTCTTGAAGGTAACGGCGCACAACCCCAAAATGCTAAACCCTAGCCCTAAACCCTAAACCCTAAACCCCAAACCCTAAACCATAGACCCTAGACCCTAGACGCTAGACCCTATGGCCGAGCAGCTTCCCGGTCCAGTGTCCGCCTCAGGTTCAGGCCGTGCGGACTCCTATACTACTGTTTGCTGAAGAACCCCCCAAACAAAAAAACACAGATTCTTCCCATTAAGGGCAATGAGGGGGCTTATTTTCCTTTTATTATTTTTTTTTTTTTGGGGGGGGGTTCTTAAGCGACTAGTAGTTTATATGGACAGGCTTATCTTCGAGCCCAAACGACCTGCCCCTTGGGATGTTGCCCCTTAGTCTAACAGTCCTGAATTCGGGATTACAAAAGGGTACTTTATAGCCCAATCTGCCGCGTATACTAGCTGATGTTTGGTGTTCCTAGTATCGGCTATCTCCTGGTTTTTCCAGCTTCAGTACTACCCTAATGATTTTGAAAGCTCTGCTACTGCCCGAAATACTATCTAGACTTGTAGCCTTTGTTAGGGGGTCTGAGGTAGCTCAGTGCACGGTTTACCCCATCCTTCCAGGGACCAAAGTTACGGGGTCCTTGGGGCCTGAGTGCCTTAAATCTGATGACCGAGCTGCTGTTGCGAACGGGAACCTCGAACACGGCCACCTTGCAAGGTTTAGGGTTTAGGGTTTAGGGTTTAGGGTTTAGGGTTTAGGGTTTAGGGTTTAGGTTTTAGGGTTTAGGGTTGAAGGTTTCGGGCTTAGGGTTTAGGGAATCCTGCCCTGGGAAGCCAGCAGAACAGCAAATTAAGCCCCCTTAAACCTCCCAAAAAAACCCGAGGCGAATCTGTCGTTCAAGCTGATTCCTCCTTAAATCCCTCAACCCAAAATTACAGGGTTTTGGCCCCTTGTCGCGCCAAGCTCAAAGCACCTCCCAATACCACGAAACCGGCCATCTTGCCCCTCAGGGCGGAGACGAGACCCTGCACCCTCAAACCGCCTCGTCGTCGTGTGGGTAGAAAGCAATCACCTTGAGTCAAGAAGCCACAGCAAAAGGGTTTTGGGGCTTGGAGCGCGGCCTCAAACCCACCGTACACCCGCAGCCCCCTTAAGAATTCCAAGGATACATGCAAGCCGATGTCTTGGCGAACAAAGGACATACAAAGGACCGGCTGCAGGGAACAGGACTGCGAGAGGCAAGAAAACCCAAGAAACAAAACACACTGAAACTCTCGGGATCCAGGGTCGGGGGTTCAGGGTTGCTAGGGTTTACTGTTGGCTTCTTCTAGCCAGGCCTTCTTGCCCGAGCCTTCTTGAATACTTCAGAAACCCATCTTCCCAAAATGGGAACCAAATTCTGGGCCGAGTGAGACCCCGGCAGAGTTTGCACAGCCCATGTGCAAGTCGCGCAATACAGGCAGCCGGCCATAGACGGTGTTTCTCACCAAAAAAACCGATGCTGCCCTCCATCATGTAGCAGGATGCAAGATGATTCCAGAGAATCAACGCTGACTACCTCAGCAAGGAATACTTTAAGTGTCCCGAAACGGGCAGTGGAAAGCTCTGCCTCACAGGAGATTTAGGACATTGCTTCGAAGGTCAGCTGTAGTACTTCGAGTAGAATCTTCATCCGCGGCCGTTTGCAGAATATGTTTGCGCTATAAGTCCCAAAGCTGCTCTCTGCTGCCACACAGCCCCCCCACACCTGAAGCCCACCCTAAACCCTAAACCCTAAACCCTAAACCCTAAACCCTAAACCCTAAACCCTAAACCCTAAACCCTAAGCCCTAAGCCCTAAGCCCTAAGCCCTAAGCCCTAAGCCCTAAGCCCTAAGCCCTAAGCCCTAAGCCCTAAGCCCTAAGCCCTATAAGCCCTAAGCTATAAGCCCTAAAGCCCCACTTGGCTGCTGGGTGATGAGGGCCACACCAGCACTCTCATTTCATCTTCCACCTTGACCAGTTGGGGCTTGGGAGCAAAAACTGGGGTGCAAACGCCAAGCCTTTTGGTTTACCACTCTTTGCCTAAGAACCCTAAATTAACATGTAAACTTGTAATCCCCGTACTGCCCTACTTATAAGGAAGAACGTGTTTTTTTTTTGTTTTCCGGGGGGGGGGGGGGGTGTTCTTAAGCGAATAGTAGTTTAGGGGTAATGGCTTAGGTTCCAACTTCGAGCAGGGAATGTCAAGCCCCACAGGGGCATGAAGACTTTTGAGCACCTTGATGTGATGCCTACATACAAAAAACATCGGCAAAGAAACACAAACAAGAACCTCACGCTCTTTTTGGAGAATGGCCAGCCCTAAACCCGAAAAAAACCAAACTCAAACCCCAAAACCCTTAGCACTAAATCGTAAACCCCAAACCCCAGCCTGACCATTGATCATCTTTGCTTCGAAACGGAGCACCTGGCCCAGGATTCAGCAAAGACCGATCGGCTCGGTGCTGGTGGTTTAGGGGTTTGGGGGTTTAGGGCTCCGTGAGGAGGAATTGCATCGCACGGCCCTCAACCCCAAGCCCCCAAACACATACTGGAGACCTTGCAAGGGCCTGTACCTTGAACAAAGACTCTCTCGAAGTTGCCCTGAGCCAATGGCGATCCGACTCCCCAAACCGGCCCGGATTTCCAACATACGGCATTGCCCCTCCTGGCTCCTGGGGTCAAACGCAATGCACCAACAAGCCGCGCGATGAGGTCTAGGCTTTATTGCTTCGAGTTTAGGACGTTGCAAGGCCTCACCGGTATAGACCATGAGCTTTTCCAGGTCCACTTTCGGCGGCTGGCGAGCGGGCGCGGTGGGTCGGGAAGGTTTGCTGCAGACAGGTTAGCATTTAGGGTTTAGGGGTTTAGGATTTAGGGTATACATCCCTCTGAAAAGTGCTATGCACTCTTTCATTCTTAGCCGAGTTCGAGAGGCAGATGAACATATAGATGCCCCCCCCAACACCCCCAAATCCTGAGCAGAGTTGCAACTAGCTTAGACGTCTTTTGACAACCCCCGAAACCCCCAACCCCCTAAACCCCCAAAACCCCAAACCCTAAACCCTAAACCCCAAAAAACCTACTCGGAACCCCGACTGGGCGGTTTAGGGCTGACACGGGCTTCAGCCTGCACGTGTGCAAAGACTGATCTCAGAGTGTTTCCGGGAGCCCCCAAACCCTTAAACCCTTAATCCCTTGAAGCCTTGAAGCCTGAACCCTACACCCTAAACCCCAAGCTAGCTTTACAAACCCTAAGTTTGGATCAGGCTTTAGACATGTTCGTGAGCGGCGGAAAACGCATAAAGCCTGATCCGAACTTAGGGCTTGTAAAGCTTGGGGTTTGAAGAGTTTCGGGTTTCTGGATTAGGGGCCAAATCGCCCTGGCAGTTGCCTTCACGTTGATCATCTGAGTGGAGATGAGTGAGTCCTCCCATCGTGCTCTTCTATGAATGAGCCCATTTCGGTTAGAGGAGGCTCGAATGAGGCTTTCACTGTGGCACGGCTGGGAAAACTGGTGCAGAATATTTCACCCTGATTTGTCCTCAGCTTCTTCGGCTTTCCCCCAAGTTTTTTCGCAGCTACAACAGTGAGAACACGAGCCCGACACCCTACCCCCCCGAACCCCAATCTGTGATTTTAAGACAAACTCCTTATAGCCCCTAGACCCCAAACCCTCCGTTCGCTACGTGGGTCGGAGGTAACAAGTAGCCGCTGCTAGAGTTTAGGGTTCAGGCTTAGGGTTTTGGGTTTCGCGGTGTAGACTTGGAGATTAGGCTTGGGGAGGTTGGGCTTTGGATGTACAAGACGTGAGACTTTCACGGCGGCGGTGTTGCCTAGTGGCTTCGTGTCAGCTCAGTTTAGGGTTTTCGGGTTTAGGGTTGAGGGTTGAGGGTTTAGGGTTAGGGTGGGGACTGCACGATGTTGGTGAGCCTAAACCTATGGAGGATTCGAAGCTGCCACCCTCAACCGCGCAACTCAGCCCCAAACCCTAAACCCTAAACCCTAAACCCTAAACCCCAAACCCTAAACCCTAAACCCTAAACCCGATGCGTCCTCCTCCTTGCCGACTCCCTGATGTGGTGGAGGCAGCAACCTCACAGCTAAGAAGCCAAGGAAGGCTTAGGGTTTAGGGTTTAGGGTTTAGGGTTTGGGGTTTAGGGTTTGGGGTTTAGGGTTTGGGGTTTAGGGTTTAGGGTTGAGGTTAGGGGTTTAAAGGGCTTCGGGGTTGAAGTTCTAGGTTTAGGGTTTCGGAGTAGAGCTTTGGGGTTTAGGTCTTATAGGGCCGAGTAAAGCCGCTGAAGGGATCTCAGAGGGAACACGTCAGGGACTCGAGCACATCGCTTTGTGGTCGACACATGTGGTAGGAGGAAAGCCACACGACATGGAACTCCAGCAAGTCTGAAGGGATGTCGACTTCAGCTGTTCTAGAAGGTCTAGGCCACCCTATGCCTCATAGACCCTAGAGCTCTACACCCTACGGCACATGGTGGGTTTTAACCCAGCCACTAGGAAACAGAGCCCCGGAAAAAGGAAAATGAACCGCCCTAACCCTAAACCGAATCATCATCCCCCTAAACCCTAAACCCTAAACCCTAAACCCTAAACCCTAAACTTTGCCCTGAACCCTAAACCCGAAACCCTATGCCCTAAGCACTAAACCCCCAAGCCCTAAACCCTAAAACTCAAACTTTCCGTCGAGTCTCTTAATGTGCCGCATGGGCTTCTCGGAGACGTCGATGACATTGTCGCGTTGGCTGACGCCCATGTACTCCTAAGTCGGATGCTAGACCGGGTTCAGGGTTTAGGGTTTAGGGTTTGGGGTCCGGATTGAGGTTTCAGATTTCAGGTTCAGTACCAAGTTCTGAAGCCTAGACCCCAAAACCTAAATCCTAGGGTTTAGGGTTTGGGGTTTGGGGTTCGGGGTTTGGGGTTTAGTGTTTCGGGCGTAACCCCCGAAACCCAGGTTTGTTTGGAGGTTTCAGGGTGTATGCTTTAAGGGCTTTGAGTGTGGGTGGTGGGGCCATGGGGGGGCTCCTAATTTCACCCAAGGCCTTGTAGAACTTCTGCGTGAAGTCGTCGCAGTCGAACAGGACAACCTGGGGAATGGTTTCGACTATGTCCTACACCCTGCTATTGAGGGTTTGAGGTTTAGTTTATGGGAGGGCCTCAAAAGCCCCAACTGTCCAGCCTGAACCCCGAACCCTATAAACCCTAAACCCTAAACCACAACATGAAGCGGCAACCCTGCCGTGGATAGGGCTTAGGGTTTAGGGTTAAGGGTTTAGCGTTTAGGGTTCTGGGGTTCGGCTGTAGAGTTTAGGTAGGGTTGGACTCACAGGCGAAGACACGAAATCGAGCATTCGCCAATTCCCTTGGGCACAGTCCAAAAGTCCTCTGAAAGCTACATCTCGACATCCTAAACACCCCAAACCCTAAACACCCCTGAAGCCAAACACCCCAACCCCTAAACACCCTAAACACCCCAAATCCTAGACACCCTACACCCGAAACACTCTGAACCCCTAAAACCCTCAGACCCAAAACCAAGTGTTCGACCCTGGACCCCAACCATCGCAACCTACCTGAAAGTTCGCACTTCACCAGCCTTGCGCCCCCAAACGTCGATCGACTCCCCCACCCGCAGATCCTGCGAATGCTGCGGCTTCGAGCTTACGGATTTGGACTTTAGGTTTTGGGGTTTAGGGTTTCGGGTCTAATGTTCGGGTTCCACAAGAACGTCTCCGGAAGACCCTGCTGAAAAGGACGTAATGCTGAACTTCACGTATGCGCCCTGGAGCAACAGGCTTTAGGTTGGGGTTATGAACTAAGTGACTCTGTTCTTCCTGAACACGAAAACAACCCAAAACCCTAAACGACCTAAACCCAAAACCCAGACTCTCGAAAACCCTGAAACCCTGAAGCCTCAGACATCTGCAAGTCGTTAAGGGTGCCGTGCGCTCGTTCCTCCGGGCGGTAGTATGCAGACTCGTCGGAGAGCATGGCAGGAACGCCTTGTGTGCCGAGATTCAGGGTGAATTTAGGATTGTATGTTTAGGGTTTAGGGCTCAGGGCTGAGGGTTTTGGAGACTCTGCTTCTCCGAACAACTTCTGTGTACTCTTCGGTTCTTGCAATCGCTGGCTGACCCCTAAAGACCTCAACCCTAAAACCCTAAACCCTAAACCCTCATGCTTCACCGCAGCTGGGGTCGAGAGTTGGGCTGCTGGGCGCAAGGTCGAGGCCAAAGCGAGCAAAAAGCCTGGAGCCTAGAGCCCCCCATGGGTTTAGGGTTAGAGTTTAAGGTTAGGGTTTAGGGTTTAGGGTTTCGGGTTTAGGGCTTAGGGCTGAGGGTTTAGGGTTTTGGGTTCAGGGTTCAGAGTTTACGGTTTAGGGTGTGGGTTTAGGGTTTAGGGAGTAGAGTTTAGGAAATGAGGGTTCCGGTTTAGCGAAGCCTTACACACCCCAAGCCTCCCCTAAGCCCTGAAACCTCGAAACCTCAAAACCCCAAACTACCCCCTAAACCCTAAACCCTAACCCCTAAACCCCAAAAAGCCCTAAAGCCTGTAAGGCGCTAATTCCGGAGTCCGCACCCCCAAGACCCGACTCAACGCAACTCAAAGGCGAGCACCTGGCTCAACTTTTAGGATGCTGTGGTTTCGGGTGGGTTTGGGGTCTGGGTTTAGGGTTTAGGGTGTAGGGTGTAGGGTTTAGGGTTTAGGCTAGGATTGGGTTGCTTTGAGCCAGAGTGACAGTGCGCCACGTTCTTCTTCTTCAGCACGCCGCGCTTGAAGAAGATCTTGGACAACACAACCGTCAGCGGCATCAACAGTGTTGTCATCATCATCATCATCATCATCATCATCATCATCATCATCATCATCATCACATGTTGTAGTGCTTGCGCGACAGGAGACGCTCAAGGTCGTCTGTTGAAAGCACCTCGAAGGTCCCCCGAGATAATGGAGTTCGGGTGTCGGAAAGTGCCCCTCATCCTACCGAAGGTGAACTAAGTGAACCCCAAACCCTAAATCGCAACAAAGTGAATCACGCAGGCCAAAACCTTGAACCTCCCGAGCAAAAGTGCTGTGAGGCCCAGGGACGGGAGCAGGGTATCGGCCAGAGTTGCGGCAGTGCGCCTGCAATTAGGATTTAGGAGTTAGGGGCTTGCCTTTTAGGGGGGTGCTCTACATGTAAGGGGTGTAGCACGGCATGGCAGCACCCATTTCTAGACCTCTGGCCATTTTCCCGAAGGCTACGATCAAGAAGCTGGGGGCTTCCAGGACCCTCGCCAGCTTTTGCTGGGTTTAGGGTTTATATAGGGTCTAATCCCAAAAGGACATCCAATAAATGCACTCACCAGTATTTGTAAGGAAGCCTATATGCACCAACAACAGTAATGTGAGCCCTGTTTCATATGCCTGCTGCTTTAAAGCCTAGAAGAGGTGTCTGGGGCTTGTACAGGGTTGAGGGTCGAGGGTGTGAGGGACACCCAGCCTCTTACCCCTCATCCCCAAACCCCACTGAAAACCTTGAACCTCCAAATCGCACAGGCCAAAAACGAGCTCCGTTCAACAAGCAAGTTGGAATCTAGGGCCTAAATGCTAAACCCCAAACCCTAAGCCCTAAACCCAAAACCCGAAAACCGAAACCCTAAACCCGGCAAATCTTCCAAGGAGCCTCGTTGAACTCCATGGTGTTATCTGCAAGGTAGTAGTGGATGTTGAAGTAGATGCGCGCCTCGGGGGTGAAGGTCAGCAGTCGAAGGGCTCGCGCTTTGATTTCATTCAAAGTGGTTCTGGGTTGCGGCTTCTTCTAAACCCGGAACCCTTCTAAACCCTTCTGAACCCTTCTAAACCCTTCTAAACCCTTCTAAACCCTTCTAAACCCTTCTAAACCCTAAACACTAAACCCTAAACCCTAAAACCTAAACCCTAAACCCTAAACCCTAAACTCAACTACCGGAAGGGCGGGGCTCAGAGCACGGATGAACCCTGGAACCTTTAGCCACTGGATAGCGCACTGGATGAGTATGCTCAAGGATGTCTAGGACCTACTAGGATTCCTTGCACGCCCTCAGGGCGTTCTAATACAAGAGCCGTAATAACTAGAATAGGGTTTTGGGGGCGATTAGAATATAACTACAAAGGGACCATAAGGGAATACTATTTGGTAATTCTTCCTACCCCCGAAAGTATGAAGGTTCCAAAACCCAGACAGCTCGGTGAGAGGGGTGGGATGACCTTAAACGGCAATCTGCCGCCAGGTCGAAGCTTCTGAGGCTCAGAAGGCCAACGAAATGGACCCAACTCTGCTGTGGCGCCTACAACTCTAAGCGGAGCCCTAGGAGCTTGACGCTCAGCAAGGACGGTTTAGAGCGGCACATGGATAAACCACATCGTCGTATCATTCTTCGTGGCATTTCGGGTTTAGGGTTTAGGGTGCAGGGTTTAGGGTTTAGGGTGCAGGCTTTAGGGTTTAGGGTTGCCCGCCTGGGCTGGTATTGAGATGCCTATCCACGATCGCTTCCCTTGCTCTAACAGTATCTGAAATTCTGGCTCCGCGAACCGTCCGAATCCAGTCGATCTTCAACATTGCTCGAGTAACAACAGGGGAAGGGCCGCGGAGTCTAAATTGAATCTCACAAATGCTCGGGAGCGGGGTCTTCATTGATGGAAACTTGTGCACTGACACCTAACCCCTAAACCCCCCAAAACCCCGCGTTAGCCCCGAGCCACCGAAGACCCTCTTTAAACCCCGAACCCCAAACACCTGTCTCACCCTGAAAATTCTCTGAACTTCGAACCCGAGACTGGAAGTTATTAGTCCAAGAGGCTCCGTACAAGGTGTTGTCATCCCAGTATCCTTTGAAGCGCAGCACCTTCCTGTCCTGCGGGTGAAGGGTGAAAAGGGATCAGGGTGCCGGGGTTTAGGGCTTCAACCGGCTGGGGTTTCGGGTCTGCTGAGTTAGGGTTTGAGGCTTTCGGTTTCCAGAAGTTAGAACACACAGACATATCTAACGGATGTGTGGTCGACGTTGAAAGATGCTGATAACTGCATGGCTTGCACGTGTAAATTATCTTTAGTAAACACCACACAAACGGTCTGCAACCTCGACGGCCCTAGACCGCACGAGACTAAACGCCTCCCCGCCCCCACCCCCCCCTCCCCCCCCAAAAAAAAGAAAAAGAAAAAAAAAAGGCATCCACCTTTCAAAACGCAAACCCTAAACCCTAAACCCCAAACCCTAAACAAGTATATACGACATGGGTACATGTACCCCTTCCAAACACTCACCTAAGCAGCCTCGTGGCTTTCCTCCGAGACGTTACGGGTTTAGGGTTTAGGGTTTGGGGTTTAGGGTTTAGGGTTTAGGGTTTGGGGTTTAGGGTTTAGGGTTTAGGGTTAGGGAATCAGAGAAACCCACGGAAACCCTGAAACCGCCAAAGCTCGGCGCATCAACCCACCAAGCCCAGACCCCAATGACCTTGCAACAACCTCCACGTAACCCATACCCCTCCCACCCCTATAACCCTAAACTCAAAATGATAACCGTCAGCTCTATCCCCCAAACCCATCACCCAATCACCATCCGAGCCCAAGGCGTTTAGGACGAACTGCGTCATCTTCTGAGAAACTGGGGGAGCTCCCATCTGGAACCTAGAGGCCCGGTTGCGACGACTTAGCTAGTAGTTTCTAGGGGTTCAGGCCTAGGGTTTGTAAGCTTAGGGTTTATGGATGTAGGGCTGGGTTACAGGGTTTGTAGGTTCAAGCAGGTTTTGAGGCAGGGTATTGTACATCACGCACCGTCTTCTGCTCTACTTAAGTCTGGGCTTTCTGGGTTTAGAATTTAGGGGATTTGGGGGGGGGGGATGGTGCAGGGCTCTGAATTTCTTGTTTTAAGTTTTCCGGATAAGCGGCACAACGTCGATGACATGGGCCCAAGCCCTGAAATCGTACATGGGGCACTGATAACGCATGGTTTCCAAGACAAACTGACCGGCAGGTCGGAGTAGCACACGGCGCCTGTCCCTCGCCCTGCAATGGCCATGAGGGCATCCGGATGGTCGCTGCTGACGGCTGTCGCGAAAGCTGACGCGACAAGAAGCCGTGGCACGGTCATCTCCGGGTACATTCCCGCCTTCCTTCGAAGATCAAACATCTTGAAGTCGATGTCCTCTTCAGCCACGGTCATTTTGAAAGTACTCTTGCTATAGCCCGAGTCTCTGAATCTCTTCAAAAACAACCAAATGCACTGCTCAGTATGCCTTTCGATCATCCCCGAATGCATCGAAATAGCCAGGAGTCTGAAACTCAGCCATCGGGAGAAGGGAGGTGCAACTGCAAGGTTGGAATTCCCAACAAGACGGGGCCCTTAAGAAAGGCCTTCCGGACGAGCTTCTCTCATCCCCAAACCCTAAACCCCTAAACCATAAACCTTAAGCCCTAAACCCTAAACCGGAACTCAAAACCCAAAACCCTAAACCCTTCACCCTCAAAAACGAACCCTGAACCCTAACGAGCTTGTCTTACGCTGTGAGAGGGCCACACACTCCTTGCATCTGACCAGTCCCGGAGCTGAGACGGAGTTGGGGCTTAAGGTTTTAGGGTTTGGGGTTTAGGGTTAGGGTATAAGGGTGTGGGGTTTAGGGCTTAGGGTGTGGGGCTTCAGGCTTGTTGAAACTCTTCAGTGTTCAGCTTCCGGGGAAAGTTCGAGGAGTTTCGATGAAAGTGTCGTGGAAAGTCTCCTTTGAGAAGGTTCGCGTTCTGAAGGGGGGCGGATGGACAAGGAACTGTCCGATGGTCTTCTGCTCGCGCGCGAACTTCGACGAAGGGAGGGCCCCTCGTTCGGCGAGCTTCCTGTGCGGGGTGACTTCAAGGTTTATAGGCCTTCTACACCCCAAACGCTCAGCCGTACCCATTGTGCAACAAGACAGCGATCAAATGGCAATGGAGTTGCTGTGAATTTCATCCAGCAAAATAGGTCAATTGTGCTCACCGTGCCCCCCAACAGAACCTCCGCTACCATAACAGGGGGGAGCGTCCTGAGTTTGAATACTACAAAAGGGGAACTCCCAAAACCCTAAACCCTAAACCCGAAGCCCTAAACCCTAAACACTTTGGGAATCGTCTTTCCGGCTCGGATTGCCAGGCTGCCGGAGCTTGTAGGACTTGTGCCAGTCATCATCCAGCACCTGATGCCACCAAAGCTCTACCTCTTACTAGCCCAGTAGGTATAGGGTTTAGGGTTTAGGGTTTAGGGTTTCGGGTTTCGGGTTTCGGGTTTAGAACAAATTACACCCGAACCCTGGACCCTCCATGAACTTTAAAGTTTCAAACCCGCAACTTTAACAACAATGCTGCTGGCTCTGAAGCATGACTTCGGCTACGGGCTGCGCCTCGTGAAATTGGGAGGCCCTGAGCTCCAGTACTTGAAGAACTACTAGGGGTTTAGGGCTGAGGGTTTTGGGGTTTATAGGGCTTATAGGGGTTTCGGGTTTAGGGTTCCAAAAAACTATGGGTTCTGTGCCCGATTCTACTACCTGAACCTTTCCAGGTACAGAAGAAAGTACCTTATGGGCAACCCGAATTCGAAACTCAATCGCCCAAAAGCTCAGGCTCAGGGGAACATTCTTAGCTCCATACCCCAAAAGGTATACTAAGGAGAATCCCAGCCCTCGTCGTCCTGAAGCCCTGTTCCACCTTCTGGAGCTTTCTGTAAGTCTAGCACCTCATGGGGGAGTACGAAAATAAGGACCCCTGATCTGCACCCCCAAAATTACTAGGATCCCCTTACAAAAAGGACCCCAATAAGGTACCACTCTTATAGACGCTAGAGCGCAGGGATTAGGGAGGCCTCCTCGTCCTCGCCGGCATCCAGGCCAATCTCGCCGAAGTACCAACGCGTGAAGCGATCGCAGCCGCAGATGTGGTAGGTCCTCGAGGACTTAGGGGGCTTTGGGGATTCGGGATTCAAGGTTGTTAAAGGTTCCCTCTTCCTGCAGTTTACAGGTTAACCCTGTGTCAGGCACAATCAACAAAAACAATGTGTGTGTGTATTATGTACGTAGTATACATGTACATATATATGTATATGTATACATATATAGATATATGCATGTGCAGTATGCGTGTATTTCCATATGCAGCAACCCTGAAGGCGACACCAGGGGGTCACGGAATCGAACAGCATGCAGCGTGCCAAGGCTGCGAACCCAGGGAGGGTCTATAGTAGAAACGCGCCCTAGCCCCAAAACCCTAAAGGATTTAGGGTTTAGGGTTTAGGGTTTGGGGTTTAGGGTTTGGGGTTTGGTGGCAGCGAGCCTTCCGAAAAAGTTGACCTCCGTGCCACAACGGAAGTCTTTTGGAGTGAAGACACCTGGAAGAGCCACTCCACGCAAATCTGAACCTTAAACCCTCAATCCGAACCTAGGAGGACCCTTAAAGCCTTCAGAAAAATATTCCTGAACATGATCCTCTTGAACCCAATAAGAGGACAACATAAGAAGTCCCGAGGGCCTACCCTCGCAACCCCTCAGCCCAACTTGAAATCCCAAACCCTAAATCCTTAACTCAAACCCTTCTGTCCTAACCCTAAACACCTTGGGACTTCTTGGGTTCAGGTTGGGAGGTCTGGATTCAAGCCCACCTCCGCTTGGGGATACAAGTGGTGAAACACCCTACCATGCCCTAAACCCTCAACCCACCTCCGCCCTCCTAACAGCACAACTTACACCGCGGAAAGGAGGCAGCCGAGTTTAGGGTTGAGGGTTTGGAAATCACAGCAGTTCTATACACGGTGAGATATGCCAACACACCCGACGAGCCCTCATCATCCTTGGCATACACACTCAGAGCTTCACCCAAGGTCCTGAGACGAAACCCAAGATTCCCTGAGCCCCTTTTTCGCATCGGGGCTCGCAGGCTCTAAACCCCCAAACCCCTCAACTCCTTAGGCCTAAGCTCCGAAACCCACAAATTGACAAAGGCAAACCCCAAACCCATGAAAATCCCTAGACTCTACAGAAGAGCCATGAGAGCCCCATGCTTCTGCGACTGAGCCTTCGCACGGGCTTAAATTACATGTGTGGAGGCTTAGGGTTTGGGGGTTTGGCGGGCTCCAAATGTCAGACATGAAAAGCTCTTGAGTCCCGAGGTCTGGTTCTTTATACGGACACAGGGAAAAACCACGTCTGGGGGCTTTGGATTTAGGGCTCTTCATTCTTACCAGATGTTTCGTTCCTGGGTTGCAGACATGACATGAGAGAGAACGTGGAGTCTAGCAAGTGTCAGTCGCAACGCCACATCCTGCCAAACTCCAGCATCAACTCTCCGCCCTCCCAACCCTAAACCCTAAACCCTAAACCCTAAACCCTAAACCCTAAACCCTAAACCCTAAACCCTAAACCCTAAACCCTAAACCCTAAACCCTAAACCCTAAACCCTATAAACCCTAAACCCTACAGTTCCCGAACAAGACCAAACCCTAAACCACTCCGCAGAGGGCACCTCCTTCGGGGTGCTCCACACGCTGCCGTCTGAGGAAGAGTCCTCGAGGATGCTTGAGACAAGCACACATTCGGGTTTAGGGTTTAGGGTTTAGGGTTTAGGGTTTAGGGTTTAGGGTTTAGGGTTTAGGGTTTAGGGTTAGGGTTTCGGGTTTCGGGATCGTGGATTCAGTATATGAGCCTTGAACAAGCCGCCCAGGGATCATGGATGATTCAGGGCTGCACGGCTTAGGAAGGGACCCTATAACCCCGAACGCCCTGAACCCTACAAAATAGTAGGTTGCAACCTCTTGAATCGTAAATTGGTAGAGGTAACCCGCCCTGACCCTGAACCCGAAACCCTAAACCCTACACCCTAACCCCTAAACCTAAACCCTAAACCCTAAACCCTAAACCCCAAACCCCCGCTACCCCCCGAAACCCCGTGCCTTGCACGATCCCGGAGTTCTCGATGCGCGGCTCCGACATGCCAATGGTGCCATCCTCCAGGTAGTACCTGGGCTCCCAGGCTCTCGATTCTTTTTCCGCAGGTTCGGGGTTCCGAGGGTTTAGGGGGGTTAGAGGGTTTGTGGTTTAGAGGGCTTTCGGGGCGTGAACGGGGTTTGGGGTTCCGAGGCTTTGAGTGGTTTCCGGCGCTTAGGGCGTGTAGAGGGTTTAGGGGGTTTAGAGGATTCTGAGGCTTTACGTTTTTGCTTTTTTCCCGCAGTTGCCGGGTTTAGGGGGTCGGGTTTGGGGTTCCGATGCTTTAGGGGGGTTTACGGGGGTTTCGGAGGGTTTGGTAAATTTAGGGTCATCGGATTTGATACCCAAACAAATTCGGAGCTACTTACTTTGGGGGGACTAGACCCAAGAGTAACCTAGGAATAAAGACTAAGAGGGTGCCCTTGATGACAAGGGAACCCGAACCCCAACCCCAAAAAAAGGAAATAAGCGCCTACTCCTAGTCCAAGGAGAGCCATGGATGAGTTGCTTGTTAAGGGTTCAGGGCGTAGAGCGGTTTGATTTCAGGGATCTGTCATTCGAAAGTGCGGGGGTTGGTACATGGCCTTCTTGGAGTAGGGCCTCCCGAGAATATGAGGCGCCCGAACAGGGACCACATGGAGGTTTCGGGTTTCCGAGATTCGGGGTACCTTATTGGGGTCCTGATCATACGGGAATCTTGGTATTTGGGGTCGAGATTAGGGGTCCCTCATTTTCGTAAACCCCACATCTAGACCGCAGGTTTTTGGGATGTTGATGGGGCCCCGCTGAGAACGCAGCATAATGATCACATGCCGCTTGCGGCAGTTCTCGTCTGCTCGCTCGGTGACTGTCTCCTCATGTGGCTACACGTGGTTTGCTGCCCTGAACACTACACCCTAAACTTCTCCTAAACCCTAAACGCTAAAACCCAAGACCTAAATTGAAACAAGTCCCACTGAAACAAGTCCCGCAACTCCTTTGTACAGACGTCCCTTCGTGCCCAGGCCTTACAAGCCATAATAACCTCCGGCTGGAACCGTTAAGGCTTCAAAACAAATACTGTGTTTAGGGTTTAGGGTTTTAGGGTTTAGGGTTTAGGGCTAGGTCCTGGAAGAAGGCATAGAAGCGGAGGACCTGCGCTGCGACGAGTAGAGGGTTGAGGGCTTTGTTCAGCTTCTCGAGCTGGAATGCTTGAGTCTGGGTTTATGCAATTAAAAGGGTTTAGGGTTTAGGGTCGAAGGTTTACGGCAAAATCATGCTTGAAATCAGCGCCCTACAACCCCTATAACGCAAATCGTCCTGAGAAGCGGTATGGTCCCGAAAGAACCATGATACCTGCCCGTGTCACCTATGTCTCTGCCTGAACAAAGAAAGATGACAACAACTTCCCCTAAATCCGAAACCCCTCAAAACTTCAAAAACATAAATCTCAAACCCTAAAGCCTAAGCCCTGAACTCCGAACCTAAACCCGAAACCCTTAACTCCAGTAAACCCTAAGCCCTAAACCCCCGACCCTACAGACCCTAAACTGTTTTTGGCTTCGGGCCATGGGAAGTTCAGGCCGAGACAACAAACCTGTGGTAAAGATTTAGGGCTTAGGGGTTTTGGGGGGTTTAGGGTTTAGGGCTTAGGGTTTAGGGTTTAGGGTTTGCTTGGGGCTTGGGGTTTAGGGCCCCTAGGGGGAATGCAACGCCCTACCTGCTTCTCGTGCTTTAGCCAGGCTGGGGCCAGGCGTGGCTGCCTGTCCAGACACCCCCCATTCGGGAAATAAGGGCGTATTTAGGGTTTAGGGTCTTAGGATATAGGCTTAAGGCGTTGCTGTATTCAGATATATTGAGTTTAGGCCCCAAACACTAAACCTTCAATAGGCGACGACTTGGCTCCTGCGGCAACTACTGTAAACATTGTCCCAACTTGCAACCTGGCCTTTTGGGTGTTTAGGGCTTAAAGGCCTCAGACTTTCAGGATTCAGGATTTCAGGACTTCGGTGGTTTCGGAGTGATCTGCAGACTGTGCAGTGTTGGGAGAGTAGTGACGCAGGAGGTTATACTTTAGGGTACTTCATAGCGGTCACAAACATAGACGCGCGACTTGCTGAGAGTGACGAATTGCCTTCAAAGGCTCCCTGGACCCTGAACCCTGAACCCTGGACCTCTCAATCGCAGCTGTAAACGCGCTAACCTTGTGAACTGAGCCTCTGCAACTCTGTGAGATGGAAGAATTCCCCAGACAAAGTTTACGAAACAAAGCTGGACCCCCAGACTCCATCCCTGGTCCCTCCATCCAGAGATCAGGCTTCAGGTAGGCTGATTAACCTTATAGAAGCGCTGGAAACCATCCAAAAAATGAAGCAATATCAATAATAGTAAGAAGAAGGATAGTGATACAAGTTTTAGAAAATAGAATCAAAGGCATCGCGCCCTTCTTGGACTCATAGGTGTACGTATACGGGAGCCGAACGCAGACCAAAACCCAAAACTGTTGGAAGCCCTGAACCATCAAGGGGCCGACCCCGGATGCCAGAGAAAACCCGAAAAAGGGTGCGGCTGCCTCTGATTTGCCGGCACAAGATCCTGGTTCGTGTGAACCCGAGAGTTTGGGTTTTGGGTGGTCATTCGGGTTTGGGGACTAGGGGTTGCTGGTTCTGCGACTTCTTGGTGGTTACTATGTAGGCTTCAGGCTTTGGGGACTAAAGCTTCGGGGCCTTCCATGGGAAAGACCCTTCTGAGCATGCGCTGAGGCCATGAGCGTGAGGTTTTTCCCGACTTATGCGTGACCTTAGGGTCTTTATTTTCCCTATACTACCCAAGGGCCGTACTTCAGAGACGTAAGGGACCATATCAAGGGCCCATGTAACTAACTACCCTTAGAGTGAGCCTAAACCCTCAACCCTAGGATTCACATAAACAAATCCAGCACCTCCACCCCACGCGGTGATCTTCAACAACACAGTGCTCACTACGCAGCCAGGCTTCCCAACAAGATTGGAAGCGGTTCTGCAACCTGGCGGCCTAGCAATCGTCCTCCGTGGATTGAGGCGAGTTCATCCCTAAACCCTCAACCCCCTCTAAACCCCCTAAACCCCTGACTAGACCCCAATACCCTGAACCTCAAACTGCGCTGACACAGAGAGAGAGAGAGAGAGAGAGAGAGAGAGAGAGAGCGCGAGAGAGAGAGAGAGAGAGCGCGCGAGAGAGAGGTGGGTGGGTGCCTCCGAAGTCACCGGCGGCTCTTCGCGAGGTTCTGTGGCACGCTGGCCTTGGGAGCATGGCGGGATTCTCAGAAAAATCTGGGGGCGTAAGTAGAGGGTGTGGGGTGTTGGGTCTAGGAACTTTAGAAACCTGATGGGTTCTGGGTTCGGGGGTTAGAGCTTGGTAAACCTTGGGGATGAGGGTGTGTAGAGTTTATGAACCTTAGAGTTTAGCCCCTGTCGGGTTTTGAGTTTACAAAATGTAGGGTGTGGGGTTGAGGGTCACTTGATTGGGGTTTAGGGTTTAGGGTTTAGGGTCGCAAGTGCGTCAGCCATGGCAGCATCCTGCTGGCACCCTGTCCCCACGAACCCTGAAAGTGTTGGCTCCCTAAACCGAAAACCCTACATCCTAAACCCTAATCCCTAACCCCTAAACCGGATGCCCTCTTTGGAGGTACAGTCCCCCTCGGGGTGGGCAGACGCAGCCGGCAAAGGCGATTCTCCCGGATTTTCCCACCGATGCATCTGTTGAGGTGAGCAGAGACAGGCATCGGCTCGAGTAGTCTTGGTGTCTGGTTCCTGGCGTCCCCCTGGCAGCCCAAAGGAGGGTCAAACTCAAGGCTCGGGTGGTTTAGGCTCTGTAGGCTTTAAACCGGGTTCCGGGAGCGCGGCTGAGCGTTCCCGAAGCCTAAACCCTAAGTATACCTACGACTTAAAGGGCAATGCTAGACTGTAGGTAAATAGAGTTGCATGTTGTTGCATGAGCTTAGGGCTTAATTCGCGGTTTTAAGGTTTAGGGATTTAAGGGCTTTAGGGCCGCAACTTGAATTCAGTCTGTTTACAAGCAAGGAAGTTCCCTTCTTCAGAAGAGCACACTGCAAACGATCAAAATTCAACAGGTTTGAGGGTTTAGGGTCCAACCCTAAACCCTGAACCCTGAACCCTAAACCCTAAACCCTAAACCCTAACCCCTAAACCCTAAACCCTAAACCCTCTGAACCCTCTGAACCCTTGGAACCCAGAAGAAATCAGTCCAAGCCACGCCAGCCAGGCCGCTGTAGCTCCCAGACCTCCAGCTTTGGGGGGTTTGAGGGTCTAGGGTCTAGGGTCCATAGGTTTTGGGGTTTAGGGTTTAGGGTTCAGGGTTTAGGGTCTTTGACCTAAGCTTGGCTTGCAAGAGGCTTCTGCACACAGAGCAAGAGGCTGTAGTGATGCCTTTCCCCCCTAAACCCTAAACCCCAAACCCTAAACCCTAAGAACCTGCTGTCCCTAAACCCTAACCAGCAACCCCCACCGCCTGCCCAAGCTTGTACTTCTGACAGCAGGCCCCCCCCCCCCCCCCCGTGCCCGTGTGCAGCCATGCCAAGCGCCGCGCGTAGCCCATGACCCGATCGCCTAAGTCGGGATGGGGTCGATTTGGAAGTGGGGCGTATGCTTCTGGAGGCTTGGCGGTTGCGTGTTTTTTGTGGGTTTTTTGGATTCAGGGTTGACAAGTTTGGCAATAAGGTTTGGGGTTTACCGGGTGTGAATGTTTAGGGAAGGGCTTGGGATTCGTGTCAAGCGGTTTTACCGGGCCTTGATTGCGAACTCACTCCCCCACAGCAAGCCAAAAACAGACCGAACACAGGGACCTGGACACCGAGGCTCCCTGTAGTCGAATATTACGAATATTGGCATGTGTGTTAATAGTACAAGACGAAAACAATAAAGGTGGTAGTGAAGCTAAATGGCGGCAGCGAATGTCGGATTGTCGGTCGGAGCGCACGAGCACAAGCTCAGCTCTAGCCACTCTAAACGAGTCCCCAAACCCGTTTAGGGTTTAGGGTTGGTTTAGGGTTTAGGGTTGGTTTAGGGTTTAGGGTTTAGGGTTTAGGGTTTGGGGTTTAGGGTTTAGGGTTTAGGGTTTAGGGGTTAGGGGTTTAGGGTTTAGGGTTTAGGGTTTAGGGTTTAGAGTTCCAAGGCCCGAAAACCCCACAGCCCTGTCGCAGCCGAAGGCGCTCACATCCGGTTTGCGGAAGGTGGCGTACGCGGAGCCTTTGTCAGATCCCTGCGCACGTCGAGCGGTTGAGGAGCTTTTCGAGTCATGAGATGCGTGCGGCTTCTTGCAACCTACCCCCTAAACCCTGAACCCCCTAAACTCAAAACGCTCCATGCTTTACTCGACAAGCCCCATAAAACAGGTTTCGGGCTTAGGGTTTGGGGTTAAGGATTTAGGGCCCCAATTTAGGGGGGACATCTTGATATTCATAGATGGCCCTACGTGGGAACTCCCGTACCTCACGCCAAACCTCCCTCCCTCCCCTCCAACTCCCCGCCAGCGCATAGCGCAGGGACTGATTCTTCTCGTGTCCTCGCGGCAGCGCCAGGGAGATTTCAGGCCATAAGAAACCCTAAACCCTACACCCCAAACCGCAAACCCTGAACCCTTTACATCAAGCAAAAAGAACTCCTAGAATTTGACCCTGGGCCTGAAGCCCTGAACTGTCTCACCAAACACGAAGGCCGCCACTAAATTCCTTTTAGGGTTTAGGGTTTAGGGCTTCGGGTTTAGGGTTTAGGGTTTAGGGTGTAGGGCTCAAAGTTTTTGGGGCAGTTCGGGTTCAAAAGGTTGGGTCTAGGGCAGAGGGCTTGGGATGTTTTAGGGCGTTGTAGGGCTTCAAGGTCCGAGAACCCAACACCCTGAAACACCACACCACGCGCACACCCCAAAACCCTAAACCCCATACCCCAAGAAACCTGAACCCCAAAACCCAAACCCTGAACACTGAAACCCTGAAACCCTGAAACCCTGAAACCCTGAAACCCTGAAACCCTGAAACCCTGAAACCCTGAAACCCTGAAAACCCTGAAAACCTGAAACCCTGAAACCCTGAAACCCTGAAACCCTAAACCCTAAACCCTAAACCCTAAACCCTAAACCCTAAACCCTAAACCCTAAACCCTAACCTGCAGGTTCCCAAGCCCAGGGCTCCTTCCAGCTTCGGGCCGGTGGTGCCCAGAGCCCACAGAGAAGGAAGCGAGGTCGATTTCCTGAAGATGATTGGGGTTTGCAGGGGTTTAGGGTTTAGGGTTTAGGGTTTAGGGTTTAGGGTTTGGGGTTGAGGGTTTTTGGGTTTGGGGTTTGGGGTATAGGGGGGGGGGGGGGGGGGGGTTGGGGTCCCTATAAAACTTAATTTGAATGGCTTTAAGGGTATCAAAGTATAGGGATGATCGATTCCCTGAAGAGCTTGGTGAGGTTGGTTAGGGTTTGTAGGGGTTTGGGCTTAGGGTTTAGGGTTTAGGGCTAGGAATAACAAGGGTGCCCTTTCTGGTTTAACTCCGAACCCAAACCCTAAGAGTGAATCCGGGCCTACTCTGGGTGATGAGGCATTTTGGGTTTGGAGGTGTTTGGGGGCCCATGGGGTTTATGGGGTTCATGGGGTTGACGGGGTGTAGAAGGTTTGTAGTAGGGTTGGTTGATCTTTAAGGCAACTTTAAGGGCTTAGAGGGTTTAGGGCTCCAAGGGTTGGTTCTGGATTCAAAGTTGGGGGTTTACGGTCTTGTGGGTGTTGGGGTTTAGGGTGCTAGGTGGTCTGCTCCGGGTCCAGGAAATTTGGGCTTGTTAGGGCTTTTCAGGTTTTTCAGGGCAACTCAGTAACTAACCCTAAACCCTAAACCCTAAACCCTAAACCCGAAACCCTAAACCCGAAACCCTAAACCCGAAACCCTAAACCCTGAACCCTAAACTTTAGGCTTGGTGACGGTTCGTCCCCTTCAGCTGTTGCAGCTGCGCCACGCCATGGGCGACGCTGCCGGGCCTGGGCTCGCCATCTTGGGCGAGATCATGGAGGCCTGCGGCTTCGGGTTTAGGGTTTAGGGTTTAGGGTTTACGGTTTAGGGTTTAGGGTTTAGGGTTTAGGGTTTAGGGTTTAGGGTTTAGGGTTTAGGGTTTAGGGTTTAGGGTTTAGGGTTTAGTGTTTAAGGTTTAGGGTTTAGGGTTTAGGGTTTAGGGTTTAGGGTCCAGGGTTTAGGGTTTAGGGTTTAGGGTTTAGGCTTTAGGCTTTAGGGTTTAGGGTTTGGGGTTTGGGGTTTGGGGTTTGGGGTTTGGGGTTTAGGGTTGGGTTTAGGGTTTAGGGTTTAGAGTTTAGGGCTTGGGGTTTAGGGTTTGGGGTTTAGAGTTTAGTGCTTGGGGTTTAGGGTTTGGGGTTGAGGAGGGATTAGGGCTTCTAGAGCTTCGGAAGTCGCGTCTCAAGACTCACGTCGGTCACAAGCTTCAGACCGCCACTGCCATCGGCCCTCCCAGAAAAAGAGGCCTCTACAGGTCCTCCTGCCCTGAACCCTAAACCGATAACTGCTGCAAACCCCTGTAACCCGTATAAGCCCTATAAACCCTTTAAACCCTGTAATCCCTGTAAACCCATTCGACCCTCTAAACCCTAAACCCTCAACCCTAAACCCTATAAACCCCATAAGCCCCCTAAACCTTTTTGTGTACGGAAACCCGCGTCCACCCCCTCAAAGGTCCCCCCAAAACAGGTCTGGCCTTGGGGCGCCCAAGGCTTCCTCTACACTGGCCCGTTTGGGCCCGCGGCTGAGGTTTGGGGTTTGGGGTTTGGGGTTTGGGGTTTGGGGTTTGGGGTTTGGGGTTTGGGGTTTGGGGTTTGGGGTTTGGGGTTTGGGGTTTGGGGTTTGGGGTTTGGGGTTTGGGGTTTGGGCTGGGTTTCAAGTGCTGGGGCAGGAGGATCGTGAGAAGTCGCTTCTGGCTCCCAGGCATGCTGCCTGTGCCCGTTCCATTCCTCTCAACCCCTTGAAGCCCGAGCCCGACAGACCCCATAAGCCCTACAAAGCCTATCAGCCCGCCAGACCCCATAAACTCTATAAACCCTGGCCATCAAAAGCAAATTCTCTGAAGCTTCTAACCTCCATAAAGCCCTAAGAACCTCAGATACCGGAACAAAAACCCGAAACCAGAGCCCCTCATCCCAAGACCTAAACAACGTCGCAGGCTTCAGGTTAGGGTTTAGGATTAGGGGTCCAACCTGCACCCACAGCCCCGCCTGCTGAACACGACATGAAAAACACATGGGTGGCGCCCTAGGCCTGCCTTGTAGAGTTTAAGGCTTTTTCCAGGGCTTTCGGCTTCTAACCTAGGATGGGCTAGTTCAAAAACCTGATTCAACTCCGAATTCCCTAAACCCTACACCCCAAACTTTACACCCAAAACCCTACACCCCAAACCCTACACCCAAAACCCTACACCCCAAACCCTACACCCAAAACCGGAACAATTTCCATAGGTCTATTGGACTGGATGGTATCAAGCCATTGGTGCGTGCTGATCATTGCCAAGCAGCGTGGGAACTGTACTTATGGAGACACCACTGGCGTAGGACAGTCGCATCCCAAGCCTCAAGCAGAGGCCTTGGGTTCAGTAGGGTTTAGGGTTTAGGGTTTAGGGTTTAGGGTTTAGGGTTTAGGGTTTAGGGTTTAGGGTTTAGGGTTTAGGGTTTAGGGTTTAGAGTTCAGTAGGGTTTGGGGTTCAGTAGGGTTTAGGGTTTAGGGTTCAAGTTGTGGGAGTGGTGGCAGTCGGATCCCATAAATCCCTGGGCCCTTGCACCTCACAGCCAGAACCCCAAAAAGTTGAACCTACGTTCAAAACCCAAAAACTCCTAAGGTGTAGTCGGGTTTGGGGTTGAGGCTTTTGGGTTTTGTGTTGGGTTTCTTTGGGTTGCGTAGGGGGCAGGTCTGCACTAAGACCCGAAATCAAATTCTATCAACATACACTAACAATGCTCCCAATAATTACCCCTTCTGGAAACATTCCATGGGAACAGTCCGCAGTCAGGTGTCTCCATAGCTGTCTAGCCTCCGGGCCACGAGATTGTACAAGTTTGGCCGCGGAATCCCAGCATTTCTACATGTGTGGCCGTCGGGGAGATCTGCCGCAAACAGGATCAACCACGGGGCTGGACATACAAACAGATTTGAGGGAGGGGGTATCGTGGCAGGCCGTAAACCCTAAACCCTAAACCCTAAACCCTAATACCCTAAACCCT
This sequence comes from Symbiodinium natans, assembly GCA_905221605.1. Classification (NCBI taxonomy): domain Eukaryota; class Dinophyceae; order Suessiales; family Symbiodiniaceae; genus Symbiodinium; species Symbiodinium natans. The sequence goes on from CAJNDS010002301.1 coordinate 999,383, forward strand.
AAACCGTATACCCTAATACCCTAATGCCCTAATACCCTACTACCCTACTACCCTAGTACCCTAAACCCTAAACCTAAACCCCTAAACCCTAAACCCTAAACCCTAAACCCTAAACCCGAAACCCGAAACCCGAAACCCTAAACCCTACCCAAACCCGACACCCTAAACCCACAACGTGGGAGAATCGTTGACTGAAGCCATTGCAACTCTCGGGGCTTGTAGGGTTTCTAGGGCGTATATATATAGGGCTTGTAGTGTTTGGAGGGGGTTTAGGGTTTAGGGTTTAGGGTTTAGGGTTTAGGGTTTCGGGTTTTGGGTTAGGGTTTCGAGGGCCTATGAGGTGTATGGGCTTTGATGTAGGGCTGCGTCTGGATCTAAGCCCATCGTTAACCCGCTCGCAGAGCAGTTGAAAGGCGCGGTCCACGAAACGATCTTCTTCGAGCGCGAACCCTTCGAAGTGTGTGGCATATAGCTTCAAAAGACGTCACCCTCCAAATTACAAAGGGTTTAGGGTTTAGGGTTTAGGGTTTATAGGATTTAGGGTTTAGGGAGGTAGGGCTCCATTCGTGGTTTGTTTGTGCTCTTTTTTTTGGGTGGGCGGGGAAGGATTGATGAGGATATTCCGGTAGAGTGAAGCTAGCTATGGCCTATATCCAGGAAGGTTGTAATGGGATATTCCAGGGTATTGGGAAGAAGCCTGAACCTTCCGGTAGGGCTTGCGCGCATCCTAGCACCGCATTGAAATGGGCGCCTCTTGAAATGAATCTGAAATGGATGCCTCGGGGCTCACGACGTCGGAGATGAGACCCTGAAAACCTAAACCCTAAACCCTAGAGTCAGAAGCCCTGGATCCGGCTATAGAACCAAGAATCTGAGCGTAACCTTCGGACCATGGGCCATGGGGCTTGTTCATAAGCACGTCTGCAAAAAGGAGGGTTGCACCAGAAGAATCCCCAGGCGGAGAAAGCCAGGAAGCGACGCTCAGTTCCTTTTTGTGATTCTTGGTTTTACACTTGATTATTCGAAACGGACGCTAGAAGTAACGCCGTACAGTGGGACCGACTTTGCTATCAAAGCTGAGAAACTTTTTGATGTCAAATCAAAGACATGGGAAAATGCAACAAGGCTTCTCCGTTCACAACCAGTGCCAGGTACCTAGATCCTGAACCCCTCTCTCAACCCCCAGCCCTACAAGCAGGGAAGCGAGCCCCTCTGATGATCCCAAACCCCCAAGCTTCTGCGCCATTGCAACTCTCAACTGCCGACTCATCAGAGCCTCGTAGACATCCTGAGGGTCTATTGGGCAGCAGCCTTCAGCTAACGGATGCCCCGCACCGCCAAGCCTCAGCCCATGTGCGTGGCCAGAAAGCCGCAGGAGGCCCGTATAACAGCGCGCCGCGGGTCCACAAAAAGAGAGCTGTTCAAGAGTTGGGTTGGAGTGTCTTACTCGCTGTGAATTCGCCAGCCTGTCTTTCCCTTAGAAGAGCCCCTTTTAAGGGACTCTACAGGGAATCTCATTCCTAACTTCCCTCAACCCCCAAACCCAGGAATCAGCACGACTAGTCCGACTAGTGGGCCTGGGGGTAAGCATGCGCTTGCTTAGAGCGAGGGCCCAGCACCAGCATCTTGACCCCGAAATGCCGTACACCGACATCTGTTACCATGTAGTAAATGGGCCCTTAATCATTAGACTAGGGCTTTGGGAGAGTTATTCTAGTAGAATTAAGTAGGGGCCGTAAGGAAATCTCATTAGTAATGATTCCGACCCCCATATTGCTACATTACCCTGTGCTGCTGGGATCTTGGCAACGCACGTCTCTGCCACAAGTGCTCGGATAACAGCTTGGAGCAAGCAATAAGACGAACTGGCGTGTCTCCTCAAACCAGAAATAAACGATCTCAACCCCGAAGACCTAAAGACCTGCAAGCCCTGCATCATACCCCCTATATGCCCGAATAACCCACAAACTCTATAAACCCTAGAAACATTAGACCCTCCACAATCTATACGGTATAAACCCGAAAAAAAAACACCTATAAACCATGAAGCCTGCAAATCCTGTCAACCCTATAAACCTTACAACCCCTAAACCTAGAAACTGTGAACCACAAACCCTATAAACCCTGCAAACCCTACAAAGCTAAACCCTAAACCCTAAGCCCTTAATCCTAAACCCTAAACCCTAAACCCTAAACCCTAAACCCTAAACCCTAAACCCTAAACCCTAAACCCTAAACCCTAAACCCAACAAAGCCAAACCCTAACCCTAAACCCTAAACACTAAACCCGACATGGCATTCCCAGCTCCATGTTGTGGACCCGCGGTGAGCCGGATCCTTCGCTTTGCGCACCAGCGTGGAAGCTTCCTGCAGGCACGCTGGGTCTATAGGGTTTAGGGTTTGGGGTTTAGGGTTTGGGGTTTTGGGTTTTGGGTTTAGGATTTAGGATTTAGGGTTTAGGGTTTAGGAAAAACATTGAAGCCTTCTGTGGCTTGGTAAAGGCATCTAGCGTTGGGGCATTGCCAAGCTCAGAAATCCAGCAAAGCCCAACTCTTTGACTACGATTTGCTTAAGAACCCCCCCCCCACAAGTAACAAAATGAAACTCCCTATATAGCCCTATTATAAGGAGGATGATTTTCTTTCTTTTTTTTTTTTTGGGGGGGGGGGGGTTCTTAAGCCATTAGTAGCTGCGTTGGAGACTCAGGTTCGAGGGTTCGCGTGGAAGGAGGTGATCGGCGTTCCGGACTGCTCAGGCCGGCCGAAAACAGGAGACATGCAAAGACCGCCGAGCCGCAAGAGCCAGACTCTCGGAAGTTTAGGGGTTCGGGGGTTAGGGCTTGAGTTTTATCATTTAGGTGCGGGGTGGAAAAGGACGAAGCCTAGGACACCGAGGAGGACGCCAACGACACCAATGCTTTCCAAACAGCATGGGCTCAAGGAGGATTTCGGGTTTAGGGTTTAGGGTTGAGGGTTGAGCGTTTAGGCAGCAGCACTGACACCCAAGAAGCTGAGCATGTCATCTCGCCGAGCCCCTCGCCACAGCTTGGGGGGGGCTAACTGGGTTTAGGGTTTCGGGGTTTCTGGGCTAGGGTGTTGAGGGGTCGGGGGTTTTTGGAGCTTCGGGTATTTGGGGTTTTCTGTAATTAAGGAACACCCTAAACCCTAACACCCTCAACCCTAAACTCTGAACCCAAAACCCTAAACCCGAACCCCTAAACCCTAAACACCGAGGAGGCCGGCCTACGCGCCACCCGAGATGCCAAACTTCTTCAGAACGTGGAGCCTTTCCTGGAGTTTGGGATAGGGTTTAGGGTTTATAGGGTTTATAGGGTTTATAGGGTTTATAGGGTTTATAGGGTCTATAGGGTTTATAGGGTTTATAGGATTTGTAGGGTTTACAGGGTTTGCAGGGTCTATAGGGTTTATAGGGTTTAGGGCAAGTCTAGGGCTAGGGTTTAGGGTTTAGGGACTCAGGAAGTCTAGGGTTTAGGGTGTATAGGCTCCTGAACAATGTGAAATCCTAGACACTGTTCGGGTTCAGGGAGCTGTCCGAACTTTCAGAACAGGACCCCCCTAAACCCTAAACCCAAAACCCTAACACCCTAAAACCCTAAAACCCTCAAACGCTAAAACCCTAAAACCCTAAACCCTAAACCCTGAACCTAAACCGGGATGGCGTAAGAGACCCAGGAGACACATGTAGGCCCCTAGCCCAATCTGTAGAGCTGAGGAGTTCAAGGTCTTGGTGCTTCAGGGCTTTAAGGGTGTTCCAGTCCATCTTTGAGTTTTGCGGATTCGGGTTTTTGGGGATCCAAAACCCCAAACCCCAAACCCCAAACCCCAAACCCTAAACCCTAAACCCTAAACCCTAACTGAGGGCTCAGGGTTTAGGGCTTCGCCGCCACAGCTGCCTCCAGCTCGAGCACTGCTGGGTCGTGCTTCAGGCCCTGCCAGTGAAACAGGGCATAATTCAGGGTTTAGGGTTTAGGGTTTAGGGCTTAGGGTTTATTGCGTAGAGTCTAAGCGTAAAGAATGCTCAAGAAGTTCTGACCATGATACGCTAGGCGAAACTCGACCCCCAGCTGCTGCAGGATATGTGGCTCAGTGCCTTAACCCTAAACCCTAAGCCCTCAAGCGCTGGCGTAGGGGCAGTCCTAGGCTAGGTTGACGGGTCTGGGTTGGGGCTCGGGGGTCATGACTCTTCCGCTCTGCTTTTCGTGAACAGCTGCAGATCTGGTAAACCTTACTTGCATACAATGCCCGAACCTATAAATCCCAAACAAACCCCAAACCCTGAAGCCCTGAAGCCCTGAAGCCCTGAAGCCCTGAAGCCCTGAAGCCCTGAAGCCCTAAACCCTAAACCCTAAACCCTAAACCCTAAACCCTAAACCCTAAACCCCAAACAAGGTCAGGACAGGCCAGGCCTTGTTGCTGCAGTGCCGCTCGTCGCGCATCTCGCGCTTCAGCGTCTGAAGGTCCTGGCGAGTGGAGGCCCACCATGCACAAGGCAAGGACGGGTTTAGGAATTAGGGTTTAGGGTTGTTTAGGGTTTAGGGATTAAACCCGAGGCCCTGAACCCTAGACCCGAAACCCCAAATCCTTAATCCTAATCTTCGACCCGAAGCCCCAAAATACTCCTAAACCCTAACCCCAGGCCGTGAAAAACTGCCTAAAGCTCCTAAAACCCTAAACCCTAAACCCTAAACCCTAAAACCTAAACCCTAAACCCTGAACCCTGAACCCTAAACCCTGACCTCAGGCCCTATGAAAGGCCCTGAAAATCTCCAAAAGGCCGCAAAACGTTTGCCCCGACAAGTCCTCCTGCAGGTGGTTGAGCTCCTCCAGGTCTGCCTCCATGTCCTGCGAATTTCCCTAAACCCTAAACTGAGGGGTTAGGGTTTAGGGTTTGGGGTTTAGGGTTTAGGCTTTATAGACATTGTAGGGTTTGGGTCCGAATAAGGTTTTGAACGAACGTTTTGAACGAACCGTTTTGAACGAAGCGCTTTGAACGAACGTTTGGTTTCGTTTCTTGTGTCTTGTTTTGGGGGGGAAGGGAGGGGAGGAGAGGGGAGAGGGAGGAGAGGGGAGGGGAGGAGAGGGGAGGAGAGGGGAGGAGGGGGGGAAGGGAGGGGGCACTGCGTTTTAAGTAAATTGAGCATTCGGCCTCCAGAGGTGTTCTGGATCAATATGCTTAAACTCAGCTAGACAATTGACCTGGGAAATACAGAATGATACCACATGCAATTTCAATTTGTTTTGTCATGAGGGTTTAGGGTCTGAATCCGAGCTTGGGGGCTTGTTGGGCTTTGAGGGTTCCGTTCTCTGTTTGGGCTTGGCCCTTAACCCCACCCAAAGAACAACACAAAATGACAAGAACAGAAATACTGCATGAGCATGAAATCCACCAAAAAAACCTACCCAGTCTTCATGCAAAGGCTTCGAGCATCTCTCGATCTTCCAACCGCCCAAGCATCCTGCATTTCAAAAAGTCGACTTTTGCTAGGTGCCGGGGTGTTGCTTTCAACTCCCCGAGGCGTGAGCAGCCTTGTTCATGTTCTTGGTGCGCTTCCTTAGCAGCGGCTCAAGACTTCTGGGGTTTAGGGCTTAGTCTTTAGGGTTTTGTCTTTAGGGTTTAGGGTTTAGGGAGGGAAAACCCTGCAGGCTGGACCTGTGATGGATTTGGAACCCTGCACAGATAGCAATGGGCGTTGTAGGGCTAGAGAGGGATTCGCACTGGGCCGATAGAGCATGAAAGCCTGGCCTAAGTCGTTCTTGCCTCCCCCAAGCCCCAAACAATAAACCGAGGCGACCACGGGATTATGTGTTAGGGCTCTGCGGTTGGTGGCTGTAGGGTTTGGCTGGGGGGGCTTTTGGGGTTCAGGGTTCGCAGGGGGCTTTCAGGGTTCGGGGTGTAGGATTCGAGAAGCTGAGAGCTGAACTATGCTACCATCATTGAGTATGTAGCCGAGTCTCTTGTCGTGCAACTCCCTCCCGCGCAGCTCCTGTCAAGACGCCCCGAAGAATGCCCGTAAGTCTAGTTGGGGGTCTCTGAAAATTGGTAGAAGAAGGAATCGTGTGTTTTTGGGTCATATTCTACTTGTTGCTTGGGAGCAACCACCCCGCACTAGCAGGAACCCAGACCTAGCCCTGTACCCCAAAAAGCAATGCCGTCAGGGTTTAGGGTTTAGGGTTTATAAGTTATGGGTGTAGGGTTTAGGGTTTAGGGTTTAGGGTTTAGGGCCTAGGGTTTAGGGTTTAGGGTTTAGGGAATCAAAAAGCCCTCCAAGACCTCGGGCTTAGGTTTTAGGGCTTATGGCCCCGTCTCGGGCTTCTGAGGCTTTGTTGATGCTTTTGGCTCCAGCCCCTGTTTCCTCAATGCCAGAAGCTGAAGAACAAGGCAACAGAAACCCCAAACCCTAAACCTTAAACCCTAAACCCTCTTCACCCCCTGCATCTGCCACAAAAGCCGGAGAAGTCTGCCTGCAGGCGCATCAGCCACTTCATGACCTCCTCGTCCTGTCACAGGGAGAAGCTACGTACTCATCCCTGTGAGCTGAAAGGCCCAAACAGACTCTTCCCCGTATTACCATCAGTAAGAAATATTGATGAAGAAAATATTAAAAAAATGATAATAATGATGATAAATATATATTTGTTGGCATGGATGATGGTTCATTAATAGAAGGTAAATTAATAATTGATAATGGTTTAATAAAGATAACAAATTATAAAAGATTACCACTTGGTACACAACCAGTAAGATTAATACCCTTTGTATGTAATAATATAATGTATATTTTTGGTGGTTGTGATAGACCAACAGTTCTTAATGAGAGCCTCAGGGGTAACTTCCTGGGGAAGGCAGAATAGGCGGGGTTTGGGAATTTGGGGTGTGGGAGTTTGGCATCATGTAGGGCTACTGCCCATCAAAGGTTGGTGGACGTAGGGTTGGGCGCGGTCGACTGCTTCGCTGAGGACTTAGGGGGCGCAGAGCGAGTCCTTGTCTTGCTCATGCTCCGTGAGGCCCTCTGCCTGAAGATGCAGGACACGGCCCCGGTGTTCGAGCTTTAAAGAACCCCAATATCCACAGACCCAGTCCACCGAAAACCCTAAACCCTAAATCCTAAAACCCTAAACCCTAATCCCTAAACCCTAAACCCTAAACTATAAACTATAAACTAAGAAAGTGGGACAGAACGTGAAGGATGTTGCGAACAGGCGGCTGCCATCGACGGCCTAAAGAGACCAGGCCCGAAGGGATTAGAACTCCGCAGCACACGACATTCTGTTGACCGGATCACACCCCTCCCCTGGCGCAGAACCTAAGCTGAAAGTGATTATGAGCCCCCCCCCCCCCGGCAGGATTCTTAGTAGTCGCCTACAGCACAGAGCCCGTTTTTAGGGAGCCCGATACGCCCTAAACTCCCAACCCTCAACAAGCCTCACCTCAATGAAGCCACGCCTTCAAGTAGGCCTTGCGCTCGGCAACTTGAACAAGAAGCCTGAGACTTAAGTAACACATGCGTGGTGTCTGGGGTTTAGAGGGTAGCGGGTTTAGGATACGGTTCGTCAAGGTTGGTGCCCCTAAGAAACGGTTTAGGGTTTAGGGTTTAGGGTTTAGGGTTTAGGGTTTAGGGTTTAGGGTTTAGGGTTTAGGGTTTAGGGTTTAGGGTTTAGGGTTTAGGGTTTAGGGTTTACCCCCCCCCCTCTTCCCCTTTCCGCGCCCCCGCAGTCCTGAAAGGAGGCGCGCCATCAACTACGCCAAGGACCCTACGCCGTCTATCTTTTCAAACCCGAATACCAAGAACTGGGATTAACCCTAAACCCTAAACCCAAAACCCTAAACCCTATAAACCCTAAACCCTAAACCCTAAACCCTTGGACCTGGTGTGCACTCCGTGGGTTTATTCTTCACCGGGCGGGGAAGCCCTCAGCCTGAAGCCCATGGTTCCCACCCTAAGCACCAAGCTGCAAGCCCTCAGCCCTGAACCCGAAATCCCAAACCCTGAGTCCTGGACCCCCGACCCTAAACCCCGTGAGCCCGCTCAGGGCTGGGATTTGGGGATTCCACTTTCTTCGGAGTTTTTCGGCCGCTGAGCTTAGTGCCGAGCCCATTTGGGGCTTAAGGGTAACAGGGTCTAGGGGTTTAGGTGCTTAGGGTTTAGGGTTCAGGGGTTCTCAGACCCCAAACACACCGAACACACACCTCAAGCCTTCAGCAGCGGACAAACAACACGAAACCCGAGTTGACTCGACTGACAGGCCTGTCCGACACTCCTCAAGCTCCTAAAGTTCGGTTCACCCGCACCCTAAACCCTAAACCCTAGACCCTAAACCCTAAACCCTAAACCCTAAACCCTAAACCCCTCAATCCAGCAACCAAAAAAAGGCACGGACAGACATGTTCAGCAAACTCTACCTGCAGTGCAAGCTCATTCAAGCCAGGAGACTTCTCCTTAGCTTCATGCATTTTATGGTTTCGGGTTTAGGGTTAGGGTTTTAGAGGTATCTTAGCCCACCGATGCTGAGTTTTGGAACTTTGCAATGGATGCAAAGGCGAGCCCGTGGCAAGGCAGACTTGGCTATTAATTAGGGCCTGGGAGCTTGGATTCCAAACCCTAAGCCCGAAACCCTGATTTTTGGGGTGCGAACAGTCGCTCCAAAGGCAAGGTAGCCGTAGCTGTAGGGGTTTTTCCTGGATCCCTTGCAGCCCCTAAGGTGCTTTGAAATCCCGAACCTTTGCACAGCAGTTTGACAAACTCCTTAAAGGGATGCGTCGGTTTAGGGTTTAGGGCTTGCCTATCTGCAGAAACCCTTCCTCACGTCATGCTCATGTTCCTGGGACGGCTTTGCCACGCGTTCCTTCCCCCACACCTAATGAAACTCCCAAACCCTGCACCCCCAACCGTACAAACCCTAAACTGAAGGAATAAACCCCTGGTCCTGACCCCCCCTCAACAGCCCCCTCCCTAAACCGGCGGGTGTTTTTTTTTTTTAAGGTGTGGCTCGGACGCCTTTTTTTAAAAGGTGTGGCTCAGCTTGGCTTCGCAAATACTGTAAATAGCAGCTTTTCTGCGTTGTCAGAGGCTGCAAATACTGTAAATAGCAGCATGTCTGCGTTGTCAGAGGCTTCAAATACTATAAATAGCAGCATTTCTGCGTTGTCAGAGGCTGCAAATACTGTAAATAGCAGCATTTCTGCGTTGTCAGAGGCTGCAAATACTGTAAATAGCAGCATTTCTGCGTTGTCAAAGGCTGCAAATTCTGCACCAACACTATAAATAGCAGCATTTCTGCGTTGTCAGAAGCTTCCAAGACTGTTGTCAGCGGCTTCCAATACTGTAAGTAGCAGCATTTCTACGTAGTCAGAAGCTTCAAATACTGTAAATAGCAGAATTTCTGCGTTGCGCTGGCTGCAAATACTGTACGTAGCAGCATTTCTGACACAAAATGTATATAGCAGCATTTCTGGGTTTCTCAGACGCTGCAACGAAGGGCATTAAATAGCAGCATTTCTGTGTTTTCAGAGGCTTCAGATACTGTAAATGACAGCATTTCTGCGTTGTCAGACATATGTATATATGTATATGTATATATGTATATATATATATATATATATATATGTATATGCATATATGTATATATCTGTATATATGTGTATATGTATATATGTATATATGTATATATGTATATATGTATATATGTATATATATATGTATATATGTATATATGTATATGTATATATGTATATATGTATATATGTATATATGTATATATGTATATATGTATATATGTATATATGTATATATGTATATATGTATATATGTATATATGTATATATGTATATATGTATATATGTATATATGTATGAGCCTGAGACCTTTCGGGTTCTTTTGGCTTACTTTTTATAAGTGTATTAAAAAATAATAGTATAAATCTATATATTAGAATAAGCATGCTTTGCCAATAGACTTTTCATCATGCGATACAGCTACTCAGCGGCTCCGGTACGTATGCAGTCAAAGCTCAAGCAGCAGAGAAAACACAGCCAGAAAATCTACTATAAAACCCTAAGCTTCAAACTATAAACCTTAAACTTATCTTCTCTGCAAGCTTCGGCACGCAGGCTGCAGGAAGCTGCAGCTTCTCTAAGCTCTGGTAGCCAGTTACGCTGAAAATTAAGGTCTAAGATTTATGGTTTAAAATTTTTGGTTTAATGTTTAGAGTTTAATGTTTTTTTAAAAAAGTACGGTTTCAGGTTTCATGTATTACAATCATGGATGGCAGCTACTAGAGTTTAGGATCGGATGTCTATAGCTCAGGGATTTACTTTGACCCACCTGTTCACCCGCCTTCCATGTTTTCTTTTGTAATTTGAGAGGGGGGGCGGGGTACCTGATTTTCCTGATGCACCACTACAGTGACCACAAAAACTGCTTCAGGCCTTTGCGTTCAGAGCTGGAGTTTTAGGGCTTAGGGTTTAGGGCTTATGCTTTAAGGTTTAGGGCTTAAAGATGGTTGCCAAGGGAATTGATTCCTACAAGTGGCTTGGATTAGCTGCACTCCGCGCGCACGGACTGGGAGCTGCAAATGCCCCACGTGTTCATCGCAAGCTTACCTTGTTTATGGTTTAGGGTTTAGGGTTTAGGATCATACCCGAAACCCGATGTTACGAAAGAAAGTCCAAGAAGAAGATCCCAAACCATTGCTAATTCGTAATTCTGCCCGAAACCCACAACGCCAGACCTCAACCAGGTGAGTCTACGCAGATCTTCGTCATATGACCTATTAGTGACAGTTACAAATTTGAGGAGTTACGCATGTTTTAAGGAAAAAATGGGGATTTGACTTGTCAAGATTAGGCACGTCTGCGTGCGTCGGACAAACCCTAAAGACCCTTAGATCTGTGATACGACACTAAACCCTAAGCCCGGAGCCTAGACAGATATAATACAGGATGCTAGCAACGGCAAAGGAATATAACAGAATCGAATGAAGCAGATGAAAAAAATACGCTTGGACAGGCATTAGGGGTACGATGCCCCGGTGGCATGAGCTCCGGCGTCGTTGTGGGCGCACCTAGTCGAGCAGTGTTATGAGCGCGTCTTCTGTCAAAGTGTCTTTGACACCGGACGCTGTAAGTCTAAAGGCTCTGTAGGGCCAACTACCAGAGCACAAGATGATATACAAACAACAAAACCATAAACCCTAAACCCTCTGCGCCTAACTAGTACCTAAAAACTGTTGGCACCTAGAGGCAGAGCCAGCTGCTTGTGCCCACTGGCTGACTGATCCGCCTCATATGGCACAACTACTGTCCAGAGATCTGAACACCTTGATCTTGATGACTCTTCAATAAACCCTCAAACATCAGTTTGCTTGGCAAGTTGATTTGCTTGAAGGGGTTTATAAGGAGCATCGCCTGAGAAAACTTATAGCATGACACGTTCAAAACAATCTAAATGAAATATATATTGCAGAAAAGGAGCAAAGACTCATTTCCAGATCACAGGTCAGGATAGACTTCTTCTTGAGGCAAAACCCGATGGAGTTCCCTGCACGTACGAAGATCAAAACATTATACAAAGAGAGTAAATAGAAGCCAGGCCACACTCATCGCGGCCATCATACCAGTTGAAATTCTTGTCGTTTATGTCTGGATCCATCATATCGTCATGCCTTGCAGCATATAGTCGATAACATGTCATGCTTAAAGTTATTTGAAATAGGTGACAAAGCTCAACACTATACAAGAATTTACATTTTAAGACCTGCACGTCCAGAGAATGGCACAGTTTTCGTCCGCTGCATTTGACCTTAAAATTAAAACATGCATCCGTCAAACACATTAATATGGTCTAGAAGTATACTCAAGCCGTTACTCCATCTGGATCAACTTCTCGATGCTCTGGTTAACCACATAGGTTGACCTTGGAGCATACTTCTAAAAAAAGTGACGGTGTATAAACTTCTAAGTTTAGTATATTAAGCAAGCTGCTGAAATAGACGCCAGTGATAAATGCCTGCAATCCTCGGCTGCTAGAAATTGCACTAGAAGCAAAAGTGTGCGCGCACAGCAAAGCAGTACAAACTAAGGTAGCAACTCCACGTTCAGAAGACGCTGCGTCTGAACGAAATCATTTGCATGATACCTCGCAGATTTATTAACATATGATTGCCTTCATTTTTATTATTATAAATCTGACAGCATATGTTCAAGATACGGTTGAAGGTCATCATGGACGTCAGCGCCGATGCCCTCGTGAACCGACATGATGTTCTTCTTGTGCGTCCTGCAAAAGAAAGGAATGGATAAAGAAACTTACCTTAACCAATTTAATCATGTATGTCACTCCTCGTCAGGCGTCCATCAGAATCGACGAACCCTATACAGAACATGACATGTCATTGTCGCAAATCTGCAATATATTAATTGACGTAAGATGCCAACAGCTTCTTGCGCGACGACGGCGTCCGTCTTGCTGTGTCCTGATATAGTCTAAAGTTTGTATACACAAAATAGAATAAGTACAATAACAATATTTAACATCAGGCCGGTACATGTCGTTGGCTTCGCAATCGATTGCCCTGTGCTGAGGAGTATACCTTGAAAAAGCAACAATATAAATAAGTTATCATTTCTATTGTTAATTTACTTTTATAAATCTGGCAAAACATAAAGCTCGGGTACCCTTTCAAAAACTCTGCGGGTGTGATCACGGCGTCAGACGTCCTCAGCACACTCATACACAGAATAAACACATATTATTTTGTCAGAAGCTGTTGTATGTGTTCAGTCAAGGCACACGTCGGTTCGCCAGCGAGGGACACGCACCGCAGGTCCTCTTTGTTTTTTTTTATTTGTTTTTTTATAATATTATATTTTTGCTGAGCGGCGACTCGTAGAAGATGAGAAGGTCGGCGGCTCGGAGTCACTGCTCAACCTTATCTTTATTCTGGAGACAAGATTTTAAAAAGAAATAAGTAACACAGCTTAGACGCCCATCTTCATCCATCAACCACCGCATTTTTGACCAGCGCATAGTCGAAGACCTTGGAGTTAAGTTTTTATGCAAGGAGCCGCACGTGTATACGTTTGTCACATTAAAAGCTTTTGTGCTTCCGAAAGACATATGCTTCTCAATGCACCTGAGCACACTCCACATGCTCTGATAGCTTGTCCCTTGTTTGTATTAAACCTTCGCTATGTCTGCCTGAGGTCTGAACGCAGTCGTATAAGCCTCAGCTCCACCAAAAACAATAGTACACTGGTCGCGTGAAAATTCATCCAAGTATCCTTGTACGAATTTCGTTGATTTGGCGCAAGCTGCTTGAGCTTAAACATTGCGAGCAAGTAACAGAAAATACTTTCGCTATTACCCCAGACGGTTAGCGTCACATACGATGCTCTTGAGCTTGATTTAGGAGCAGACGGCTTCTGTCTTTTTCTGCGATGGACTAGTTCATGTGCGCAAGATGTCGGGAGACGCGGCGCGAGTCACCTCAGATCCATAACACATGAAAGGATTCTGTAGCATACATGAGTCGTTCACAAGCTAGAGTGTGTCACTGTTACATACTAATTAAAATAAAAATAAAGAAACTGATTTTTTGACTACATATGTATTTTATTCACTTCTACTACATTTCCCACAGGAACCCGACGAGTCTGAGCTTGTTGCGCCAAAGTTCATGACGAGAAGAGATATTCCTGCAGCAGTATTTATACTTCTCGCTAACTCCCACAAAGCACGCGTCCTTCGTCTCAAGTATGCCGCCGTCGTAGATTTGACGACCTCCGCACGAGCTTCATTAGCACTTCTAAACAACACAACACTGTTAAGTCGGGCTGCGTTGGGTGCATTCGACTTGCTTCCAGCCGTACGCAGAAGCCGCAGATGAACCTTACTATGAGCTCGTAGCTGTGACTTGCTTGTAAAGTTACATAAGCAAGCACTTAAGTGTACTAAAAAGATCTGAGGCATCATCATGGACTGGGCGAAGGCACTTCGCCCTGGAGCGCCCTGCATTACACGAATGAAAATAAGAGAGTGCGCGTTCAGTCAGAGTCTTCTGCACTGCCTTCATCACACCGTCAGACCGTGGCACACGGCGGGTGCATTTCTCGCAGGTCGTGAGGACGTCGGCGTGGTTAAGTTGATGCCTTACACAAATGAGCATCTGAAAAGCATTAATTACACTTGTTTATTAAAACTACACTCTTAAGCGAATGACCAGAGCTCCTTGAGCTCGCGGTACGACTGCACAACGGTCACCTGGCGACACTCAGACATAGTTTTAAATATAAATATACGATGATATTGGTTGCCATTGGCCTTTGTTTCACCGAAAGTGACCTTCTTGTCCTTCTTCTTCAGGACCGGCTTGACCTGCAACGTATACGGTTACTACTGTATGTAAGCAGCAAAGTACGCATCGCCTCCGGAGTCGCAGAAGAAGCCGCCTCGCCGACAAATGAATCTTAAAAAAAAAACTGCAGGTGAATTTATTCGGCGCCTTCTCTCCGTCTCGAAGACGTTTCTGGAATTCCTAGGCCATGTACTATCTAACTTAATATATATACATATGCTCATATACATATACAATTATCAGGCAAACTAAGAGCGTGGCCATCGCCCGGACATTTTTGCTCCATTTGGTGTGCGGGGACGGCTTGTTCTTGCCCATTTTCCCTGCAGAGAAAAGGTGGAGTAGGTACATTCATTATGCATTAGCTAAGCAGAACAAAGAGACAAGCCTTCGGCGTATAGGAGAACCGCACGGAAAATAATTACGAGATCGTCTTGAGCATAAAGCTCATGATTCATGCATTCGCTCTTGACATACCATCTAGACTGTGCACATAAACGGATGACGTAACACATTTAAACACTTCAGGAGAGACAACCTTCATCCACATGCAAAGCACAGAGCTTGTTCTAATCTGCTCGATATTATGAACTTCCTAACGGCTTTTAGTCTCAAAGTTCAGAGCATTCTAAATTCTGAACATGAAAACTTCAACTTTAAATCCTAAACCCTACACCTCAAACCTTAAGCACTAAACCATACCTTTAAAAATATATTCTCTTTTGTTTATGTTTTGAGCAATATCTGAAGTAAAGAATCATTGCATTTACCTCACGTACTGACATAAGCATATTTTGTATTTCTCACTGCTTAAAGGTTTAAAGTTTAGGGTTCAAGGTTCAAGGCGGTGGCTTTAAGGCTGGAGGTCTAGGTGTGAAAGAGTTCAAGCAAGCTACACCTCAGAGAAAACATGACTGTCTGGAAGTGAGAGCACACAAAGCCTTTTCCACACCTTCTGAAAATCCTCACGCCGGCTTCCATTCGGGCGTTCCCGCACCTTACAGGCAAGGGTTAGCTTGTAGTTGAACACGTGATTTGTGCGGCCATAAAAAAAGAAAACGGCCACGACAGCCACAACGACAACAACGATCAACACGACCATCGTCATCACAGTCGTCACGAACACCACCACGAGCAGAAACACTACTACCACCACCACGAGAACAATAACAACAACCGCAACAACGACGACCACGACGGCAACTGCAACGACTATATCTACAAAACGCGACAACCGCCAGCACCACCACCACCGCCACAGACCAAAAAAAAACGGCAACAACAACAACAACAACAACAACAACAACAACAACAACAACAACAACAACAACAACAACAACAACAACAACAAGGTTCACCCGTATACTGCGTACCCGTCTAATTTCTTCAACGGGTTCTCAGTCGACGGCACTGCCTAGGGGTTCAGCCGCACACTGCGTACCCGTACCCCCCCCCCCCCCCAACCAAAACCAAAACCAATTGCCCCTTGAGAGGTATCCCGTAATTCACGGGCCAAGCCTTTGGAGAGGCTTTGGGAGGTATCCCGTAATTCACGGGCCAAGCCTTTGGAGAGGCTTTGGGAGGTATCCCGTAATTCACGGGCCAAGCCTTGGGAGAGGTTTTTGGAACCTCTGGAGAGGGAGGCTTTGGGAGGTATCCCGTAATTGAGGGGCCAGGTATAGGGTCTAGGAGGCTTTGGGAGGTATCCCGTAATTGACGGGCCAGGTATAGGGTTTAGGGTTTAGGGTTGAGGGTTTAGGGTTTAGGGTTTAAGGTTTAGGGTTTAGAGTTTAAGGTCTAGGGATTTACAGAGGCTTTGGGAGGTATCCCGTAATTGACGGGCCAGGTATAGGGTATAGGGTATAGGGTATAGGGTTTAGGGTTTAGGGTTAAAGGTCTAGGGCTTTGAACCATCGACCTTCCGGTTATAAGAGCTG